>OY284415.1:129426996-129753689 GCA_958301585.1 Merodon equestris | reverse complement strand
GGAGAAGTTGCGAAGGGGAGTATGTGCATGATTACACCTGCGATGGTTTCGTTCTTTGGTTGTATTTGTTTTCGAATGCCAGAGCACATAATTCCTCGTCGTACTTGATATACATATGTTGAACATGTATAGTATTATATATGCCCGCTTTTTTTGGGAATGTAAATAAATATATAGTGGGAAGAGGACAAAATCTTATTTGCATTGTACCGCCTTGATGTATGTGCCATATGTATGTGCCGGTCCCTATGGGATCCGTAAATAGACTGGGTTTTGAGTGAGGGGAATTGATTGGAGTTGGCAATACAAATGTAAAAAGACGAAATGCCGTAGCGCTGAAAACTATATTGCCCGCACAAAGCTGAACGTAAGCCAGTGGATGGCCTGCTTAAATGTACAAATATTAGCAAACACAAGCAGAATGAAAGTGCTGAAAAACTGCATTGGTCGCATAAAACTGAATGCAACGCAGTGAATAAACGTACAAGTCAATACATGCACACACCTGTCAAGTTCGATTTCACCCCAGTTTGCTCCTAATATGTATATGCCAAACATGCAACACATGTCAAGCTCTGTTTTTCCCCAGTATGTTCGTAATATATGACAATAAATGCACACACCTGTCAAGTTCGATTTTTCCCCAGTTTGTTCTTAGTATTTGATATAGAAACCCGCTTCTTGTAACATAAGAAAAACCAGAACATGTGTTCTACTGTGGATTTATGAATGCATGTACATACATACTATGTCCTGATTGCTGCGACATGATCTACGTTCGATATCTCAATGTACATACATACATACATATGTGCCGGTTCCTGTGGGGTTTGTAAATTAGCTGTTATGAATTGATTTTAGATAGGGGAATAGAATTGGGTGTTGCCGATACATAAATATGTACGTAGAGAGACTGAATGCCGGTGGTGAAAAACTGCATTGACCGCACAAAGCTGAGTGCAACGCATGAAATGATCGAACAAGTCAATACATGTACACACCTGTCAGTTTTCTGCCGCTAGAAATACTCTCGTGTGTGTGCTGGTCCAATTAACATAAGAAAAACCTGACCATGAGTCCTACTGTCGATTTGTTAATGTATGTTTGTCCTCATTGCATATATGATAAGCTTTAGTGATTGGCTTTAGAGAATAAATTAAAGACGACTGGGCGTAAGCAGAAAAAAAACATGTAAAGAAAACAATATACCAAATTGCAAAAAAAATACAATAGTTACATACGGATGAATGTATTGCGGCAAATAAACAAACACGGGCAGCCATGTATGAATTTGATAGGGACAGGAAGATTTCCGCCTCTTGCTCTTCATTTGCACCAATCAATTCTGCCAATAGCGTATGGCGAATAAACGAACACATGTAGGCATACATGCATGGACATGTGACGGACAGGAATAAGTCCCGCCTCTTGTACTCGGTGTGTACCTTTCAATTCAACCAATATTATATGAGAAATATTAGATTACTAGACTCTCGCGCTCCTTTCAGCAATGACAACTTTTGCTTATAAAATATAAATTGGTTTGACAGCTAGCTGAATGAACAGAATGATGTACTGCACAAACAGTGCGCAAATGACATTTAATGAATAGATTGATCAATAATTGCATATGGCTGTCCATGTTGCTACTTTCGTATGCTAAGTGATTTGAAAAGTATTTTCTTAGCCTAAATTAAGTTAAGTTAGGCATAAGTATAGATGTTAATAGTCGAAAGGCAAATAAATGTGCTGTTTATATTAGTGTCCGCATGGAACCAATAAGTTATTTTAAGATATTTAACATAACATAATTAAGTTGTAAACATTTTTGTCTAGCGTAAGGTAGCTCTAAGTAGAACTTAATGAAAATGAATTAAAAACTAAAATAAAAAAAATAAAAATAAAAAAAAAAATCATTGGAATGAGTAGTACGCAATTGTTGCATGAAGCTCTTGTGTTAGGCCGCGTTTCCATTTGCAAGAAAACTTCGGCAAGAAATGTCTGACAGTCTGTCCGATAGTGACTTGCAAGTGGGAGCCGCGAAGCAAGTTTGATCGCAACAGTTTTTGCATATCTTCTTGCGAGTGTAATTAATTTGCTTTGACTCGCGACAATTCTTGCTGCTTATTGAAATACATAGTATCATATACGTCGCGCTCGAGGCTTGTTGACGTCTCTTGGTCTGCGAAGAATCGCAGCGTTAAGAGGAGTCTTTCCTTGGCTGATATTGAATCACGAAATCGAGTGCGTTGCTTTTTTATAATAGGACCCACTTTTAATAACAATACTTCCAAATCAACTACGAGTGAAACTGAAGTATTGTTGAGCATCTTCTGTATTTAATTCGTTTAATAAATTATAGAAGGCATCAGCTTCCCTTCTTCCTAAAATCCAATCGCGAACCCAAGTTGATCTTTTTCCTTTTCAACAATAAAAATGCAATTGCAGCTGCTAAACCTTCACGTCTTCTCGCCATGATTTCACAATTTTAAGTAAATAACCAAATTCCTTGCGACATTAATGGCCTTCCTGTAAATACCCCTGCAATAAATTGCGACAATATGATGCGCGAGTTTCTTGGAAGATATTTATTGCAGAAGAAATTGCAAGAATTCATATGACAATGAAAATGCTACTACAAGTTTCCGCGAGTTTACTTGCAAGTGGAAATGCGGCCTTAGTGGAAGTTGGAAAAGTGTATAATGCACAAGAGAATAAATCAAACTATGTATATATAGTTCAGAAAATGCTAAGAGCGTAATCTGCACAAGGGTTGTCGACTCTAATTGCAAACCAAAATAAATCCTCAAGTTCAGACATATCGTTTTGCAGTGTGTATGCGAATACAAATCATCCCCAAAACCACACTTTGCATTCGGTTATGTGAATTTCTTCCCAATGCGCGTCAGGGATGATGCGTAAGGATCCGCAACGAACAAAATTACTTGTAAGTACATTATACTTCCGGCATTTCACTATAAAAAATAATACTGTAATCCCATGTGATATATTTGAAGGCTTACCAAAGCGTGATCTCCATTCTGTTCCATTTCTAAACAGGTTTTTCATAAAACTAACAAAAGGTTCAGTGGACTTGAAGTAGTGTCCGCATATTAAGACATAACGCGTGCAATATGCCTAAGAAAAAAATACGAAAAGAATTAATAAACCCAATATAAGTATTATTTTGTGAATGGAACATATTAGCAGATTCTCTTGTATTCCACTTGTGTATTATAGATATTTGTGCATTATAGTCCAACATAAGCATTCAGTAGAAATTGGGCGGTCTCCCTCAACTCACTACAAATCTCAGTATCATAATGTTAATATTGCACTGTTTTCCGAATCAATTTCGTACAAATCACCGGTCGTTTTATATATACGTATATATAAAAACAATAAAAAGACATAAGTGTTCATAGATACAATATGATATATTTGAAGGTTTACCAAAACGTGAGCTACCTTCTGTTCCATTCCTAAGCAGGTTTTTGATAAATCTAACAAAAATTTCGGTTGATTTGATGAAGTAGGTAGTGTCCGCAAAAGAAGACATGACGCTTGCAATTCGCCCAAGAAAACCTTACAAAAAAGAAAATAATAAACTTATTATAAATAGTTATCTATGTATCTATTATTTTGTTAATGGTACCTATTAACAAATTCTCTCGTATTCTTTCGACGCATAAAGTTCCCTTATATTCGGCCTTTATATTAAGTGGCCAATCTGTCTGTAGGAAAACAGCAAATCTTGCAGCACACCTTTCATTTTCGTAATGGTAGAGACATAAACATCACACTTTATATTCGCATAGGTGAATTTTTGCCAACGCACTTCAGATATAATGCGGTAGCTTCCGTAGCGAACAATATTACTTGTGCATTATACGTCCGCCATTTCACTATAAAAACAATACTGCGAATTCTTCTCCTTGATAAATGCGTATGCATATGTTGCACATTCTATCAGCCAATCCAACACACCATCCTATGCGCCCGTGAGAACCGTTGCCGACATTCGAGGTCCATCATTCAACGAAGTCCACCGACGTCGACACCTGAGTTGGGACGCCGATGACTGGTCATCTAGTATTTAAGGTAGAATAAAATATATTCTAGTAGAACCTTAAGTGTGAAATTGTACGGGAAACCTCTGACCTTCAGAGGAATAAATAGAAACATTTCAAAAAAATATAAATACATACATATAAAGTCATTTAATTGGCGCTCGAATAGCAGGGAACGGTAGAGTCGCTTTATTAGTTCCGAAGTAGAGCCAGTTTACCTCAAGCAGCCGCATTGCTTACGTGCCGTAAGATGATTAATGCCGAAATAGAGCCACTACGCCTCAAGCAGCCGCAGTGCTCCCATGCCGTAAAAGCCAAAGTAGCCGTAGTGCTTTCCGACTTGTTTTGAGACAAACGGTTCCGAACTTGATAAAAACCAGTGAAGTTAGTGACACTAGAAATAAAAAGGAATATAAACAAAAATATGTATAAATAAAGAGTAATAAAGTACAATAATCCCCCTCACACTGAATAAAATGGGGAAAAAACGTTAAGCAAAAAACTCAGTAGCAGAATACTAAAGAACAATAGAACAATAGTCACAATCAACTTCTTCACCGTCGTGGGAATGCTGTTCTTATTACTATTGTAAGTCTAAAATAGTTAGATTAAGAAAAGTGAAAAAGTGAAACGAGAAATATATATATATATGTAGGTAGCTACTAGAGACATTTGAAAAAGTAAGCAGTTCAAAAGAAGTTATCTACGCAAAAAATGTAATAAAACAGGAAAGTAATAAACAAAAATATTTAGAAAATTGGAAAAGAAGAAAAAACAATAACTGACAAATTACAAAATTGAAATTATTGAAGAAAATATTAAATTATAAGAAGTTATTTACGTTTTTGCCTCCCGTACACGGGAAATTTCGAAGTCGTGCCTGATCTACAATCTGGAATCGCTACCGAAACTGCTAGACCTCAAGATCGAGCTAGTATCCGCGGTACAAGCGGTACCTCACATAGATTTAAGTTGTTCTGTTTATTTTAGAGTGTCCGTCTTGGGCCAGTAAGATATTT
Organism: Merodon equestris; assembly: GCA_958301585.1. Classification (NCBI taxonomy): domain Eukaryota; kingdom Metazoa; phylum Arthropoda; class Insecta; order Diptera; family Syrphidae; genus Merodon; species Merodon equestris. The sequence goes on along the minus strand of OY284415.1, from coordinate 129,748,600 downwards.
AGATTGTTGAGATAGTTAAGCTAGTTTTAAGCATTTTTGTCTAGCGCATGATAGTTATAAGAATTATGAAATAAAAATGAATTTAAAAATAAACTAAACTAAATAAAAATCATAACACAAAAATGAAAAAAATGGAAGTCCTTCCTGGAGAAGTATAACTATGAATTGGTGTAAAAACCGGGAAACACTTGAATCCAAGCGTCATTAATGGTATCTACACCAGCAATGATATCACATATGTAAAATTCAAGAGTTCTGTTCTCTACATTTCAACATGTAAAGCTAGATTGACAGACATATGTAGAAAGACTTACGAACGAAACTGAACAGGCGGAAGAAACATTGAAGTAACACAAAAGAGCTCAACACAATAGCCTGGAAAACCAGAACCAATTGTTGCAAAAATTTGCAAATAATTTGCAATTATCTCCTAAAGTTGCAAGCCAAAATGAAAATCATAGTCAAACAATGTGTTATTTGCAAGCAACACAAGTATAATCGGCATCCAAGTAAGTCCGAACTGTAGGCCACTCCTATCAACGAATATCCCAGTCATATCTTACACGTTGATATCTACCGTACAAACGCGAACCTGGTTCTAACGGCGATAGATAAGTTCTCGAAATACGGACAGGCACGCATAATGAAGTATAGAGCAGTCGTGGATATTAGGTAATCATTAAGACAACTCCTTTTTGCTTATAGAGTACTTAAGGTCATCGTTTTCTATAACGAAAAAACATTTAATTTCTCCTCAATATGTTTTATGCTTCAAGGCCAATAGGGCAACCAAATCTATAAGACTCTCCCGTATTCGAGCTTTATCATGATCAAGTTTAGCGTTTTCACTCGACACTTTCAGAGATCATGAGATGCCTATGATGCCTATGACCTCACCGGGTTCATACATCATTTGAAGAGTTCTTAAATAGTGCCATCTACGTATGTAATTCCTCAATTCATTCCACTACCAACCGAAAACCTATCGAAGTATTTTTCATCAAAATTTAATATCTCTTTACATGTTCTTCGCATCTGCGAGTCATGCAGATGTTCAAATACTGGATTACTCAAACTCGCAGCTGGTCAAAATTGATATCGGGAACGTGAGAATCCAGAACGGGCAATTTAAAATTATCCACCTCATCGATTTGGATTTGGTATAAATTTTGCTTATTCAATTCACTGGGTGAAAGCCAATATTGTAAACTCGTGCATATTACGCACAACTGAAAGTTGTTTAGCGAGTATTCCATACCTTAATGTAGACGGAGGTCCAGAGTTCGCCGATGTAAAAATAGCAGCGAACAGGAAGAACATACATATTGTAAGTTTATCAACGGTCAATGGCAAATCATGTAATGTCATGTTAAAAAAGCTGTAAAATCCAGTAGGAAAATTAATAATGTACCTTTTCCAAAGTTTTAAAATGTAACAAAGAATTATAAGAGATAAAAGGCGATTGTAAAAATATTAACGAACGCATGAGTTGGAATATAAATTATATATGTAATAGATATATGTAAGTAAAACCACCTTTGTCGCGAATCTATTAAACAGCAAAGCGCCAACATGCTCTTTAAGCGACAACGGGAACGTTCCATCAGTCGAAGAAGTCCTGACGGGTATAGGTACTGTTCCGAAACCAATTCAATGGGTCAATCAATATCAGAATGAGGGCGGAGATTATAAGGCACGTTCGTCATAAGGAATTTCAACACCACAGTTCGAGTAAACAAGCAGTTATTCACAGGGAAGAAGAAATCACAAAATACCAGCCGCTGCCCGCGATATTGCAACCAACATCTGAACGCGAAAGCATTGACGAAGCATCATCCATCAAAACGCTAAAGCAATTACAGGCCAACGGCACTCAACAAATAGACCTGCTCAAATCGAGGAACAAAACAAACCCGATCATCAACATCAGCCTGGTTGCGGCTCTGATCGGTCTGGCTATAACTTTCTTGTGTTATCACAAGATTCACAAACGAAAAAACCAGGAATTTAAAAACGAAGCGCAACCTCCAGCGTCCATTACAATAGGCTTCCCACTTCATGTAAAGACAACCGTCTCGAAACGAGGGCGTTCGAATATGGAAGTGGAGGAATTAACATGAAATAAATTGGTAGCAGAAACATCGCTACGTGATGGAATGTGTTGAATTCGAACTACCATTGACCCAAGGTTGAGGATGCTGTCACCCGAGTTACAAATACGTTGCGCATTCTAATTCCTAGTCCAACGCAACATCCCATGCGCTCGTGAGAGCCGCTTCCGACATCCGAGGTCTATCATTCAACGAAGTCTATCGACGTCGACACCTGAGCTGTGATGCCGACGACTGTCCATCCAGTATTTAAGGTAGAATAAGAAATTTTCTAGTGCAGTCTTAAGTGTGAAATTGTGATTTCTCCCCTTCGGTAAATTAAGTATCACAGTACATGTGGCTAAATTAAGAAAAAACCTTACATAAACCACAAAACATAGATATGGAGAACCAATTGTATAAATGGTTCTTAGACCAGCGCGAAAGGAATTGACCGATAAGTGGTTCTATTTTGAAGGCCAAGGTGAACGATCTGTTTCACAAATTTATCGAAATAAAAATCCAGGTGATTTTATGGCAAGTCAAGGCTGGTTTGTGAATTTCAAGCGCCGCTATGGAATGCGTGTGAAATTTTATCTAGCGACACGTCAACAATCACAAAATTTCTTCATGTTTGTGAGCAAAAGTGCGTGAAATGGAAATCACAAACGAATAACTGCACAACTCAGATGAGTCTGGCCTCATTTTCCAATGTCTTCCTGATAAAACTTACGTTGCTTCTTGTGAAAAGACTGCACAAGGCAGAAAAATACGTAAATAAAGAGATATTTTGTGCGCCAATGCAGAAGGATCAGACGAACTTGTCACAGTCACTTGTGATTGGGAAAGCTGCCAAGCCGCGATGCTTTCTGAACTTTAAAAATCCGCTGGACTATGATTATTCTGCAAATGCATGGATGACAGCAAATATTTTTAAAAGATGGTTTCATACATCCTATGTAAGAGAAGTAAGGACTGATTTGAACCATTAAGTTATTTTAAGTTAAATTACATTTCCAAATGTTCCTATGTTATGTAGGTACGTCGATTTAGTGCTCAAAATGTCTTGCTTCCAAAGGCAATTATTTTATTGGATAATTGCACAGCGCACTCGGCTATCGAAGAACTTCGATATGACGACGCGAACATTTTTTGTATGCTTCTTTCACCAAATGTCGCAGCAGCTATTCAATGTTATTGGCGGGTATTGTGGCTCAAGAGGGTTCGTCGATTCATAAATTACTGCAAAAGCACGATCTTCTTGGAATGAATGCCCTCAAAGCATTTTACAAAAAGCATGGTATAAATTGCTGAATTGGGGTGATCATCAGTATGATGACGAAGATAATATCCTTTTATCAGTACTGCTGCAATCGGATCATATTTATAATCTAATCGTCGAAGAGACACAACAGCTGTTGGGAAGGCTTGCACTTGATTTTGCTCTTTCAGCTGAAGAAATTACTGAGTGGAATGCCGATCCACTTGATGAATAAGAAATCACCACAAGCACGACTTCAGAGGATTGTGATGTCTCCGAAGTTTTAGAGTTTGTTTCGTACAATGATGCAATATGCGCGCCGAGTATAAAGCGAAGTTCTCAGTGTATATAACACAGTTCCTCGAGCTACGATCGGACATCGTAAAATCCAATTTCGGTAAAAGTCTTCACCAGAACAATGTTACTGATTATTTCACCGTGACAAACACAAATTAAACCTGGTATGAATGCCTATATTCTAATTTTGTATGTAATAAAAGTCTTTAGCTAAAAGAATTAAATATTAAAAAATAAATATTCTATCTAGATAAAAATGAAAGCCAAATGCGTTGCTAACCCCAAAACTCGAGAACGGTTCGACCAATACGGCTAATTTTTTTTTTCATATTTTGTTTAAGGCACAAGGAAGGTTCTTATGGAGAAAAAAAAAACATAAAAATTGCGTAGAAATCAGTAAAAACAACAATTTTCTCATACAAATCACAGAATAAATTAAAACAACTGTACACAGCTGTCAAACATTTGAGGTCAATCAAAACAAAACAAAGGCGCGTTAGGATTATTTTTGATATGCATTCAAGCTGATTAGGTTGTATGAATATTAATCTATGTCTGTCCAAAATACATGTTTTGCGTGTCATCAAAGGAAATAATATTACTGTCATTCACCATTAATTCTTCTGTGCGTGGCATTTTCTTGGATGCTTTTTAAATGTTCACTTCACTCGAAAACCAATTGTGTGTTTATTTGTTCAGTGTGATTACATGTAGACCCATGCCGCCAAAACGTGGGCGCAGCAATTTGGATCGAAGAACTCGAAATGATAAAAAACAAAGAAATTTTCAATCTAATCGAACTGCACAACATGAAGAGCAAAATGAAACTGAAAGGATAAGGATATTACATTCACGTGCAACGCGTTGTCTACAAACTGCTTTCAGTGTTTCACGAGCAGCTTTCAGTTACGATGTTTTAATTGACTACAGTTCCTACCAATACGTTGCTGTTGAATCTATGAACTCAGTTTGCCCATATTGTAAGGCATCGAAATACAAAAATGAAGCAAATGGATTGTATTACGCAAGTGGCAAAGTGAAATTAGTGCCATTGGTTCCACCACCAGAGCCATTGTACTCATTGGTTTCAGGAACTGGAACGGATTCCACACATTTCCTTACAAACATACAAAACTATAACAACTGCTTCCAAATGACTTCCTTTGGGTCAACAAATATAATTCGTGACCATTTCATGCCAATTTTTAAGGTAATAAGACTTACTTTGTTTATTTCTTTTTTAATTTTTGTGTACAAACTATTACTTTTCTGTCTAATTTGCAGATACATAGCAATATATATTACAAAGCAGGTTCGCTGTTGCCGGTGACAAATGGCGACTACAAATTCTTGCACATTTATTTCATAGAAAATACAATAGAAGATATTGATCAAAATGAAATAACAGGTCAGTGAGGAGGTCTATTGTAGAACAATTACGAACTTTGTTTCATCAACACAATCAGTTGAATACATTGTTTAAAACTGCATTAGATCACATGCCATCTGAAAATCATAAAATTGTAATCAGAGCTTATAAAACTCCTGTAGGACAACATGTAAGACGTTTCAATGCACCAACAATTGATGAAGTTGTCATTGTTATGGTTGGAAAACATCTGGAAGCCCACGAAATAGTTTTACATCGCCGAAATGATCAGTTACAGCGTGTGTGTGAAATATCCAATCTTATTTTGGAAAGGTGAAGATGGTTATCATTTTTCAATCAAGATGATAAATCCCAATACATATAATTAGAAATTTGGTTTACTAATGTAGATTTTGTATCAACTATGTATTACCTATATGTTTCATTGGATTGTATAAACTGTTTATTTACAATTACCTGGTGATATGTACGTGCATGTTGAATGAATTATTTTATTTACAGGTGTTGAAACTAATAAAAAAGTTATTTCAATGAACTATTACTCTTATCGCCTGATAGTTCGTGAAAATGAAGACAATTACATCTTAAAATGTCGGCGATTATTTCATCAATATGCTGTCGATATGTATGTATGTCAAAAAACAAACAGAGCAATTGACATTCATCAGGTTGAACCAGACCAAACTCCGTTCTGAAGAGTATATTCACCTTCGAAATAAAATTAATACTGTTGGAAATGCAAACAATGTCGGCCGGATGACCATTTTTCCAGCAACATTTATTGGAGGTCCTCGGCACATGCATGAATACGCTAAAGTTGCCATGACATACATATGTTCGTCATTATGGCACCGCAGATTTATTTATCACATTCAGATGGAATCATAAGTGGATAGAAAGCCAACAAGAGTTATTCCCTGGCCAATCGCCATTGATCGCCACGATATTACTGCAAGAGTTTTCTGACAAAAGTTTAAATTTTCAATAGATTTAATTGTGAAACACAGTGTTTGGTGAGACGCACTGCTGGATGTATTCTGTGAAGTGGCAGAAACGTGGGTTATGTATCTTGATGTAGTTGATTGAGAAAATAAGACCAAATGAAGTTGATAAAATCATATTTGCTGAAATTCCTTATGTACAAGTAGATCCAGGCTTGCATATAGTTGTTATCAAAAACATGATTCATATGGAATTCTTAATCCAATTTCACCATGTATGGTGGATGGTAAATGTTCGAAACGGTATCCACGGGCATTAGAAGCAGAAATAATTACCGGGGATGATGGTTATCCGCTATATCGTCGCCGATCGGCTGCAGATAATAGAAAATTAACAGTTCTAAAAGTTAATTGTTGGATTGTTCCCTATTCACCAATCCCAAAAGGACTTTCAAAGCGCACATCAATGTTAAATCTTGCAATTCCGTTAAATCTATAAAGTACATTTGCAAATATGTAACAAAAGGAAGTGATATGGCTGTTATTGGAGTTGGCACTGATAATTCCATTAATGAAGTTACCCAATACCAAATGGGCCGCTAGCAAGCAATTTGACGCATTTTTTCTTTTCTTATTCATGAAAGATACCTCACTGTAGTTCATTTGGCAGTCCACTTAGAAAATGTTCAAAGGTGTATTTTACAGCACAGAATGTATTACAACAAGCTATTCAACTGCCATCTACAACCTTGACCAGTTTTTTTGATGTGTCAGAATGATGATTTTGCCCGACCATTGCTATAATCAGAAATGCCAAAATATTATACTTGGAATCAATCCTCAAAAAAAATTCAACGACGTAAACAAGGAATACCAGTTCCAAATGACCCCAATGTACATATATTCCACTGATGCAATTAGTCGAATTTATTCATTCCATCCAAGCAATGATGAATGTTTTTATTTGCGATTACTGTTAGTCAATGCCCGATGCCCAACAGCATTCTAACATTTACGAACTGTTAATGGTAAATTATGTGGCTCTTACAGAGAAGCCTGTCAGCATTTGCAACTGTTAGAAAATTATTCACATTGGGATCAAACTTTAAATGATGCTGTGATTTCTTCAAAACCTCATCAAATACGAACATTATTTTCTATAGATATATCGACATGCTTCCCATCAAAACCAATCGATTTATGGATCAAATACAAAGATGATATGTGTGACGATATTTTGCATCAAATGCGCAATAGAGCGGAATATCTGCATTTACAAATCACTGACGAAATTTACAACCTGTCATTGATAACAATTGAAACAAGGAATCGTCCAATGCACGACGCTTTTAATCAAGAGTTGCAATGTGAAAAACTTTATGATCTCCATGTTTTAAGAGAATCAGTTCGAATAAATGTTCCTCTGTTGAATCAACAACAAAAGTATGTCTTTATTTAATTCACTTATGAAAGTTGTAAATGATGGAATTGTAGGAATCCAGGAAAGGCAGGATAGACTTTTTTGATTTCATTGATTTTAACAATAATTCGTTCACACTATGAAATTGCATTCGCACTTCATCTGGTATTGCAGCCACATTGTTAGAGGGCGGTAGAACAGCCCATTCAGCACTAAAATTACCATTGAATGTTGAAAGCAACGAAATTCCGACCTGCAATATTGTAAGTTGATAGTGTGGAATGAATGCACGATGTCTAAAAAGTCTTTGGAGGCATTAGACAGAACAATGAAACTTCTGCGAAACAATCAAAACTGATTTGGTGGAGCAAAGATTTTGTTAGCAAGAGATTTTCGTCAAACATTACCAGTGATCCCACGGCCACCGCCAGCGGATGAACTCAATGCATGTTTAAAGTTCTCCTTCTTCTTGTCCTTTTTCCGGCGTTATTATGGTCAGAAATGTAGGACCATAACCTTCCCACTTAACTGCATTCCTACTGGTCCGCTTGTGGGGTCCGCCGGTTTGACCTCAGAAAGTAGCGGCAGGCTTCCCGGTTTGGGATTACTTCATCGCTGAGGCCAATCAAATGCTGGTGTTTTTGCATTTGTTTGCACCAATTGTTTTTCGGCCTGCCGTTTTTTTTTTTTGTGACACGGGCATGCTCCAGATTTTTTTGTTTGATCTTACTCTTACAACACCGGTGATCTCCAGTCGTGTCAACCCACTGATTTGCATGTACACTTGTGGGGCAGTTTAATGGTGGTATACATATGTGTCCCTAGGCTCACCTTGGTGTTTTCTAAATTGCCTAGATGTGATTTTTGTTTACCTTTGTTTTAGTCGCCTTTTACGACAAGCGAGAGGTACCGCTGTTCTCCGTTTTGTGGAAATACGTTAAGATACTAAATTTAAGCAAGAATATGCGTGTCGAAGTGAAATGTGCAATGTGCATGATATATGTCTATCTAGAGAAATATTTTGTAAATAACTCATTGACGTTAGTCATGACAAAATCCCTGTAGATGCATTACAGGCTGCATTAAATTTCCTGTCAAATTTTGTTAGTTTACAGAAACAAAAGCAGAGTTCATACAAAAGGTGTTCCCAAACGACGCTCAAAATTACAGAGATCATTTGTGGTTGAGCGAACGTGCTATATTACCTTGTTACGTACCCGCTCCGCGGCTCGAAACAACAAGGGCCGACTGACCCAATGGAAAAAGATCGTGGGCAAAGTGATGGAAAATAAAAATAAAAATTAATGGGCGCCACGCAATTGACCTTGGTGTCTCGAGGCGCCCTCCTGAAAGAATCGCGACTGCGGTCCGCGTATCGTATGTATAAAAAAAAAAAACCGAGCACTCCGAAAAATAGGCCAAAAAGGAAGGAACCACCGCCGTGGGATCCGATCCCACGACCTCGGACTCCTGGGGCAAGATATGGATCACCAAGGCCATACAGCCGACAACGAAAGGTTGGCAAAACACAATGGCAAGGAGAGTTTGCGACTTTGGTGGTTGTGAAAGTGAAAACTTCTCCACTCGTAGCAACCTACCAAAAACACGTAGTATGTAAAATTGCAGGTGAATTAAGGACATACAAATTCGTTGATTGCGCAACTAATCTAGATGATGTCGTCAACTACCCATCAGAATTTTTTAACTCATTGGATTTGCCAGGATTGCCAACCCATAATCCTTAATTGAAAGTGTGATCGGTAGTCATAATGTTACTAAATATATTAACCAACCGCGGATAGCAGTGAAAAATTTACTTAACAATGTAGCAACAACAAATGAAGCAACTATTCTAAAGGGAAAATATAAGGGAGTAGTAAAGAGTGCATGCAAACAGAATCTAATGTTGTCTCTTACAGAAGTATTTCATTGATGGAAACTTCATAGCTATCAACATTTGAATGTTACCCCGCAAATAAGCGAACTAAGTAAGACATGCATTAAATTTATAGAGAGAGAACATTTTAACGTTCTTGCTCATTGCTTAGACCAATCAATTCAGCCAATAACATATGGCAAATAAACGATCTTGTAGGTATATATTACATAATATATGTCAAGCACAGGAATAAGTTCCGCCTCTTGCGCGGGTTTGTACCAGAAACCACCAATGAGTGTACCACCTTAAATACCCCGCCAACGAACAAGCTGTAGTAAATTCACACCAAACATGATTGCTCAATTCCTTAGTCTTCTTTTTTCCCAAACTCGCTTACAGCTCCTCCTATCTGGGATAACTCTCTCCTCCTGACAAACATCACCGTATTCGGTGTGTTAGGTGAATATGATGCGAGTGAAATGTGCATGCAAGTGTGTGTTAGGTGTGTATGTGAAGTCTGTGTTAGGTGTGCATGGAAAGTGGGTGTAGGTGGGTATGGAAAGTGTGTATGGAAAGTGTGCCTCTAAGTTGAGTCTGTGCTAGGTATTAATGGCGACTGTGCATGCGACAGAATTTGATGTTGTCTCTTTCACAAGTCTTTCATTGTCGGAAAACTACATTAGCTACATATGTATAGCTGAGTATTAAGCCGCAAATAAACGAACACGGAACACATGCATTAATTTCATAGGGACAGGAAGGTCTCCGTTTCTTCCTCTATGCTTCCGACAATCAATTCAGCCAATAGCATAACGCAAACCATCACCCTCTTGAAGGACATCTTATAAACAAATATTGATATAACAATACTAAGGACAACCAAAATGTTCAATAGAATAGAAGAAAAAGCATGCACTAAAGTACGCTGGAGAACAATTCCAATGTCAATATCCCAAAGACTGTTTAGTGTATCGATATAATAAGACCACCATCTTTAATCTTCAAATGTTGCTATAACAATAGTTAGGACAAACGAAATACATATTCAGAAGATATTTGATAGAATTGGAAAAGAGCATATACGAAATAAGTCAAGAGAAGTCAAGGAAGAAAGTCACGAAATGTTGATGTGCAAAGTGTGTAATAGCAAAATCAGAAGAGAAGTGTGTAAAATAAATTGCAGCATATGCAGTAATTTGATGCATGCAGAATGTGCTAAATTAAAACCATCCGACGTAGAATAACCAATAAAGAATAAAAAAAATTGGAATTGTTCGTCTTGTGTGCAGAAATCAGGAAACAATGTAAACAGACCATCGCTCTCATCAACAATTGTAAGTGATTCCAATATAACTCTCAGAGAAGTGTACGATCTAGTGTTGGATTTGAGGGAAACTCTTGCGTCAACTCGTCTTACTATTGATGCAATGAACACGCGTCTCATAACATTGGAACAGTGTGCGAAAATGATGAGTGATGTCAAGGAGGAGAATGAAAAATTGAAGGCTCTGTTAACAACAAACAAAGAACGTTTGGCAACTGCTGAGTGGCTTCTCCATGCCAACTGTTGTGCACAATGTTCCGCACGTTAAAAATGAGTGCATAGAGAACACAGTAATTGACATCTGCAATAATGAGGACATTATTATTAACAAAAGAGGACATTGACCACTGTTATACAAAAAAAACCACGCCTGAATCCCACATGTCTGACGCTGGATCAAACCTACCTCGTATTGTTATGCTCAAACTGGTTCGAAGGTGTATGAAGGAAAGAATACTGTCGGCGGCAAAGAAAAAACAAGTGAAGGCATCTGTAGTACACGCTTCTGCTAAGGGAAACATTTTTATCAATGACTGGTTGACTGGAGAGATGAAGTACATACTATCTATGTATGTATTGAAAGCAGCGAAGATAGCAAAACAGAAATTCGGATATGAATTCCTCTGGATACGAAATGGTAAAATTATGATGCGACGTGAAAATGGATCAGAGATTAAATTTATCAAATGGAATAGGAAAAGGATCTCGAAAACTTATAATGCTAAATAACATAAATGATATCTTTGATCCCAATGTAGTAAATGAATGTAATGACAATTTTGTTGGAACTGATTTGTGTAGCCTACCAAGTCATTTCTTAATTGTACATCAAAACATTAGAAGCCTTAGGAAAAATTACTAGGCAGATCAGTATGCGCGGGCTTAACTCCGCTACTGAAAATTTTTGATCGAGCGAGAAAATTTGTTGTTTTATCAAATTACAATCATAACCAATACTCTCAAGTAAATACATATAGCTAAGTGTGATACATCAAATTAATTGTCTACTTGCAAGGACGTTTAGATTTAAGATCATATTTTTGAGAAACGTGTTGTTCTGAAGCTTTGACCACATCTTTCGCACCTTTTGCCTTATAGGCTTTTCTGACGAAATTGAAGGCTCGTTGCATGCAATCTATGGATTCTTCTTGGGTACCTCTTAATAGTGTGATGATCCGATCAGCTTTCAATGCCTTTGCCAATTCCACAGTGAAATTCCTCACGCCCCATTGCTCTCGAATACCCGGCGCATGGGGATCATATTGCGTCAACTTGTATTTGCCATTAATTTTATCCACCAATGCGACAATAGCGTGAAACGAAGGAATAATTAAGCCAGTGTGTGGATCTATTGCTCTCTTCTTTGTGACTTCAATTTCTTGAGTGGAGAATACAATTACGCGTTTTGAAGAAGACTGAAAATGTAATCGGATCCGAAACATGGACCATCTTTATCGACGTTATTTCTCACTATTTTTCAATCAAACAATTTCATTTGATAATTTATGGCTCATCTACAGACCTAGATCTATCGAATGACATGCTGCACACATGTGTGGTTATAGCCGATATCTACATTTAGTGCGTACAAGATTAGTCCGAAATCGTTTTCTGACCACTATATTCCCCGTACATGCACGCGCTAGGCCAAAAAGTGGGTGATTGCTCTCGCTCCGCTACGCTCCGCTCGATCAATGATACATTCTGTTCTTATCTAAAAACTTGTTTTACCGCAGCACCTCAAGTGATTGTTTTAACTGAAATTTGGGTTTATAATCATGTACTTTATAAATTTGCTTTACCGGGTTATAAATTGTTTGCTAAATACAATGAAAACTATCGATCGGGTGGAACCGCAGTGTTTGTTCAAGCTGACCTTGATGTTGAATTATCCACTCCAGTTTTAATGAGTTCTGACTGTGTCATAGTTAAATAAAACTAGGTAAGACCATTATTCATCTGATTTGTATGTATCGACTACAGTTTGTTGGATATGATGTATTTCTTAAAGAACTAGAAGCCGTGCTCATCTCCTCTAAATGTGAAAATGTACATATGTATGTCTGCTTGGTGATTTAAATATTAATATCTTAGATCTCCATAAAGACTGTGAGGAATATATGTTACTTCTATCCTCAGTAGGGTTTCAGTCGGTAATTAACCACAAAAAATGCAATACTATTCATTATTTAATATTCTCAATTCACAAATTCACAAATTTTAAATTTGAAAGAATTAATGAATTTTTTGACGTATTTGTCAGTTATTATTTATGTGGAATGCATGTGGATCGAAACGACTGGCGTTCAAGTATTGCAATACCGACACTTGAACGACTAGAAAGTGACTCGACAGAAAAAGTGAGAAGTGTCATTCAATAAAAACGACTATCGCAATAGGGGTGAATTACTCAAGAACCGTTAAGGCTATCGACGCAGCAAGACCACCATCTTAGAGGACATCTTATAACCTTCAAATATCGCTACAACAATACTGAAGACAACTGGCATTTTCAGCAGATATTTGATAGAATTTGTGAAAAAGCATGCACTAAAGTACCCTGAAGAACAATTAAAATGTCAATATCTCAAGAACCGTTAAGGTTAGCGACTCAGCAAGACCACCATCTTGAAGTACATCTTATATCCTTCAAACATTGCTATAATAATACTGAAGATAACTGAAATTTTCAGCAGATATTTGATAGAATTGGAGAAAAAGCATATACTAAATTACGCTGGAGAATAATTCGAATGCCAATATCTCAAGAACCGTGAAGGTTATCTACTCAGCAAGACCAACATCTTGAAGGACATCTTATATTCTTTAAATATTGCTATAACAATACTTAACACAACTGAAATGTTCAGAAGATATTTGATAGAATTTGAGAAAAAGCATTTACTAAATTACGCTGGACAATAACTCGAATGTCAATATCTCAAGAACCGTTAAGGTTATCGACTCAGCAAGACCACCACCTTAAGTACATCTAATAACCTTCAAATATTGCTGTAACAATACTAAGGACAACTGAAATGTTCAGTTGATATTTGATAGAATGTAAGAAAAATCATATACTAAAGTACGCTGGAGAATAATTCCAATATCAATATCGCAAGAACCATTAAGGTTATCGACATAGCAAGAACACCATCTTGAAGGACATCCAATAACCTTCAAATATTGCTATGAAAATACTAAGGACAACCGAAATTTTCTAAATTTCGCTGGAGAATAATTCGAACGTCCGTTAAGGTTATCGACTTAGCAAGATCACTATCTTGAAAGACATCTTCTTTTGAAGGTTCTTCCTCAAGTAGATACAAATCAACAAAAAGTTGGATTAATCAATTGAAGGTTTAATCAATTCTGAGCATGCGACAAGAGATACAGGAAACTCCAGGACTACATATCTTATATCTAGATCTTAACTTACGTGGCACAGCAGCAGAGAAACGATCAGAATCGGCCATTAAACTTTGTCGCAGTTCTTGTCTTCCAATATTTGACGGTCCTATGAGAACGATTGGTCGTTTATGTGGGTAGTAAAGGGCAACTTCTTCGCATGTGAGTATCTCTTCCATTTCTGGTTCATCCGGAGCAGTTGTTGCATACAGGGGACGTCTGTACACAATATATGTATGTCAGACTTCGCTAAGAGAGATATAATGTCTTTGACTCAGCTCCCGAGATAGCTTTCTTCTTCTTTTTCCTTCCCTTTCGTGCACATAATAACGTCGCACCTTTACTACTGTGTTTCCCCCGACTACGTGCCAGACCCGCTTCCTCGGCAATGGCCAATTTTATGGTTTCCCTTTGATGTTGAAACGATTGACTAGGTATTAACTGTTAAGCCAGTCGAAGTTTGATCTTCTTCACCCACTCGATATGCTTGCAATCAATTAGGCTCTTCTCGCGAGATGGCATTCAATACGTCGCCCTTCTGATAATTGATCAGTAACTCTCCACATGGAATATATAAATCATACTCTGGATCGTAATCGAATTGGGCACAAACATGTAAAACTGCAGAAGGCACTATTGGGAACCTTGCATAACGCCCAGTAATGTACACACGCCATTCACTGTCTTTCCGCGTAATTCCTGACCATTCACCTCTAGAATTTCATCACCTTCATGCAAGAGACCGGATTTTTCTACAGCTCCTCCACGCACTATGTATATGACCAATTACGACAGCTTCACCTTCGCTTCGAACCGTGGCACCAAGTGGTTCGGATGACTTTTCAATTTGTATGATCCGTATATGATCTTTAATCGTCCCAAATTGCGTGCTCTTCGGCGGCGGTGATTCAGGTCGCTGTTTCATAAAACTGTTTGTCATAGATGTTTGCGGTATTGGCATCGGCATCCAGATGTTGGTGTTGCCGAAACTACAGTTGTTGTTATTGGTTTTTGGGGCGCATGGCTAGCGATCACAGATGGGATACAGTCAGTCAACGTTGCGACACGATCGTGCGCCAACAAGAGGCCTTCCATTTCGCGCGATGTTAGAATTTGATTGTGACAATACTTCGACGATATCTTTGGATAAAGCCTGAGCAGCGGAGCTTTCTGGTTGGGCGACACGTGTCCGTCACCTCTGTAGAACGGCAGTTCGAGCGGCGAGTGCGTGAGCAACACCCGAACCCAGGAGGATATTTAGAGCAGCTGTCACTCGGCCAGCAAGTCTTGACATACCTCTTTTTGTCAACTGATTATCGAGTCTTTGGACAGCGGCTACCAACTCGCCATAGCCTAAAACGAGTAAAGTATAACGTTAGACGAAATAATTTAATAGAAAAGGTTTGATCGACATACCATGGATTTTTTCTGCTTCTTCTTCGTCAGTATATGCATCGTTGTGGACGCCTGTAACACGTTCGGCAGCCGGTTGTTGTTGCTGTTGTACAATGGGCTTGTCTTGTAATGCTTTAAGCTCACGAGAACCCCGCAAACTCGCTCGCAAAAACTCATTTTACTGCGCTATTCATTCCTCTTCCCGTCGACGTCGCACTTATTCCTGGAATAAGATCAAATGGTAGAGTGCTTAGAAAGTTTGAAAGTACATATTTTAAAATGCATGAATGGCGGCAGAGGATTCGTTTATCAGCATACAATCTGCTGAACTACTGTAAGCATGAAAAGTGGCCTTGATTCCCCTCTAACAACTCGTAATTAAGTGTCTATTAACACGCAGAGATCACATGGGAAATGATTAAAGGAAAATAACCAAATCCGCTTTGTTCCGATTGCATAGGGATAGACGACCTTACACCTATTTGCAAAGAGCAAATTAAGATACAACACGAGAGAAAAAAACCTTCACGGGAATAATCTTCTAGTGATCAGAGCGCCATCGTGTTGTGTCGTGGATGTGTGGCTTTTAAGCGGGATAAATGGTAGATAAATAGGATTTTTGTTTAGCACTTGAGGAATTTGCGTTCTATGTGGTACGAAACGGCCGAATGCCATAACCAACAATCGAGAAGAGTACAATTAGCCTTCATAGCGTTGCGTGATGGAATCTCACCTCGACAGCTTGGCCTTTGGATTCGAAATTGACATATTACACTGCTTTTAATTGAAGATTCCCTTTCGGGGAGATCAAATACAATACTAGTTTGCTGTAATGAACTGGTCGTTAATAAAACCAATTAAAATTACACTATCTCATATCATATTGAAGCATATTAAAAAACGCAAAAATTACATCACCAATTAACTTGCTGTTGTATAAAACGATTCAAACGAACGTTTTAGCGATACCCGTGCCACTCCTCTGTCGATAGTACCCGAGTCCCGTACACTGTCGTCATCGTACGTATTGTCTGGATCGCTTTTGCGGTCGAAATGATCGTCCAACCGAGCGATTATACGAATTATGCCGAAATTCTGTTGCTGATCGAGCAGCACCGATCTGTACGATACCGAAATGGGCGGTCAAACGAGAATATTTCTACTCTGGCAGAAGACCTAAATTTATTTCTCTACTTCTATTCGTGCACAAGGAAGTGGTCATTCTGCGAATTTCGCGAAAAGACTTACACTCCGTCTCCACTAGCGATAAATTCAGCGCAGAAGCCAAAGCAAAGGCAGATAGCAGACAGCAGACGAACTGTCAGATTTTCTTTTAGTGGGTATTTCATCGCATGCTTTTTCAGTATAGTGGAGAATGGCAACGAATCGGTACATTGAAGTAAATGATTTTTCGGGCTAAACACAAAGGAAATGTCAAAAAGTGACAGCGAAGAGACAGTTCTATTAGAGATATAGTATGCGATAAATGGTATGCGATGAGAGCATACTTTCCATCGCATACCATGAAAATAAAGCCGCCATAATGGTCTACACTGGCGATAATGATAGCCTGATTTAAAGCCTGCTATGGATTTATCGCTAGTGGAGACGGGATGTTAGGCATGCTTATAACCTACAAATATTGCTATCACAATACTAAGGACAACTGAAATGTTCAGCAGACATTTTATAGAACTGTAAAAAAAAAGCATATATGTACTAAAGTACGCTGGAGAAAAATTCAAATGTCAATCTCTCAGACTGTTAAGTGTATCGACATATCAAGACCACCATTTTGAAGAACAGCTTGTAACCTTAAACTATTGCTATAACAATACTAAGGATAACCAAAATGTTCAGGATAAAGGAAAAGTTCAGGAGATATTCAAAAGAATTTAAGAAAAGCATATACTGAAGTACACATCTGAACCGCATTACATCAAACTTTTGAGACATTAAAACTGTTACTTACTAGTGAACCCAGCTTGACTATTTCCGATTTCAGTACAACCTTTGTCTTAAGAACTGACGTTTCGAATTATGCACTTATGTAGGTCTGATTTAAGTCAAAACAACCACCCAGTTTGCTATACATATCGCACTTTCAACAACCACGACTAAAGATATTTACTCGAAATAATGAGAAGATTGATGATAGATAAGGGTATTATTTGTATTGTTAAAGAATGAAATTAAAAATATTGATCTTTGCACTCAATTAGTGATAAACCGAACTATAGAGAAAACTTAATAACATTACTATAAAACTAAAGGAAACTACGTCATTGATTTGTCTAATAAAAGAAATACAAAATACTATAAAAACACATGAAAAGAAGATATAAACACCAAGTTAAATAACAATGAAAATTTACCGTCAGACTACGTTGTTACTCCTCTTGTTGAATCTTTAAATTTTTTCTTTAAATAACCGACATCATGCGAAAACAGTGGGATTTGACATTTCGTATAATGAACGCGTTCAGCATTGTTTTTACAGAAGCTCTATTTTAAAAGAATTAGATTAACAACGATATCGATGGGTTTATTTTTTCTTGTAATATAACTCAAAAACGACCAAAATGGTACTAATGGCTCTATAATTAAGTTAAAAACATTGCAGTCGAGGGGCATATTTATACATGTGGAATTTCGTCGTCTGGTTGAGTATAACACGGTGAGGAGCTCTGGAACCGTTTAACAGTTGTTTGATAAGCGACTTCCCTCAACCAGAATTTATTGTATTTTCTCACGTGAAACAGATGTCGCTCGTAGTAACGGTATTGCAATATATTACAAGATTAAAAAACGTTTTGACTTTGAAAAGGATTAGTTATACTACATATTATAAAAAAATATGATTCATTATCCACCTCTTAAATTAAAAGCAAGAACAAACATAAAAAATCAACTTAAATGATTAGATGGAATTTGTAAAGCTATTTCTAAATCGGCGGTTAAGCAAGCTGCTATCAAGTATAAGTTAAACTAAAGTACAATTGGTAAATGTTAATTAAAATAAATACCTTTTTTGTCTAATTTCTTTATTAGGAAGAATTGTTTAAAGTACTTAAGTACTTTTTCGGCTTTATCGAATTGCATCTTAAATCTTTCTTTTTTTTACGAGTATTAAATTGAAGTGAATTTCAATTCAGAAGAATTACTTTAAATCTGCAAACTGTCTTTTATTTGCGATTTCCTCGATAGAAAATTCTTATTTGATGACAAACTCAAGAGGTCTGATGCTAATATTTTTTTTTAAATATAATTTCTTTTAGTTTTAATTGTTTTAAGCTAATCCTAAGGCTGAAAGGCATATTCTTAAGTTGTTTTACTTGCTTTAGAAAATCCGTAGTAAATTATTTGAAATTAGTTTTGATTAAAGCTAGTTTTAAGAATTTTTGTCTAGAGTAAGATTATGTTAAAAAATATAAATAAAAATGAATTCAAAACTAAAAATAAACACGAAGGAAGGAAGTGTTCATTTGCTTGAGTAATTCTATGCGTACATATTACAAGCCAGCTAAACGGGAATTTACATCGTCCAGGATATTACCCAAAAAGCCTTTCTTGAAATCACATATTTATTTTCAACAAAAACAAACTTTTTAACCAAAGGTGATAATATTGACAAAATGAATAAAAATAATTTCTATGCTATAATTTTTTTATTTGCGTTTATCTTCGATTGATTTCATATAATATATTTTACAATTTGTCATTATTGCTGTGAATTATTTAAACATTTTTATGATTTCTAAAAAGGTTTACAATTTTGTCCTCTTTCATTTCTGACCGTTTGTAACCACATAACGCCTTAAAAATTTGCAATGCAGCTTGCAAAGTTGTAAATACATCGGTTTCTGTTCCAATCTGTGGATTAATTTCAACGAGATCGAAACCTTGTATGCGATTTGTATCCCAAAGAGTTTCCATAATAAACAAACTCTCCCGTAGGGTAAGCCCCCCAAGAACGGGAGTACCAGTACTTGGTGCAAAGCTGACATCTAAGGCATCAATGTCAAAACTAACATGCAGACTGTTGTTTGGGTTCAATTTGTCAAGTGTCATCTCAGTTATTTTTGATACTCCAAATTTATCAATGGCCTGAAATTATTTAGAGAAGATTAATGCGGGATAAAATTCAGATTTTTAATTTTACTTACGTCCATTGCAAAATATGTTACTCCCAGTTTATGTAGTATGTACGCTTCATGTGGATCAACATCTCTGAGTCCAATATAAACTATCTCTTTTACTGGCACACTAAAACGATTATTTTATTTAACTTTCTTTTCCCGATTTGGATAGTATGGTATATATGTATTTGTTGTGCAAAATAAAAATATTTGTTTTTGAGTCTCTACATACTACATACTTCGTCGAGTACACTTCTTACAAAGACACTTTTCTCTTTTTTCGTATTTGCAGGAAAAGAAAATTTTGTTTAAAATGGATAGGAATGTATAATATTTATTTCTCATAAAGTAATAAAATAAAAATTGCCTTCGATTAAAAAAAATACAAATAGGAAGCAATAATTGTGCAAAAAAAGAAATGTCATACTGACACAATTATTTTATAATAATATGGTTGGTAAATAGAAATTAGATGTAATCTTTACGTGCATTAAGATGTTATATTAAAACGCATAGCCCATGTATCTATGTACTTAGAGTAAGTAGCATCTTTATCCTCTGTATCTGTCAGTCACATTTGATAGAAACACTATGCAAAGAATTTGTTTTTAGTTGGGGTATAGGGATTTGTGTTTGAATGAATGTGGTAAATAAAATAAGAATGACAAGAATGCTGAATTTGAGGGGTCGAAAGGATAAAGCTACTAAACATATTTTACACAAAAATTTTGGCGTTTGGTCGTAAATTAGTTCATGAACTGTGAATAATAATATTTTTTATTTTCTTATACATACGTGTAGATAATGAATGAGAAACAGATTCAAACATGCATAACCAAAGCGCATGAATGTTTTAACTAAATACAAACATCTTGGTAGGGGAGGAATATATTCTAAGAGGAAACAAGGTTGATGGTGAACTCGCTCTTTCAATAGTTAGTGTAACTGAAACAGGTGGTGTGTTTGCTAGAAGACGCCAGGCTTCCATCTACAATCACGTTTCTGCGCAAACTCAGGGTGTACTAAGAGAAGGGAAAACCCCATTGCTTGTATGCGTGGAGGGGAAAATGAAATTTTTGGTCACCATTTTGAGTTTTCCTTCATTCGTGTGAAAAACTCCGTAGTGTAATTTGTTCAATGTTGGGAAGCTGTGTGTTTTATTTATAATATTTTTCAAAGTCAATTTATTTAATACGTAATATAGTATTTTAAAGATTAAGTGCATCTGAATAAAAAGTGAGAGAAAAACTTTTTATTAGAATAAATGTGAATTATGACGGGGTTTGCTTAAAAGTGTATCTGTCGATCATACTGTTTCCATTTGTCTTATTTATCGATTTCGAATACATTTCAAAACAGCTATTGATTAAAGTGTTGTATTGAATCTTAAACAAGTTAATGTAAAAGCACAGGCGATTTTGATATACATAAAAATCGTGCACTAAAAATTGCTTGAAAGTATCGAAAGAAAAAAATCAATAAATTGATTGGCAGCCATAAGTTTTTCCTTTCTCTTTCTGCCATTACCTCTTTTCAAGTGCTGTTCGTATTAATTTACTTGACGCTGCAAGGAAGTGTAACTCATGATGACCAACGCTCCTGGTGTGGAAGCCCAAGCAATAATACAAGGCGCAAATCAGCAAGCAACACAAGCACAACAACAAATTCAACTTCAGCAGCAGCTTCAGCAGCAGCAGCAGCAAGTCCAGCAAGCTATTATGCAGGTACAACAACAACAAAGCCAACAAGCAGCTGCTGTTGCGGCTGCTGCGGTCACTCAGCAGCTTCAACAACCGAAGTCACCAATAAGTCAAAATGGTAAAATGGATACAGGAGAAACGCGAACAAACCTTATTGTGAATTATTTGCCACAAACAATGACCGAAGATGAGATACGCGCTCTCTTTTCTAGTATCGGAGAGATTGAAAGTGTGAAATTGATACGAGACAAAACACAAGCATTTATTGATCCTTTAAATCCACAAAATTCGCCCAAGGGTCAAAGTTTAGGATATGGCTTTGTTAATTATGTGCGACCACAAGATGCTGAGCAGGCCGTAAATGTGTTGAATGGGTTGCGATTACAGAATAAAACAATCAAAGTCTCATTTGCTCGCCCAAGCTCGGATGCAATTAAAGGCGCAAATCTATATGTTTCCGGGTTACCGAAATCGATGAGTCAACCTGAGCTTGAGGCTGTTTTTTCACCATTCGGTACAATAATAACTTCTCGAATTCTTCAAAATGCTGGCAATGACAATCAAACAAAAGGAGTAGGATTCATTCGTTTTGATAAAAGGGAAGAAGCTACTCGAGCAATTATTGCTTTAAATGGAACAACACCTAAAAACTGCACGGATCCAATTGTCGTAAAATTCTCTAATACCCCAGGAAGTACAAGTAAAATTATTCAACCACAAATCCCAGCTTTTTTGAACCCACAACTAGTTCGAAGAATTGGAGGAGCAATGCACACTCCTGTCAATAAAGGTCTTGCACGTTTTTCGCCGATGGCTGGAGACATGCTTGATGTTATGATTCCGAATGGTCTAGGTGCAGCTGCTGCTGCGGCCACAACACTTGCCACGGGTCCAGGAGGTGCATACCCTATTTTCATTTATAATCTCGCGCCAGAAAGCGAAGAAAGTGCTTTATGGCAGTTATTCGGCCCATTTGGTGCTGTTCAAAGTGTTAAAATTGTCAAGGATCCAGCAACGAACCAATGCAAAGGTTATGGATTTGTTTCAATGACTAACTATGACGAGGCAGCAATGGCAATTCGGGCTTTAAATGGATATACACTGGGTAATCGGGTGCTTCAAGTCAGTTTCAAGACCACCAAAGCAAAGTAAA
The DNA here is from genome assembly GCA_958301585.1 of Merodon equestris. Lineage (NCBI taxonomy): Eukaryota > Metazoa > Arthropoda > Insecta > Diptera > Syrphidae > Merodon > Merodon equestris. Next base: position 129,726,203 of record OY284415.1, on the reverse strand, counting down.
CATGATTTATTAATTTTATATATGTAAAAAAATATATATTTTTTCTTAAATTCTGTTCTCTTCCTCTTTAGTATGAATGCTGTTTAAATATCTAGGTAGCAACTTATAATCCACGGGATGTGTCTCATTGTAATTCTCCAAATACAATTGCAAAATTAAATTTCATAATATCAACCAAAAGTAAGCATGTAACCAATTATGTATGTATTTATTTTAAAATATGGAAATGAAAACATGTTTATTTTAACATGTACATGAAAGTTATTTGCCTTTTTTTACGTTCAAACATAAAAAATCAAACAAAAAAGTACAAAAGACATACAATTGGTATTTAAAGTAAAAGAAATTAAATAGAAAATAAACTTTATAGTTTATCCTAAGTTGCTTTACTATCCGATAATGGAAATAAGAAGGAACATAAGCAGTATTTTGTAACACAGAAATGTAAAATAGAAAACAAAAGAATTATTCTTCGATTAGAAACAACAAACATATTGGGGCTGTTAGCCTTTAACCATATTACATAAATAAGAGGCATACTAAAGGAATCAACAAAATAAATGCTTATGTAAAATTATTTATATAGAAGGGGATATTAGTGTGATGAGGATTGTGAAAAGCAGAAACACTAATATTATTAGTTATTTGTCTTCTCAAACTTGGTAACAATATACAATTCAATTTGAAATGCGTTTTGTGGGAAGGCTATTGCTTAACTCATGCAATAGAAATGCGAACTTAAATTTAAAAATAGAAAAATGCTAACTTATTTTGAATGTGGTATAATTTATATCTTCAACAGTTATTTTCTCTATCGCTATTACTCGTTGACAATAAAATAACATTCGTAAAGAAACGCGTATTGGTTAAGTTATTATAGGTCGATCAATTTTATCAAAATATCAAATAGAGCACATGATATTTTAATATTAAACATTTGAGGCTGCTTCAGTATTAAATACTTGTACATATAGTACATGAATGCTGATGAATAAGGAAAATTATTGCAAATATATCACTAACTATTACTCCATGCGAAATTATGACATAAGTAAATATACTACTTAGTGCGACATATAAATTTATTTAGTTGATTTCTTTAGTTAGCTTAGCAGCATTGGGGTTTTGCTTTAACCTTTTCTAGTTAACTATCATAGTTAAGATGAATATGTTTCTTCGATAAAATTATTCTCATTCACGGTTTTTGGATATAAAATGTAATTAGGGATATTTAATGCAAGGCAAAAAGTAAAATTACATATTTATGTGTAATTATGAAACGTCTAGTCAAGAATAATAAAGAAAATTATTTGTAAACTAAATTTACTAAAATATACGAATACAATATTTTGACTTCATCATATGGTTCATGTTATCCGATTTAATTTTACTTGCTTAACCGTTATAAATCGAACATATTTTAGAATAATAAATTATACGAAACTATTATTTATATTAATTATTCAAGGCAATTTTTTACAGTCGAATTCTTTAAAGAGATAATAACTCTTTTACGTAGAAATTTTAAATATTAATACACAATATCGTAAAATTGTAATAACTGTTGTTTAAAGAGAGGCATAAATAATGTTTAAAAATCTTATTTTTCATTTAACCTGTTTTCACACATGCTATTTTTGACCTATACTCTTAAATGACACAACATTAATATTTATTACATATTTATAATATTAGGAAATTTTTTAGAATTTTGATTGTGTGCAATAGAATTTATTTATATATTGAAATCATAAAGTTTTTTCGTTTACAAACTTAAAAATATTATTTAACACCAGAAAAGAACGAAACTGGACAAACGAACCTTCCACTTTAAACTACATATTAACCATATGTGCGCGACGAAACTATTTATAATTTTCATTTTATTATTATTTTTATCATCTTTTTTTGTTTGGGTTTTTATGATTTATGTATATTTTTTTTCAATTACGTATGTATTTTTTGTCTTTTGTAATTTCTTGGGTTTAAAATGGTTTTATTTTATTATGCTACCATCCTTTTTATTTTATTTTGTGTCTTTTGTTTTTAATGCATCAAATAAATATGAAATATTTTTTTTAATTATTGTTTGGTTTTTTTCTTTTCATTTTCATTTGTCTCTTTATCATTTATTAAGTCTTATGGTACCATAACAAATGCATAATCCCCCTAGAAATGTTGTTTCTAAGGCTCTGTTTTTTTTCTTATCATTTTATTCGCTTTGTTTTTCACTTAAAAGCAGACTGATACCTCGAGATACTTTCTAAATTTGGTTTGCTAACCAAAATGTGAAGGAACGAAAATAACCGTCGAACTTTTCTAGTCACAAAAAAATGATACTCATTTTTATTTATTAAAGTATTTATTACATAGAACATAAATAAAATGTACATATTCAAAATATGATTTATTAATTCCAAATAGGCATACTGGCCAAATAGTTATTTCCTAAATCTCGCGTATTATGTAAAGAAGCTTGCATTTTTGTTAGGCTATATTTTCTTGATTATTATATTTGAACACAGCAGTGTGTTCTTTTTTCAATGAGTTAATTGGTATTATTTGCTGATGTTGCTGATATTGTATTATTTGACACAAAGTATAATATATACAACATATTTCACATTCCAAAGAAAAATAGTACTTAAGCCTATGAATATGAATAGAATGTAAGTTAATTTATCTTAATAGAATTTCTATGATTTAAATTTCAACTTTTGAGATAATAATTTAATATACGAAATATTTCATATTATAACATACAATTTAAAGAAAAAGCAAAAAAAAAAAGAAATTAAAAACAATTATGAGTTTTTCTTTGTTTCTTTTTGGATTCGTTCACTTATTTCTGTTTTCTATTTGGTAAACTTTTGTGTATTTTGTATATTTCGGTGAACTGCACATATTTCAATTTTGTCCTTTTTGGTATTTTTTTTATTTTCATAGTCATGATTTGGCCTTTCTTCTTTATTTTCTTTCGAACCCCGTTGTCGCTATTTTAACAAGCTTAACATTTTATGACTCATAACTCGCTTGATGGAAAAATGTCAATTAGTTTTTTTTTTTTCAAAATAGGGACGTCGCAGAATATATATTAATCTTAATGGTTTTTTTTCCAACCTAAATTCGACTCAGCATTTACATTGAATACATGTCACCAGACATGATACGTACAAATCAGGTGTAAATTATATCTCGAGTCCGTAAGCACTGCTAGCCTTCTCCGACGTAATCTTTTATGCCTGTTTTACATGTATAGAATATGTTAAGCTGGATATTATTTTTCGTGGTTTCTTTTGTGAAGAAAACTATTCCCATAAATATTGTGCTATGTAGCATTCAATTTATTCCACTTTTATCTGAAAGACGACTGCCTTAAGTTATCAGTTACAGTTTCTTTTTGATATTAAGGTTGTTAAGTAACGTTTTTTGTTTGTGTGTAATTTCCGTGCCATCTAATTATTAATTTTTTAGGTGATTTTTGTTTTGATTTGTTAATAAAACAACGAACAATTAGTGTTGCTATGTATATTTTCTTTTGAAGCATTTTCAGTATATATGAAATATATTAATATATTTTCGGTAAGTAAACTTATTATTTTCTATTTATTTTATTATGATAGTATTGCTTTATTATTTAACATTTGAAATTGGCTAAGAAATGTTTATTACAATTAAATACACAAAGTTATTTAATTGTACTTGAACTTCTTACTATATAAAATTGAATATTAATTTTGTAGAACATGCTATCCTAATATATTATTTCTTTATATTTGTTATAAATACTTATACATATTTTTTACTTTCAGGAAAGCTAGTTATTATTGTTTTGTGTAAAAACAATATCTGTAATTACATATGATTTACATTAATATTTTTTTTAATTAATAGGTTTACATATGATTTGATCAAAGCTTTTCACTGTTTTCATCTTACTCTTTACGACCTCGTTTCAAATATTTATTTTCCATCTCTGTTCTTCAATTATTCGATACTGATTTTAATTAATTTTTTGTGTTATTAATTTTATGTTAGAGTATTGCTTTCACAAGTACATAACATACGTTTATTTGAATTTTGAATTATCGTTATTTTCAATGTGCGTTTTTCTTTTCATTACTTTGTCCTGAACAAGCAAGTACTATATTCATTTCGGGCTCAGGGTAAAATGCAAACTAAGATGGATTATTTACTTTATAAGACTGAAGAAACTATTATGACTGTGATATTAAAATAATAAAAGTGATATTTTAATGAATATGTATTTCTTTTTTCAATAAAGAAATCTACGGAGTTTGGAAGAAGTTTTTTTATTTAATGTTCGTTGTGGGGAACATAAGTGCATTCAAAATAAATAACATGCAACAATAAACAATATTTCTTTTTGTCTTAACAGAATTTTTAAAAGGTGCTTGTAATGTTTTAGATTAGCATATAATTTATCGGAAACAGACAAATAAACTACATTAAGAAGTTCTTCACAGATCTTGTAAAAGTGATCACAGTAAAATTACAATCAATATCTAATGAAATGATTTTTTCAAGGTTAACGACTATTTTTGTTACTTCATGGCTAAGCAAAAGCAATTGCGACAACACTAGCAGTTATTCTAATTTAAATAATCCCATGCATTTAAAAAAGGGTTTGCTTACCATATGGGTGCTATTTTTCCTAGATCCAGTCCTGTCCAGTGATGTCTTAACTCATTAATAAGAAATGCAACCGGCATTCCGTGAATGTTACCAGATTTTGAAGTTGTACTTACATTTATATCGGCGTGAGCATCAATCCAAATTAACGATGTATTTGGATTGGCGAGCAAATGACCTGCAACTGATCCTGCAAAGCAACATTTATACGTTTTATATGTTTTCTAAATCCTGGAGGCCTACCAAATCCGATTGCATGATCTCCCCCGATCGTTGCATACATATCATTTTCTCTAAGGATTTTTTTAACTTCGTTTATAAGTGCAACACTACACCCAATAAAGTCACTACAATTCTTCATATTGTTGAAGGCATCAATATGATTTGCATGTTTGTATATTAGATTGCCATAATCTTTAAACTGGAGTTTTTCTAAGTGTTAATAAATGTTAAATTTATCGCTATTGCTATACCATGCATATGTTTTACCCTGTTTGTTTAAAAATGATAGTAGGCCACCTTTTCGCAATTCATCTGGTGCAACTTCAACGCCTTGCTTCCCCTGACCTTTACAGAAAGGTACTCCAATAAAGCCTAGAGACTTTTTTGCCATATGGGTATAAGTTCTATAGATGTTCAAGGAATTTGGTAACATAACTTTGTAACTTTTAATACAATTTGTGAATAAAGGTTCAAAAAAGGAATGTTCACTAGAATCAAGCAGAATTCTCACTATAATTGCGCGTACGTTAGTTCTTTATTATCAGGAGAAAGCATGTGTTGATAACCTTCATACACTTTGAATTAAAAGTTCACATTGATTACCAAACCAAGAAAACACGCTTGTTCTCTAATGTTACGTTTAATTTGTTGGTGGATTACAATATTATTTTTCATTTATACGCAAAGATAATGTACCGAAGCGTCTGCCAGTGAATGTGACGAGGTTACAAATGATTTCCTGCGAAATTCTTATTTTATCTTCTCCGCCTGTGCTTTACTTTGAACCAAATTAAATGAAAAAGAGCTGACGCGTTTTTTTTCAAAATAAATTCTTATCAAAAATTATTGATTTTATTTAATTTTAGGTAGTAAAATGAATCTAACAATAAACTATTAAACGAATGGTTTAACGTAGATTTTTTTTTGTATTTAACTGATGGTTAGAATATAAAATGTATATTTAACGATAAACTTATAGGTGCTTAAGTTTGTAGTTTTCAGTCTTGGACGTTCTACATGGACTATGCACACTCTTAAAACATATATGTCATGATTTTAGAATTAATCGCAATAGTCTGTCTTTTTTCTTGTCTGATGTAACATTATAACATCCTCTTCTTCACTATCCTCGTCATCTGATTGTATGATTGTATCTAATTCGTCATCATAATACGGTTTCAATGTCATACCTTCTGCAAAGTAAAAAAATTATAGATTACTTGTTAATATTTTTTTCAAGATTTACGAACTTTTAATTGGAGAGCGGAAAATCTCGGTTTCGCCCTGATCATCATCTTCAAATAGTTCCTTTGACTTTTGGGGTAATAATGAAAAATCATAATATTTCTTGTTCTTTCTTTTTGATTGCATAAATTGAATTATCAAAACGCAAATAACCAAAAGTATTAAAAGTAGGAAACCAGCAAGAATTACGAATAAAATGCGTGGCATCCCAATTACCCTACTGTCCTTTTTTAAATAAAATATGATATTATCGGTATTCTTTGGCTGAATTGTCTGTGAAGAGGAATAATAACCATCTGCTTTTATTTCCAAGGTAATCTTATTTAAGGGAATATCATGCAGAATGTATCTACCACCATCATCAGTAATGTTCCTAATTTTTCTGTTGTTGAGAAATATTTCGGCATTTTTTATTGGGTGATTTTCTAAATCCAAAACGTAACCTTGAATAAAATAAAGTAAAAAAATTAATTACACCTCATTCTTACTTATAATTATTCTGTAATGATAACGATAAAACTAAAATGGTACCGAAGTCAGACAAATTCAGAAATGAACAGCAAGTTGAAGTGTTTTTTTATTATACTAAAAGAGTAAACAAATTGAAATTATAAAAACTCGTCCATCTAGTTGTACCCATTTGTGATTGTTGGAGTTTTTTGAGGCAAATTGTATAGATATGTTTAAAAGCAGTTATAAAGCTATTAAGAATAAAGCCACAATTCGAATAAAGTAAAAAGAAGTTAGTCTTACCATATGGTTTCTTTAAGATCATAAAACTTAAAACAGATGGTTAATTACTATTAAATATCAGCCTGACAATATAACAAAATAATTTATGGTAAATAATCGCAAATACGACGAAGAAATTGAGATTGGCCCTAATATTAATTATATACCTGTACACATGTAAAGAAGTAGCATGATTAGTTTTGGCCTCTGACACTGATGTGGGATCCAGAACAGTCAAGACAGACTATATATATACATACTACGTATGTACATATATACCAACTATAGTATATTTGCCTAGTATCTGTCTAGCAGTACCATAAACCAAGAGTATTTGAGTGCTCTCCCAGATAGGAAACGTTTAAATGTATATACATATGTTAACAACAAATGTTGGGTTTTAAAATTAAATTTGACTTGATTGAAACAGAAGCATCTTAATATTTACGAAAGATTAGTTTAGTCTGAAGTCATGACAAAATTAGTTATATAAACCAACGTCAAGCACAAAAAAAGAGACATTTGATACCTGTTGTCTAATAGAATATTCTAAAGGTTAATTGGGATTGTAGAATAAAAGTTATTATGTGCTCACACCGGCAGATAATGTTGTGCACACCCCCTCAGTTTAAAGTCGATAAATAACCGAACGCTGTCATATTCTTACTATATCCATATATTTTTATTCTCAGAAAATGTATACTAGTAAACGCAGTATATACTTACCAGCTATATAGCCCAATCCATTAAGTGATAATTCATTTATTTCGCTTTTACCAATTGTTGTCAACTTATAAACGTTAAGTTTCACTATTCCCAAGTCTATCATTTGACCTTCGTTCACGTTGACATGGAGTAATTTTGTCTTGTAGTCCTTACATGATACTTCCAAATCATATTGGCCAGATGTTAGTATAATTTTAAAGTGTGCAAGATTTTTGCTGACATTAAAAAGTTGTTCATATGGGATAATTTTTATGAATGCGCCGCGCAGCGGCTGACCATTTATTGTCTGCACACGCCCACTTATCCCTGTTTCAATCAATTGTAAAAATTTAATAACTTTTGCAAAATTCATTCGCCATATTGAAGCTAATTGATCTTCAGCTGGCATACGACAACACGAAATGCCTAAAGTAAATAGAGGTACATGATACATATTGTACAAAAGATTTGTTATGCGTTGTGTGTAATCATCCTGTGCAGAACTTTCGGATGTTAGAGGACATTGTAAAGGTCGATAATTTATGCCTGTTCTATCAATTAAGCGTGAATACTTTTTATATATGTCCTGTTGGGGATATCTACAAAAGAGATGATAGTAAATAAAAAAAAAATCGAAATTCAAAAATAAAAACCTTAGTTCTGAATTTCCGGCCGAGAAAGAAAGAATCAGATCGAATTTCTCCCTTTCTATAAATTGAAGAAATAAATCGCGGCGCTTTTCATATTCAGGACTAAGAATTCTTTCTGCTAACTCGTTGCCTATAACAGGGTTACAAAGCGTGTTGCTAAAATTATAAAATTTGTCTTAGAAATAAAGTACATATATTTTGGAGAACTTACTTTTGCTCAAACAACTGATATACTTTTTCGAAGTTATCACTAATTGGCAATATATGAATCACACTTCTATTTAATATTTTTAATATGAAAGGTTCTTGGATACGATAGCCCTTAATTAAGTGCCGAGCTAAATTAAGAGTTATTTCTCGGCCCATGGGTGAAGTTGCATCGAAAAAGGAACTCACTACAAGAATTTTAAACTTTGTTTCCTCGGGCGATCCGATCTGTTAAATAAATTTAATTAATGTTAATTTTACTTCAGATGTACCTTACCTCTGTTGTTATCTTCAGGGAGTGATAGTTCATATCAATTTCATTTTCTCCATATTTAAATACTGCGATATCATTATTTTTATTTTCCATTTCTGCCATTTGATTATTTATTTCTTCATTTGTATGATATCTAGTATGTACGACATTTTCAATTATTCGGTAATCATATGCTGATGCCCAATGTTGTGGGTCATCTCGCATTAAACTTATATCAAGTCTTAGATCACATGGTCCATCCACTGCAATAATGAAATCTTCTTGATGGGTCTCAAAACTTAAATAATATTATGAAAAAGTCAATTAATAAACAAATGATCATTGTAATAGCCCTTCAATAAATAGATACCCGTCTGCAATCACAGTTATGTTATGTTTTCCCGGCAAAGCTAACTTCCAATAATCGCCGAATGATGCACTATATGTGATGTGCTTTGCATTATCAAGGGATATTATTGCTCCCGCAACTGGATTGCCAATTGAACTTCGAATGAATCCATGTACACCACAATGAATTTGTTCAATAAATTGCAAAAGTGGTTCACGATTTTCTTTCCAATATTTTGGTAACTCAGATGCTAGAGGAAATTTATCGCAACCCAATTCAAGAGTTATTTCAAATACACCAGCTTTCACATAATTCCAATCTTGCATGCCTCCGGTTACACTGTACCATTGAGCCCCATTTGTAATCCCACCAGGAAATATTTCATTTTTAAAAAGTGGACATGGATTACCCATGTGCATTGTTGGATGGGCCTAGATATTAATACGTATGTTATTATTTATTTCATTTTCATTATCATCTCAAATATTATTAATTACTTTAGAATAAGTTTTAGCTAAATGAAGAAAAATATCATTGTCTTCGGTTGGATTCGGTTTTCGACCTTCTAATGAAGAACGCATTCTGGTAATTGGATTTTGAAAATCGTTTGCATTGTCATCAAAAGGATAGTTGGCAACTAAAGAACCTCCGTGTAAATTTGCTGAAAGTACGAATGGAATTGCAAGTGTCCAATTCATTACAGCTTTAACTTCAGGCTCCGTTTGTAAATTTAATTTGTCAGTTCCATATTGGTCCGGAAAATTTCTGTTTAAGTCAATTCCATGTATGTTTGCCCGACCTACTGCACTCGTTTTATCACCTAAAAATCATGGATGTGAATTTCGTTCCCACTTTTTTTGTATAGATTTTGTACACCTTCAACTGATACTTCATAGCCATCTGGATTCATACTAAAAAGAAAATGCAACCTGGTAGTATTTACCATTTTCGTGATTCTTTGATCTTGGCGATAGTGTTCACATATATATTTAGAAAGATAAAGCAGCATTTCTCGCCCCACAACTTCATTCCCATGCATATTAGCTACATATTTAAATTCAGGTATTCCAGGCACATGGTTTCCTGGTTTATTAAAAATCTCCATTACCCATAAATTTCTTCCTTGTACACTTTTTCCGATTGAATACAGTCTTGTTATCGATGGATAGAACTTATTGATGTCTCGCAAAAACCTAGGGGAAATAATATATTTTGTTGTTTTTCTTTTAATTTTCAGAAACTAGTAACAAATAGTGATTTAAGTTGATTTCCTTATGCGAATATGAAGATTCGCGTACATATATAGTTGGTTATATGATCATATGCATATATTTTTCTTTTTTTGAAGCATTTTAAATAAAATTATAGATTGATTGTAAGTGGAAATACGCACTTTTCCATTTGCGTAAAGTTGTGATGTTCAAATGTTGTTTTTAAAAAAAATCCACTTGACTGCGGTTTATCCTTTTCTATTTTAAGTTTCTGGAACGAATCTGTAATATAATACAGGATTTCGTACTTAGACTGTTGTAGAAAAACAAATTGTACATGCATGTACTCTAAGAAGGTGAATGTTATTCGTTTATGTTTGCTAAACAGGCTTATGCAATTCTAAAACCATACAAAACATTTTTATTTTAAAATATGTATGTAGTATATATTTCCCAAACTAAAAACACAAATCAGATGAATTGAATATTAATCAAAAAAAGAGGAAATTGTTTAGTTACATAGTTTATATGTTATTTTTTTTATAATGTATTTATTTTTTCAATGTAATAATTTGATACATCAAATTTATATTTCTGTATTCTACTTAGCCGATGTAGCCGATATTTTATTTTTGTATGTATATACATACATACACACACCAAAAACATAATAGTACGTAGATTCAGCATATATATATATATAAGTTTTATAAATATACATATGTATATGTATATTAATTTTTTAATTTTTTTTTTTTTTAACAAAAAATAAGGTACAGGTACTTTCTATTTTCCATATTTATTACATAGATGAAAATATATGACACATTCATAGATAATGCAACCACACCATTAGTATTAGTTGTACATGTACATAATTGTTAAACGTATTCGATCTTTATATTAACGACATATAATAAAATTTGGTTGGAATGGAAAATAAAATGCAATAAATTGAGATCAAGAGATTCAGATAATTAAAGCTTTATGAAAGAATATGTCTCTGATGTTAATGTGTATTTTTAAACGAACACCATTTCCCTTTTCCGTGCAACTTCTTTAATTAGTGCCTAAAAAAGTAATTACTGTAAAAGTGACTGATACCGTCATTAATTGCTTCCATTGGTTTTAAAGTAAAGTCCAAGCGAAGTGGACCATCCTGATTCGTCACATGAATTTCCTGAATTATGCTTGGCTCATAGCTGTAGAAGATTATTAAATTTAATATAGTCCCACCATTGACCAATATAACTTCGAATTACCCGAATGCTAGTGCCTGAATCTTATATGTTCCCGGCGTAAGAAGACGCCAATATTCCCCTCGTTTTGTAGTTCTAATCATTTTACCTTCAATACCTTGTACAACAATTTTCGCGTCATTTATAGGATAGCCATTACTGTCTTTTACAAGCCCCTTGATACCAATATGAGTCATTTGAAGTAAGCTTATCAAACTTCGTTTGTTTTTATGCCACTCAGTTGGAAGTGTTGACGCGAGAGGAAATTTGCAACAGGATAGTTCAATTGTCAGTTCAAAACAGTTTGTAAAGGCATAGTTAAAATCCTGCATTCCGCCATTAAGCTCATACCAATATGCACCATTGGTAACACCATTCGGAAATGTTTCATTGCAATCTTTACCTGTCCTCATTATGGGATGATTATCTGAATATATACGAGCCAATGTTTTAAAAACTTTATCATCTGGAGTCAAGCTTTCTTCACAGCACTCATGATGGTTTCTAACATGATAATAAAAGTTATTAAAAATTTTTGTGATTCAAATTCTTATTATATGTATATATGGCATACATCGAGTTATCATATGGATAACTTGCTACGACTGCTCCACCATGAAAATTGGCCGACAAAACAAATGGATTATTAATTATCCATTCAATAACGGCAGATGTTTCCGGCTGCCTCTGCTGAGCTTTTGATTGTATTGTGCGTTCGTCATCTAATCGGTCGGGAAAGTCACGGTTTAAGTCAATACCCGCGGCATTGTGCCGGCCCACATAGTTACGAAGAGAATCGCAATTTCCTTCCTAAATAGAAAAGTGTATTAAGTTATTATTTGGTCTTTGTTGGTGTGCTTAAAAAAAATTATTTCCACGTCATTGATTATATTCTGGGTGATATCTTATCCCACGCATTGTTTTAGTTTTAAGGCACTATATCAATTTTTAGGTAAAGCCATTTGAATTGCTTGCGTACTTTCTACCACATTTATTTTATACATATGCACATATATCGCACTTGTTGAAGGGGTGAAATACACTTCACAAGTTCATAGGTTCTATACAGCCAAACAAACAAACCATATATATTATGTTTGTATGGGTGAGAGAATATTGATTTTTTAAATTTTATTGTTTCAAGAGTTCAATATGTTTCCTCGACAATTGCAATTCTTATTTTGTTGCAAATAGCGGCCAGATTATTTTAAATAAATTAAATGTACCTTTGATCTAGCAAAGCCATCGGGGTTCATGGTGGGCATTATGTATATATCGGTTGTGTTGATTAAAGTTGAAACTTGTTCATTTTTTTCATAGTTATAAAGTAAATACTGTGCTAGGTAAATTAACACTTCTCTGCTAACAGTTTCATCGCCGTGCATGTTTCCAATATATTTTACCATCGGTGTAAGAAGATTACGATGGCGTACGTTTTTTCCTATTTGAAGTACGATTAAGTTTCGTCCCTCTATAGATTGACCGATAGTATGTGCCTTAACATATTCTGGAAATGTTTTCTGAAGACTTGCAAATGTGTCTTCTAAATCTTCTTGCGAATGATAAAAAGGGTTTTCAATAAAGTGTTCATCATCTTTAATTACATATGATTGCACAGTTAATATTAGTCCTATGCAAAGTAAAACACAATACATTTTAGAAGGGCTACGTAATTTTTTGTACTTTTTTCTAATGATGAAATCTATTACAACGTATTCAATTATCCTTAGCGGTTGAAGAAATAAATAAAACTCTTTAATAATATTGCACACCACTTCATCCAACGAACAAAAATTGAATAAATGTTTTTTTTTTTTACTATCATGTATATCCTTCCATTCAGCTTAACATATTGTTTAGAAAAAGCTCACGAGGCCAGAAGAAAGACAAGAAGAAAGAACGGGGAGAAATTATAAAAATAAAACAAAAAAAAACAATATTCGAAAAGCTAAAGAAAGCTGTTGGTGAGGTCGAAACAGTGATAATCACACTTACACGCACACCCTTATTATTTTGGTATTTTTGGAGTATTATGGCTGAACCAACCAAATTTAGCCAGTTTTGAATTTTAAACATGTTCGTCAATAAATCATGCTTTCTTCATTTTTGTTCGTTTTTCTAAACATCGCATACCGATGTTTTGCATGGAAGGCATTAAATGCGATCTCGACCAGTTTATCATTAGTGAATTTTTATTTTATAAGTACCCATGCCACGAAGATCGCCGTGACTCAGTTAACAATGCGTTGACCTTCGACGTCAGTGACATGGGTAATGCATCCCGAAACACACTAGTTATCGAAATTAACTTCACAATGGTTTTCATCAGCGGAATACTCCTGTGCTAAACTTGTCTACAAAGAAAAACTGCTGAAAATTTGCGGTTTGGATTCGGCGACATTCACTAATGACTCCATTAAATCTAATTGACAATATAACTCACAATTTTTCCTGTCTTTCCTTGGAATATGAATTCATAGACCTTCGAGACCAGGAAAGAGCCAGATAGTTCGCTTAATCTTTTTCTATGATTTGTAATGCGAAACTTTACAGATAAGGGCATTGTAATGTTAGAGTATACTGAGTAGAAAAAAATTGCGTTAATAAACACAGAAGGTTGCCTGATAGTGTGGTTTACAAGAAAAATGTGAAAGGAGCACAACATACATATCTCCTTCACACATATCTTTAATATCAATTTGTTTTTCTATTCTACTTATTATTAACAGGAGACAGAATATTCTACTATGATGTTCAGAGCAACATCCGGTGATGCCAAAATCTAGATTTTATCGCGTGATCTTGCGTATTTAATTCCGACAAAAACAAAATCATAAAATTCTTTGGCGGTAAGCGTTCGCACTTTTGTTGTTCTAAAATATGTTCGAATATCAAAAACAGTGGAGGAGTGGAAGAATTCATTGAAAATGATTAATAGGAAATACTTCATACTCACAGTTGAGACAGCAAAACCGTCAGGATTTATTGAAGGTAATATGTGAATATCGGTGCGGTTAAGTAAGATGTTAATATCGGTCTCATTATAATTTAGAATGAGGTATTCGGCCAAGAACACTAATAGTTGTCTACCTACTGATTCGTCACCATGTATATTTGCAGTAAGCTTCACCATCGGCTTTAAAATGTCGCGTTTCATCAATTTTGCATTTTTGCTTATCTGAATTACATTTATATCACGACCTTGCACTGTTTTACCAATAATGTACTTTTTTGCCAGCAAGGGATACTTCTGGGTAAGTTCCTCGAACAAGTCGCCCATTCGTTCGTTTGACAAGTATTCAGTTCTCTTTAGAAATGATTCATTCTCACTTAGAGAAATGCAAAAAATAAATGCGTAATATATTAATATTATGAAAGCTATCTTAAACATGTTAAATATCAATTGGTAGACTGATAATTCGTATTTCAACTTGGTTTAAGGTATATTTGTACTTCGATTTATTGTGCACTTTAATTTAACATTAGACACGTCACTCAAGAGCACTGATCATACGAGATATATAAAACCGGAACAGGACGGAATTTTCATATTTAACACTAATAGGAATTAATAAATAATTTAAACTTGTTGGTTTAAATATTTAAGGATAGTGAATAATATATCGATCACTTAAAAAAAAAACAATCGGCGATCCATAGAACAAGCAAACATTCTCATCGTTTTTATGCCACTTGTCAAAAAGTTACATTTCTATTCTATTACTTTTTGAAAATGTTTACTTATAATTTTAAGTACAAGATGGAGTTTCTATTTGAATATAGCCATCTCCCCATTTGTTTTTCTACAAGCGATAGTACATAGAATTACATACATATCTTTGCAGTTTGTAATGTAGGAAATTTATTTATATATTTCGAGATTGTTATGTTTATTCACGGCATTGTTCATAAGTACATATATAAATAATATTAAAAATATTTTGAATTTTTTAAAAGAAGACTGGCAAAGCACAAGCACATTATTTTACGAGCCCAATTATGTCTACCTCCCACAGGTAAATAAAACAAAAAATTAAACTAAAAAACATACAACTGAACATATCCCTACTCCAATGCATGCAGTTGTGTCAGAAGAGAACTGACACCTGACTGACACTGGAAGTATGTGTCAGCGAAGCTCAACCAGAGCTCAACTTCGTAGTGGTCGATTGCGAGTGGACTTTTTTTTACTTCTATAAATAAATTGTGTAGAAAGATCATTGGTAGGGTCAATTTGTTTACATTCATTTTTATTTATTCTAAATATTTATTAAATATTACCAACATTAATATTGTGAATTTTTCTCAGGTTCTGTACTCATATCACCTCAGTAAAAACTTTTTCCAAAATATATAGAAAAAAAAATCGATCTAATTGGAATTGTAATTCATATTTGAAGGGCTTTTCATTATGCCTCATTCGGGTAAAGGACCTGAATCCACAGCTGCCGTAGCAGCGACTAGCGGTCCTCAGCCTCTTGTTAAAATTGGACATTACACTTTGGGGGCCACATTGGGGACTGGTACATTTGGTAAAGTGAAAATTGGCGAACATCAACTAACAAAACATAAAGTTGCGGTCAAGATATTGAATAGACAAAAAATAAAAAGTTTGGAAGTTGTAGGGAAAATAAGAAGAGAAATCCAAAATTTAAAACTCTTCAGGCATCCACATATTATAAAACTTTATCAAGTAATGTATATATTAAAAATATGGAGAAAAAGATTAAAAATGTTTTTTTTTTTTTTTTTAGGTAATTTCAACACCGACTGATATATTTATGATTATGGAATACGTAAGCGGAGGAGAGCTTTTTGATTACATTGTAAAAAATGGAAAACTACAAGAACATGAGGCTCGGCGATTCTTTCAGCAAATTATATCTGGAGTCGACTATTGTCACAGGCATATGATTGTTCATCGCGATTTAAAGCCAGAAAATTTACTGCTTGATCACAACATGCATGTTAAAATCGCTGATTTTGGTTTGTCTAACATGATGTTGGATGGGGAATTTTTGCGTACATCATGTGGTTCTCCGAATTACGCTGCTCCCGAAGTTATATCTGGTAAACTTTATGCTGGTCCTGAAGTAGATATTTGGTCTTGTGGCGTAATTTTATATGCTCTGCTTTGTGGGACTCTTCCGTTCGATGACGAGCACGTACCAACTTTGTTCCGTAAAATCAAGTCGGGTATATTCCCTATTCCAGAATATCTTAATAAACAGGTGGTCAATTTGGTTTGTCAAATGCTGCAAGTTGATCCTCTTAAAAGAGCAACTATCGAAGAGATCAAGAAACATGACTGGTTTCAAAAGGATTTACCCTCTTATCTATTTCCGTCTTCAATTGAACAAGACAGTAATGTTATTGACACGTATGCTGTATCTGAAGTTTGTAATAAATTTGGAGTTAAAGAGAGTGAAGTTCACAACGCCCTTCTCAGCGGAGATTCGCATGATCAGCTTGCTATCGCGTATCATTTAATAATAGATAATAAACGTTTTGAAAACGAAGCTACTAAAGCAGAAATAACGAACTTTTTCGTGGCTGGAAGTCCACCACCTGTTGCCCATTCTCCAAATGAAAAATCACATGATACAATAAGTGGTAATTCTGGAAATAACCCAAATTTAAGACCGCATCCTGAACGAATTGCCCCACTTAGAGATCGTCAATTGTCTGCCACAGTTAATACACCCGGAAATACCGCGTATCCAGATCGTCCCAAAGGCACACCAATTAAACGAGCCAAGTGGCATCTAGGCATTCGTTCGCAGAGTAAGCCTAATGATATTATGCTTGAAGTATATCGTGCGATGAAGGCACTTGATTATGAATGGAAAATTATTAATCCGTATCACGTACGTGTACGACGTCAAAATAATCTTAATGGGAAATTTTCCAAAATGTCACTTCAGCTGTACCAAGTAGACGCTAAAAGTTATTTGCTGGATTTTAAGTCTCTTACAAACGATGAAGTTGAACAGGGCGACGATGTTATTATGGAAAGTTTAACACCACCGCCACTAATGAATACTGGAATGATACCCCAGCAACCAACAGGACACCATACAATGGAATTCTTTGAAATGTGCGCGGCACTTATTATTCAATTGGCACGTTAAATAAAATCGGTAAAATATATGGATACGAATGATTATATTTTCGTTTCAAATAAGTATTTACTTTCAATAAAATATATATGTACAGAGTTTAATTCGCCACATTTCTTTAATATTGGTTAATTTAGTAAAATAAGTATTATGCTATAAATATTAAATTTACATGAAATGACGCTTCAAGCTCATCATGACCATTAAAGCTCAATATATCAAAATACGGCTAAATTATAAGTCACAGAAAACCATGTTGCAAAACCTTGAACTCACTATGCATACCTATGCAAACATTTTCTTATTATAAAACTAGTTATTTTTTCCAACTTTATTTGATTCCTACATTTATGTGCTAATTAGTTTTGAGGTTTCAGTTTTTGGATCAGCGCGTTAATGCTGTTAGTATCAACCAAACCCACAAATTTATCAACAACTACACCGTTTCGAAAGGCTAATACTGCAGGCACAGCCTTCACTTCAAACGTTTCTACTAAGTCCGCATTGTTATCTACATCGATAACGGCTAGATCAACATCATTTGAGTTCTCAAGTAGTTCAGTCATTTTCGGAGTGAGAATTTTGCACGGATCACACCATTCAGCATGAAAATTAACTATGACTGGGTTGGCACCATTTATTACCTAAAAAAATTGAAAATAACTAGTATAAACGTTTTAATGAGTTTTTTTTATCTAACCCTTTGATCGAAATCGTAATGATCTCTTATGGTAAACGCTTTCAAATAGTAGTGCGAGCTAGATACAAGTCTTTTATGATCCAATTTTGGTTGGTTAGCTAATATATTTGCAATGCGTTTAAACATCTCTTTTTGTTGTGGTTCCCTCTTTTATCAGATATTTTCGTAACTAATCTTGATGGAAATTATAATAGCTACTTAATCACACGTTTGTTATTTAAACACACAGAAACTATTCAATTGAACTGTATTTGTCACTGCAAAACTAAACATTCCTCCAACCCGTATTTTCTTTTTAGTTAGCCAGAGGTGACAGATAGAGGTTACGATGCACTTCGTGACAGACAAGAGCTTCATAAATTACAAGTGTCAAAGAGAGGAGTATTGCTGAATTGCTGGTGCACGAAAGGGATAAATGGACGATTTTCGAATAGAAAAATAGCCCTGACAACTCTCCGCTAGGTGTATCACATCACATTATTTTTCTTTGATATATAAATAGTGGATTATATTTGTACGATGGTTCTGCAATATCTTACATCTCTTAGGGACAAATAAAAGTTTCACTCAAAGTGGTATATGTAATTCTCGTATAGTATTCACTCTTGTTATTCTGAGTCATATGACTTATATAGTGCAATTAATTCCAATCTTCTGTTTGTTTTGAAATATTCGTTAATAAAATTGAATAATCTTTTCCAAACAGTCAATCTGTAATAAATTTATTGCACATTTACGATTTTATGTATTTTGATGCTGTGGTCATGGAAAAACATATAACCTCTTTGGAACCAGGGTAAAATTTTGGTTGACATTATTATGAATATGAAGGCACTTAACATTTGTCTTTTTTAAGTAGAGTTCATATCGGCAGCGATACCATGTTAACTCTTTGTGAAAATTCTGCAAAATCTGAAGAATTCCTTATAACAAACAACTGCGGTTTATTAAGTGAGCAGAATTATAAGTTTATAACCACAAAGCTAAATTCCAAAACAAAACAAATGCCTGAGTACACACCAAAAAAACATGTAATACCGATGCAAAATAAAAATGACAGTGAGTTTTATATTATTAAGGAATATTTAACGGATAGCGAATATGAAGCGAAAAATCAAGAAATTATTGGCAAAACCCCGCGAATGATTGCTCCAAAATGTAATACGAAAATATATTTTCATGAATACGAGCGAAATGTCATAGGCGATAATTTACGAAAGGTAAAATCTATACATTAGTTAGTTCATATTTATGCTTTCATTCATATCCATTGTACACTTTAACAGCGAGATCAAAGGCGCGCAATACATAATGAGGTAGAAAGACGACGTCGGGACAAAATAAATAGTTGGATTTTCAAATTAAAACAACTTATTCCAGAAACATCAGAAGCAAATCGAACTAACATTACTGTAACTAACCGAAATGTGGTTGATTCGAAAAGCCGTATTTTGATACGGGCATGCGAATACATAAAAGAAATGCAAGAAGAACTAGAAGCGTAAGTATATAAGCTCCAAACTCCACAGGGATTATATGTATATATTTTTTGCAGACTCCGCCAATGTGTTTTGGAAAGCGAAAAGAAACACGTAAATCAGCCAATTGGATTGATAGTAAACGGGGAACATTCTGAAGCTGCGAATATCGAATAGTAAATAGCCAACAATTTGGCATTTGCTTACAAATATTTGTAATTAAGCTAAGTAGTTTTTATGTATAATTGCAAAGAAACTAAAATGATATACATACATCGAACTCTACTTTTAAATAAATACGAGTACATAGCGGCAAAAAGTACAAATCTATGCACTAGAAATATACATAAGTCAATTGCTTTGTGTGAATCCCTATTATTTATATTATTCGTTCTAAACCCTATTAACTGGGTATCCAAATATACAGCAAATGCAACGGGTACATGACAATATGCGGTACCGATATATGTACATACATATGCCTTTGTGTAAAGCTCGCATCGTCTTGCGTATTTTATTTGCTGGAACGTTGTGGGTACCCGGCAATCCCATGTATACGGATATTACCTTAAACCTCGGGTATTACTCGGAAGCGTCGGGTACCCGCGATTTAATTGACAAGTCTTGGTACCCATGAATTAGCCAAAAAATTAATTACACGGATAATACTTAGAAATAGCGGTTAACCGGATATTTCTTGAAAATAGTGGGTAACCGGATATTACTCGAAAATTCTGGGTATTACCGGGTCTCAATACCTTTTTAACAATATATTATCACTGCCAGGGGGAAGTGTGCAAGCAAATTTCATTTAACCGTTATTTCTTCAAAAGCCGTATGAACATGGGCAATAATGAAAAAAAAACTGAAACGCATAATATTGAAATATTAAAAAAAACTTAAATCGATAAGTAAAACTAAATTATCTGAGCCAATCTTGTCTTAAAACCTAAACACGTATACAATTTACTATTTGTAAATATGTAATTTTTGTGTAACTAAAAAATCCATTTCAAAGACATTGATATGACTTCTAATTAATTAATGTTCTTTTGTAAATTGCTTAATTTTTTTTGTGACACTTGACGTTAAACACGTTCATTTTTATATAGTTTTCAGCCTGAATGTGAATAAGGTGGTCAGTGTCAGAATGCGAGAGCGCAGCAAACTGTCATATGTCATTTTGGTTAGTGTTGAAAAACTTTTTTCATTTTTTTGAAAGGTGATGAAGAAGTCGAATTGATAGGCAGTTCTAAGGAAAAAGGTTTTAAAAGCCTTCAATCAAAAAGTAAAAATTGCGGAAATTATATTATTATCATGCTGTTTTTAAGAATGTAAAAAAAAGAAAGTGAAAAAAAAATTACAATTGGCTTAAGTACCTTTTTCGTTTATCTACTATCAATCAATAAAGGTCTTATCAAGCGTTTTCTATTGAACGATTTTAGTATACAAATACGTATGTAGAACTAACTATATGCATAGACATATATAGAGTTTGTGTCATTTGCTAAATTGTAAAAAAAAAAGTATTCTAGAGCTTGTTTATGTGGCGTGCTCTTAATTAAGTTCAGATACGTTTCTTTTTTAAAAGGGTAGCAATCCAATTATAAGTTTTACTGCACTTGTCCATTCTTCGTGTAGCATACATATTAGACTGTAGCAGTCTATAGTGCAACGCGCGCAATAAAAAAAGAAGTGGTGTCTACTGCATTAATTCACGGCTTGTTTGTATGTCAACACTGGTATATTCTTGCAACATGGCGTCTTCGAAGTCTGATATTTCATCCGTAACAAAACGTAATTCCGATGTCGAAAAAATCGGGAAGGAAACTGAAGTTGATTTCTATAATAATATTCAAAATCCTACGATAAGAAATTTATCTACGACATATAGTCAACATGCAACAAACGACTCAACATCCTCATCTCCTTATAACGACATACCTCAGTGGAAAAAGGATTTGATACAGCGAAGAAAAACTAATACTGCGAAAACCACTGCAACTGCCAGTAGTGATGCAAGCACTACAAAAGGTATGTTTATTTTTTGAGTTTTAGCTTTAAATACCCCAGTAAAATAAACATTAATGTATGCAGCAATTCCTATTCTCATAAGTGTTTTACATTTCCATGGACTATATCGATTATTTCATCTCAACATTTTTCTTTTGTATTTGCACACAAATGTGATTTGAACGAGTTTATAAAATAAAAAAAAAACTAACCAAGATTTTTTAAAGATTACCTAACTGCACAACCAGTTCTTAATTTAAAACAAAAAATTATGATATTCAATAAAACACATTTCTACGCACTTAAAAACAAAGATAACCGGTAGAACATATGTATGGCTATTGTGGAAATATGAAAATAAATTAAGTTGAATGAAGTTTGTGTATATAAAGCTAATTTGAGATATAGGATACATACTATTATTATTATTATTATATATGAATATACTTAATTTGCGCCTTTTTTGATTTTCAAAATGGTTTGAAGGTTAAATGGTCATACAATTGCAGAAAGCCGACTCTAATAGGTACATTAAACATATGTAAGTTTTAAATTTAGATGGAAAAGGCAGATCATAAAATGTATAGTATATGTCTAATTTTCCCAATAAGCCATAATACGTAACACGCTAATGTTATAGATACATATGTATATGTAAAAGATCAAATCGCATTTCATATTTATATCTACATTGAATATTCGATGTACGATTTTTATTCGACTTCGTGGTTAATTCTTTAACCTTTTCATAAAATTGTATTGGATATTTTTAGTATCTTATTTAATGCAATCAATGGTTTTCTTTCTGTGTAAATGTTATAGTAATTTAAATTATTATTACTATCGGCCCTTCAGCAAGTCAGCCTGTCATGTGGTGTTCCTTCCATGGTTCTCTGTTCTGTTTGATTTCTTCCTTATCCTTATATTATCTTCCCATCGACGGCGCGACCTTCCTGGTGATATTTTCCCCTCGATTTTTCCACTCATTATTCTTTTGACTGCTCGTTCACTGTGCATTCATTCTACTCGCCCCACCCGTCTTAATCTTCATGATTTTATTATTCTTTACTACTTTTTACTATAATAAAGTTCCTCGAGTTCTTGAGTTCCTGTTTTTTCCTGTTTTTTTTTTTTTTAAGTTTTAAATCCAATATTATTCAGTATTACTTAGATCTATCGTATCCTAGACGAAAATGTTTAAAACTAGCTTAACTATCCTTAAAAATTCAAATATCTTACTGGCTCTAGGCGGACACTTTAAAACAAACAGTACAACTTAAAGCTATGTATGTCTTTCGACTATTATATGTATCTAAACTTACAAATAACATTTTTATAACTAAGTTAAGCTAAGAAAATATAGGTATTTCATTAAATAAAAACCAAACATAGGCTTGTGTTTCTTCCTGTTTTCTACTATAGATTCTCCCTAAGCTATTTGCCTCCATAGTCAAAGACCAAATTTCACAGGCATTATTCGGCTTTTATAAATATAGATTTATACTTTTTCGGCATTCTCAGCATTCCCTATTTCCCAAATCTGCTCTGTGTGTTATTCTAGGAAGAAAAAAGGAAATCTTTCTTTATTTTCAATACTTTTATTATGAACATCATACATATGCCTATTTGAAAACTGGCATTCTTTCGCTCCTAAAAACAAAAACAATTTTTTCGCTGTCCTATCTATCGGTCTGATTCCTATCCACTGAGGACGGGAGGGGATAATTTAATTAGTTTGAAATATGCGTAGCAGTTGTTCTCGATTAAGACAAAATTTACGGTGACAATGAAACCCTAGCTCTCTATTTTCAGCCCTCCACACTTTTTTTTCTTAAGTCCAACAATATTGATTTTTGATTGGATAGTAAACAAAATCCTTTGTTAACACTAAAAAAAATTACAAATATTTGTAAACGTTTTACGTCTTCCAACAGCTTCGTTTACTTTTGATATGTTACAGTTTTTCCTTTACACTTTACCTTAAAGACGACTTATTTTCAAGGCGCGGCGAATTGTGCGTGCTCTAAATATTTTACTTTGTCTCTCGAAATATCTCTGTAATTTTTCGCTTTTACAAGTAGTTCACAGTGTCAAACTTAACTGGTTTGTCGCTGTAGCGACCGTATTTCTTGAGATCTAGTTAACTATAAAAAAATAGAGTTCCGATACCGGGTGTAAAAAAAATGTTTGACTTTTGAGCACTTATGGGAAACATTTTTTGTTTTAATTTTATATTTCCTTTATATAAGAAAATTGAGACGAGTCTACAATACAAGATAGTAAATATGTACAGCATATTGATAAACAATCATTGCATTCACTTTTATTTGGTCATATACAAGTACATATAGGTATATGGTTAAAAACATGTTGTTTTATTGCACACACATATTTCAGTTACGAACCGAGTAAGAACTGATTAATATCTAAGAAAATATCCTAGTTCTTATAATCGAAAACATTAATAAAATCAAAATGCCCCTAAACCTTAAAAAATAAGGTAGACACATACATACATATGTACATAAGTATTGTAGATATCATATTCTTAGATGATCATGACTGTTTGCTCGGTGAAAAAATTTTACCTTCACCAATTGCCACTGACAATTTGTCAAAATACAATCGTGATTAGCTTTCTATTGCATGTGAATATACATACATATGTACATATGTATATAGTACCTTATTTTAATTATAGAACTAGTCATTTACCGGATATAAATATATTTATTTACTTGTAGCCCTTCTACCAACATTATCAACTGCGGGTTCGCTATCACCAACTTCTGATTCAAAACATTCTCTACAATTAAAAAAGACTTATATCAATTATGAAAAGCCAATGATTCATGCATTTAATGCCAATATACCTTATGATACAAAGATTCATGCTAGTCAACAAATTACTTCAACTATTAATAATAATAATAATTTAAAAACGCCGGCAACAATTCTACAAGACGAATGCGAGTCGCCATGTGGAGGTCATTACACGGAAGTTAATAATAAAACCAGTGGAAGTTCTTACAACCACAATGAAAAAATGGCCGCGAGAACTTTCATAAAACAAGAAGAACAATCAGCATTATCAGAGGCTCGATCTCCTGGCACACTAGAATACGACAGCAGTGATGGTTATTCGACTTTACCACAAGAGAATACAAGTATGAGATTACGAAAGAATCTGACTCAACTTGATGCAACTAACACCATCATATCTGACTCCCTTACAAATTCAACATCCCGTTTGAGTGCGGTAGCAGAAGCAGACAATATAATAAAATTAAACAAAGACAATTTGTTTGGGTGTGTTGGTGAGCAGAGAACGCACACAATTCAAGAACCTGATTCAATTTCAGTGGGAAGCAACAACAATAAAAGCCGTAGTGTCAGTGATGACGATCCGCAATTGCACCAGCAGTTAAAAACTGAACATGAGCGTGATAGCTTGTCTTGTGCGAATGTAAATAAGAACGCGGTAATAGAGATAGAAGTGAAAACACATCTGAAAAACAACAATTCCAACGGTATTACAACATGCCCGACAAAAGATCTGTCAAATAAAAAAACGTGTGGAATCGTAAACGCCCCTTGTAAATCATCCATCGCGCTATTATCAGAAGTTGCTAAAAATCCCAATGTCAATAATTCTGCTTTGGTTTCCTCTCATAATTATAAAAAACATTCCAAGTTACGTTTAAATCAAAACACTCCAACCTCTTTTCCCCTTACATTTGGTGGAGCGTCGCCTACTAGTGAATCGACTGCTTTAGTGACTAATAATAAAAAGAAAATGGTGGCCGCTCAAGAGATGAGCGAAGTCACCACAAATGAGTTGGATTTCGATTCCACAGAAGAATTGCAATATGGTCCGGGTATTGTATCAAAATTACGATGTCGTTACTTAAGTTTAGCTTTACGACAATCGATGGATAAACAACGTTTGTCAATGGATACGCTAAGACGTGCAACGTCGCTAAATAATCTATTAGATGACAATGACGTTAATGATGATGATGAAGATGATGAGGAACATTTCAATGCAAATAATATTAAAGAAACAATAAGCCCAACATCGATGTGTATTCAAAAAATTAAAAATAAAGTAATATTAGTAAAGTCAAACGAGAAACGTGTCAGCCCAGAAGTGGATATACAATCTCAATCCGATGAAAGAGCTACAAATGTGGCACCAACACATAGTTACCAGTACAGATCGCGTAACATTAAACGTGGGAATGACTCTTTAAAGCGTGCAAGATCCGTTGAAGCATTATTGTCGGAGAAATCGTCTTGGAATTTTTCCAACAGTCAAACTATTTGTTCTAACAATACTGAGTTAGTTTCCATAGAAGATAAAATAATTAATGCACGTGGACGACTCCTATTAGGTGTTGATAATTCACCTAAACGTTTATCATCTATTATAGATGACACAGAGAGACCACCACCCGATTTAGTTAAACAGACCCTCAAGAAATTTGAAGCGACCGCAAATCGCAGGTGTCGCGTTCTCAATCGAAATGTAGGTGGGGAAGTTGCAATGAAAGTAGCGAACTATAAGTCTATAATTACCCAAAATAAACCCACAATTAACTTTCCAAAACCACCAATTAGTCCTAAAAATGCGAATTTGAAGAAACTGCCGACCGAATTTGTGAAAAATTCCTCAGTACTGCCAATGACGCCAAATACGATTAATTTAATTCGAGCCGAAAATAACTCTGGGCCTTTAAATTCAACACCAACGATTACCGATAGTGCAACAGAAATTTATCGTCAAAAAATGGATTTGACACCAATAAAATCTTCTGTTTGTATGGGTAATGTTGAACGTTTATCAGAATATTCACCCGATATTGTTCCACGCCATAAGTTTATTGATAAGACGTTGCCCGCAACTATAGCTGTTGACTCGCCTATCAGTGATTTAACTAAAAAAATTGAAAACCTTTGTATTGAATCGCCAGTAATACCATACGTCGCGCAACAGCACCCGTCGAATAAAGAAATTCCAAGCAAGTTTTCTGCCGATTCTTCTGATCGTGATTCAGATGAAGACGATTCAATTGATGGCGAATACGTTGTGAATAGTGAAGATAATAATTCAACAAAACACGTTTCAAAATCGGCTCTTGAAAATATCGCAAGGGCTGGAACCAGTCAACATTTTTTGTTTAAAACAAAGCAGACAGCTTTGAAATGCAATTACGAATCAAGTGTGGGGAATTCTGAGCCTCTTCATGACATACCATCTCTACCAATAGTAGGATCAACGACTGTCAAGCAAATTGGGATCATTAAGCCACTATTTACCGAACCACGTGTTAGTAGTGAATGTCCCATCAAATATCCGGAACGAAATCCCAAAACACAAAGTGCATCCGTATTAACAAGAAGGGAGATAGAAAAAAATCGAATTAATAACGAGAAAAACGAAAAAGAGAATTCCAATTTAATGGATGAATTAAAATGTACCGAATTAGTTAAAACTAAGAAAAACGATGTCTCCTCTGCATTAAAGGATAAAGAAGATGAAATTATTCCAGTTCCAGCATGGTCATCGTCAATTGCTATTAAGAAAAAACGTAACCCATCTGGAAATGTGCCCGAAAATAACACAATGGTATTTAATTTTAAAGATCGTAAGGAAGTTCCAGACTACATTGACAATGATGGTTTAATATTCAAAAGAAAAAGGGAATTACCAAAGGTAAGTGATTCATTTCCGTCACATTATATTTGCAAAATAGATATTAGTCATATATGGTAGCGAGCTTACTTAGTATATATTCTTAGCATTAACATTGACTTTCGAAAAAAAAACCGTTAAAATGAATACGTTCAAATTAGTACGCTCTATAGATACGAGGCACAGATACATGCACACGTACTCATAAATAATAAGGTAGAATAAGGGTGCTATGTTTATCAGTAAACATTCTTTTCTAAAATAAATTCACAAATTCTTATCAAAACACTATGAAGGTATTGACCACACACAGTAACCAAAGTTAGTGTAATCATTCATTTATGTATACATAATGATGAGTTAAATGTATAAAAGTGATACGCATATGTATGTGAATGCATACATTGGACACGATTTTCTACACATAATATGCATTTTCTGTTATAATACTTCAAAATTGCACTACTTGTATAAATACAATATCGTTTCTTTTTGCAATTATGATTTCTTTACGTATTTGGGTGGATAAACACATGTGTATGCCAAAAATACAACTGATTCAAATATAAGAAAAGTCACGCATGGAAAACAACTAATTATATAAAGAATGACCCGAAATAAATGTGCTTTATAAGTGCTACTAACATTATTTCTCAATCAAATGTTTATATGCAATCAAAAGCGAAATTTACGAAAATGCTGATTTTAGTAATTGTAACATTGGTGATATTTTTTTTTGCAAAATATTCAATTCTAGCTTGTAGTTGAGGTAAAACTAGTGTAGAAAAGTCTTACTTTTATAATATTTAGTTTGCAATATACTTTACCTTTCCAAAAATTACAGCCAAATGAATCCGGATTTGTATTACTGGGGGACCTTTCCTTAGAAACGTCAACTGACCCTGAAGACGAATGGCCAATGTGCCCGCCCTCTCCTTGTGATGTCGAATTTGAAAATGCGAACATTATTATTGATGGAAAATCTAGTATGAAAAATCGACCCAAAGATTTAAATGTGAGTATATATTGTATATACTAAATATATAAATACGTATGTATGATAAACCACTTCTTTGTTTAATATACCCTAGTGCATTTTGAAATGATTTAAATTTCCGAATTTCATAAACTATTTGTTTTTAGATTCGAGTGCAGTTTAACGACACATTAACTTCAACATTTGAATATCCATCTGAATCTTCATTGATTGATGAATCATGCACCGATCACATGAATGTTAGCCCTGACATGTTGAACGTTTCTGAATCTGTATCAGGAAGTCACTTGCAACACACAAATTCCCCAGCTGTTCATCATCATGTTATGGTTGAAGAAATCATACAACTTCCCCAGAGCAACAAAACACTTGGAAATTTGTCTTTAGGTAATACATGATTATTAAATCCTTAAATTTTAAGAATATCCGTGAATAACCTATACACAATACAAGACGACTTAGGGTTAATGCTTTAATGTTCAACCATTATTTAATCATTATTATCAACCATATAAAGATTGCATATATATGTATGTATGTATATATATATACGTAAAAAAAAGTGTATGTCATACATATGTATATAAATTACATTATATAATGCTACTTTCAAAGAAATATGATCTTACAGGACTTTTAACCGCTGATAAATTAGACTGTTTTCAAGCCATAAAATTATGTAAAATTAATAGGAAAAATATACTGTTTAGAATTTTGCTTTGCCCATTTCGACAGCTTTACAAATTTTTCAGGTTAGTTATTTGTTGAACAAATTACACTACTCAAAACATCAACCAAAAAAAATTGTAGTCAGGCTAGTATCCAAGAACAAGCTCATGTCATCAAATATTCCATATATAAACATATTTAATTAAAAAAATAAAACTTTTTGCAGATTGTCAAAATGGTCTGAAGAATACAATGTCACTACGACATCCTCCAGTGTCAAATAGATCGTCAAAATCAATTTTTAATAATCCACATTATAGTCTTTTTTTTTATTTAAACGACAAGGAAAGAAATGCATGAAAGTTTATTTTATGTTATATTTTGACAGATGTTTCAATTACATCAGTATTTAAAAGTTTTTTTTCGGTAAATTGACATAATTGTGTGTAGCTTATTCTTAATTCGGAAGAGAAAGAGCAATTATAATTATATATTTTCCATTTTACTACCATATTAAGTATATTTTTCAATTAACAGTTTGGTTTATTAACTAATTATATTTTTAAACACCGTGGTTAATTTCGTTTCTAATTAATGAAAATAAAGAGAAAATATGTTAATGTATATACATTTTAAAATTAATATAGAAATCTAAGTTAAAAATTAACTTTTGTTATTTTACCTAAATGTTTATACATATTTGTAATGCATATATTCAGTTCTGTTTTGAGCGATTGCTAAACACATTCATGTGGAACATATCCAATTTGTCATTTTAGGCTCGGCACCATTAAATAATTACACTCCCCTTAAAGCAAAAATTGATAATGTATTCCAACTGGGAGTTACACGAGTACCAAATCCGTCCGATAAATCTGAGGAGGATACGCGTTCAGAAAATGCTGTGCCAGATGTCCATCATGAAGAACTGGAAAATTCTTCATTGGATTATTTAAAACCTGCAACAGATGATCTCACAATAGCTTATAGTGAAGGTTCATTAAAAACGGATTTACTTTATTAGTCGTTTTAACTGACATCATTTATACATTTGAAAGAAAAATAATTAGCATTCCGCGTTTCCCTAATATTTTGTATATAAAAATATATCGAAAAATAATAAACTGTATTATAAATAATAATTTATGGTTTCTTAAATAATTTATATATATATGCATACCCATATACCGTGTGATTTTATTTTTTTACTTAAAATATTTTCTATCCAACTTTGAATTACACTCTTCGATAAACGGATAACATTCCAAATAAGAACTTAAGTCTGATGAATACAAATAAAATTGTAATCAAGATTATAACACTAATAAAAGTACTTTTTTGTTTTTAAAAAGACTGTTTACGAATTCAAATAAGAGCAAATATGTACGAGGCTAGAATCAATTTTTTACACTTATGGAAAATAAAAGTTGAACAAAAAATGATAATAAAAGCAGCAATATTGCCTCGGGGTGATAAATAGTTTTTCAACTTTGTACTTTAAATCTTAAAAATAAACTTGCCACTTGCTAAAGTTAAAAAAGCTACTAGGAACGTGTTTATACACATATATTTCTAATCAATTAACTTTATCATCAATTAATTTTATTAAAGAAACACAAGTGTGTCATCGAAAGACATGACATTTTAAAATATAACTGCTTATACATATATGTGTTAACATATTTGGCATGACTTAAAAGCATTTAAATTTTAATTTTTATCCATAATTAAAATAACAGGCAACATTATTAGATTTGTATCTGTTTGTAAGAATTTACATTTAATAATAGATTACATTAAAATAACTTCTTTATAAGGAGTATAAGAACGTTTTGATTTAATCAAACGTTTAGAATACACGAAGTATGTAATGAGATTTTTGTGATAAATAAAGAATTAACAGTAAAACGTTATCAAGCCTTTATTCAGATGTATATATGACAATATAGGTACATACAATGTCATTACGTTCAGCATATTCCATTTGAAAACAACATATGAAAAGTAACGCATGTTGCATGCTAATCAACTACCAAGTATAATACAGGCATTGTGTCCGAGTCCATAACAGGAAGCCATGGCAAGAAAACGTGTTACCTCAACCATGGTTATTAACACTCGGCAAATGGTTGATATAAGCACTGTGTTATTTGTGAACCCTGCGTGGCGCTTATTCGATCTCAATTTAAGTAAGTCTAGAATATAAATTGTGAACTCTTATTATTAATTAAAAGAACATTTTCCTGGACGCAAGCTGCTGAGAGAGTTTCGTGCCATTGTATAAGAGGGACGAGACGATACTTCGAAAAATATGTTCTTGTCAGGCCCTAGAACAGGGTGAACTCGGTAGAGGGTTTTAAGTAATTGTTATATCATTATTAGTCCTGTATAAAGTGCCAATGAGGATGTTAACAGCACTCCATCAGTGATGCAGCTTTCTATGACTTTAACTTCAGTCCACTTTAACTGGTAGGTAAACCGTGGTAATATTGTAGCTACTGGTCAACAAGGATTTAATTAGGATTTATTTATTATTGGCGTTATAATAGCTCATAGAAGATTAGGCAGTAGCGATTCTCAACCACCGTATAAATACATACATATGTGATGGACAGGTATAAACTTGTCAGTGCCCTGTTGAAGAAATAAAACCGGCCGAGATGCGATTTCGATGTTGCTAGAATCGTTCTTTTGCCAGCATCGTTTAAATAGAAACGCAGCTTTCGAATCACGATGAACTTATTTTACTGGAAACATTTTTATTTGTAAATATTTATTGTATTGTAAACGCAAGACCTCTTGGGGAGAACCAAGCAATGCTTAAAATTGAGAGTTTCATTGATTTATCCAGAGGTGAAAAGATAATACAATTTTGCCAACGTAAATCGCAACAGAGATTCATATCGTCCCAAACGACAAACGTCAACGTCAATGTGCATATTGTTTATAAAAACTTTTTTTAAATTCACATATAAATATTTTTTTTTTCACATGAAACAAATTTTCTTAGCTTACATCATAAGTTAAAGTCTAAGTTTAAATATAATAGTCGACAGACATACACACACTCACAAAAGTATCCGTACGCGGTTGATTTTTTACATTTTTCTTAAATAATGAGCAAAAGTTGCAATTCTTTTTGATAATATTATTTATTTACTTAAAAAAATAACAAAACAACTAAATAAAACTTATTTCATAAAGAAACTTAAAAAAAACACAGTTTTTCATATTTTTGGCGTTGGGCGATCTCACAAATGTATACATGCGCTCGATTACGGATAAATTTACCGTTACATTTCCAATTAATTGCGTTCTTCTTTGTTTGTCCAGTATTCAGTCATCGTATTTCTGTGCCAGAGAACGCTGCATTTGTAAAAATCGGGAACAAAATTCCTACGTCAAAGGAAATTTCTTTGGAAGTCCGAAAAATTGTGGTAAAGTTGAAAAATGAAAGAAAATCTCTTGGAAAAATTGCGGAAACTTTGAATTTACCGAAATCAACGGTACAAACAATTACAAAAAACTTCAATGACAGTGGAACCTTTGAAAATAAGCCACGATCAGGCGGACCCCGTAAGCTGGATGAGAGAATGCGGAGGCATATTGTTCGATCAATCACAGAAAATCCGAAGCAGAGCGCTGTTAAGCTTGCGAAAGATACTCAAAATAATCATGGGGTGTCTAACGCAGAGACCATTCGTCCTTGCCTGAAGGAACGCGATCTCTACTGCAGAGTAGCAAGGAAAAAGCCATTCTTAAGAGAGATTAACAAGGCAAAATGTTTAGCATATGCCCAGAAATATTGGGTGTGTGAATATGACTCCGCCCTTTCCTAAAATACCATAATATTCATCTGACAGATCCTTCGTTTTGGGAACGCGTCATTTTCACTGATGAATGTAAATTCAATGTTTTTGGTGGTGATGGGCGCGATAAAGTGTGGCGAAAAAAGAACACCGAACTTGATCCCAAAAATGTTGTTCCCTCTGTAAAACATGGGGGAGGATCTGTCATGGTATGGGGAGCGATGGCGGCAAATGGCGTCGGTATTCTAAGGTTTATCGAAGGAATTATGGATAAGCACATGTACATAACCATTCTAAAGGATAGTTACCTTCCTAGTGTAGACAAACTGGATTTAAGGGACAAAGCTGTTTTATTACAGGACAATGGTCCAAAGCACTCTTCAGCTCTGATAAAGGAATGGTTGCTTTATAATGTTAGAAAGAAGCTGGAACATCCACCACAATCTCCTGACTTAAATGTCATAGAGCATTTGTGGGATCATTTGAAGCAACAAGTCAGAAAAAGAAATTTCACTTCGATTTCAATGCTTAAGACAGTTCTGGTCAAGGAATGGAATAATATAACCCCAGAAACAACACGTAGGTTAGCCGTTTCCATGCCTTCCCGATTGTCTGCAGTAATTGAAGCCAAAGGAGGCCATACCTCGTACTAAGCATGTACATTTTTTTAGTTATTATTCTTTTTTAAATGCGTATGTATACTTTTGTGAGATCACCCAACGCCAAAAATATGAATAACTGTGTTTTTTTTTAAGTTTCTTTATGAAATAAGTTTTATTTAGTTGTTTTGTTATTTTTTTAAGTAAATAAATAATATTATCAAAAAGAATTGCAACTTTTGCTCATTATTTAAGAAAAATGTAAAAAATCAACTGCGTACGGATACTTTTGTGAGTGTGTGTAGTTTTAAGTTGTACTGCTTATTTTAGAGTGTCTACTTGGGTCTAGTACGATATTTAGATTTGTTAAGATAGTTAAGCTAGTTTTAAGCATTTTCGTCTAGGGTTATATAGATCTAAGACATTGTGATTAAAATGGATTTAAAACTGAAAAAAAGAACAACTTTTTAATTACATAGGATTTATCTTCATTGTCTGCTGAATATACAGTTATGTATTTAAATGTATTAAATGAGCACACTCTATTGAAGATAGTTCAAACATAGCAAACAGTTTTAAGCCATTTTCTATATGTTATTAAACGTATTCGTTTGGAGACTTTCGGGTGTATTGGCAGCACTTATGATTTACTTCAAACCAATGTGTAGAAATATCTCATTGTGGTGTGGTTCCTGCTCTTATTTTTTTATTGTTGAAAAAAAATTCTACCTATTGTAACGTGAAAGTTAAATTTATACAAAACAAAGCGAGAATAGTTCGCTTAAATGATGTCTAGTTCTATAGACACAATTGGCATGAAATTACAGACTTTGGAAGAGAGATTACAAGCTGAAAATGATTCACGTATGGTATTTTCACAATTGCCAGCCCCTCGGCAAGTACCCCGCCCGCAGCAATGTAAGGATGTTCAGTTTAAATATTATGCACCTCTGCTTATTATTTTGCTCATCTTTTTCATGCATTATAAAAAGTAGATTGTAATTAATCCACTTTTTTTATTAAAATTGATACTGAGAGAAAAAAATTATATTAGGTACCTGCATTATTTCCAATCGTCACATTTCATTTGTTTTTTTTTTTTTTTTTCAATTACTTAAATCATGAATATTCCACAGTGGAAACTACACCTAATCGACCAAGAAAATCATTGAATTTACCAGTCGTCGCACAGCATCCGGCTGCCGAAACGGAAACTGATAAGAAGTTAAAAAAAATCATGAAGCAAACAGGAATTCTAACAATTAACAATCAATCCTACAAGACAGACATTAAGGATTTAAAACATCTTGGAGATTTGGGTAATGGTACGAGTGGTCATGTCGTAAAAATGCAACACATACCTAGTGGAACAGTAATTGCTGTAAAACAAATGAGACGAACGGGTAATACGGAAGAAAATAAACGGATACTCATGGACTTGGATGTTGTATTAAAGTCCCATGATTGTCAATATATAGTTCAGTGTTTGGGATGTTTTGTTCGTGACCCTGATGTGTGGATTTGCATGGAATTAATGGCTATGTGTTTTGATAAACTTTTAAAATTATCGAAAAAACCCGTTCCGGAAAAGATTCTTGGCAAAGTGACAGTTGCGGTAAAAAGAAATTTATAACGATTAATAAATTCGGTCTTATTTGAAAATTCTATACCAATAATTACAGACTGTAAAAGCACTGTCTTACCTTAAGGAAAAACATGGGGTAATACACAGAGATGTCAAACCCTCCAATATCCTGATAGACGAAAGAGGGAACATTAAATTATGTGACTTTGGCATAAGTGGGCGTTTAGTCGATTCGAAAGCAAATACAAGATCAGCAGGATGCGCAGCGTATATGGCGGTATTTATCTGTTAATTTTCAATTCTGCAATTGGTAATTACAATTTGATTTTAGCCGGAGCGGATAGATCCGAAGAAGCCAAAATATGATATTCGAGCAGATGTATGGTCTCTTGGAATAACTCTTGTGGAGTTAGCTACTGCACGGTCGCCATACGAAGGCTGTAACACTGACTTTGAAGTGCTTACAAAAGTATTGGACTCTGACCCGCCAAGCTTACCTAAAGATAAAGGATTTAGCATTGAATTTCATAATTTTGTTACAAAATGGTAATACATTAACTATTGGTTTTTCGTATAAAATTCACATATAATTTAAAATAGTCTGACAAAAAACCATCAAGAAAGACCGAAATATCCCGAATTATTAGAACAACCATTCATAAAATCCTATGAACTAACCTTCGTTGATGTACCGTATTGGTTTAGATCAGTTGTTGAAACTTCAGGAATTAGGACGCATCAAAGGTAAGACATTGCTATGCTTAATTGAAAACATACTTTGCAAATTGTAGAACAATCTTGAGAACAAAACATTTTATTTATCCTCTAGAAGCACGATTTTTGTAATTTATTCCTGCATGTTATATTTTTTATTTGATTTTAACACAATTTTCTGTCTTTGTAACGTAATTTACTTTCGAATATGAACTGCTTTTTCTTTGACCGTGCAGTAAATGGAAAAAAAGTCCTGCCTTTGTTTTTTACTGACATGTTTTTTTTATTTTTTTGTAGGTTACTTAATTCCTAATTTTTTGTTCCCAGTAAGTACATTTTAATTTTTTGTTAATACATAATTTGTTTTATTAACTTTTTCATTTAAACCTGCTAACACCCTCATTGTTTCATCATATAAATGTGAGCAGTAGTTAAATATCCAATATACATACAAATATAATGTTATCCAATTACCAGCAAACTTGTAGTCGTTTGTCAGAGGAGATTTATTTTAATGCAGTTTCTTTCAAAGTATTTATTCTTTTCAAAAAACGTATTTTTTGCTAATTCAGAAAATTTTGTTCGCTATGGGTTTCTTTACATTTGCATCAAATAATTCTTAATTGAAACAGATTATACCACTGAGACAGAAGTTATATAGGAAAAATATACCTAGTAAAAACTTTGGATAAATAGCTAATACTTTGTTATGATAGACGTAGAAGATTGAAACATATTTTTTATAAGTGACGCTAATTTAAATGCACACTTTAAAGTGGATTTTTTTTAAGTATCTGATAGTGTATAGTGTTAAAAACCAAATAATTTGTTAAAGCTGTGCATTTTAGACAGTGTTCTAACCTTATTATGCAAGAGAAGACTTAATATGCATTTAAAAGGATATAATGCCTTACATAATATTTTTATAAGGTTGTAAGAAAGATAGAGGCAGTCAATTGTACGTTTATTGTATTCAGGTCTATCATAAAATAACACCAATAATGAGAAGAAGATTTTAGAAGGTAATTTAATCTAATTTCAGATTATTTATGTCGAATAATTCCACTAAAACAGCATTAAAAGCAGATTCCAATACAGACGCGTTAAATTTAAAAACTAAACACTTAAATTCTTTGAAAATGTCCCAAATACCAAGTTATCAATATTATTTAACATCTGGAAATAAAACAATAAGGGGGTCTTCTTCTTCGCAACAAAACTACCAGCAAGAAGGGCGACCAGAACAATTATGCTTACCAAAAACAATACCTACGGATTTAATAAATAATTCAGAGAAGACTAAAAAGGATGGTGAGATCAATAGAGATGTAAATGATTTTAACAAGACATCACCATTTATGCAACGAAAATTGGGAACTGCTCCGAAAATTCTTGAAAACGCTAGAAAAGAATCGATGTTTAGCAGTATTGGTATTAAAATGCGAATCATAAATGTTGGTCTTACTAATTAAATTTTTCTTCAATTTTAGGCCTATCTATTATACGTAATCTTAAAACATCACCGTTCACTCAAAAGAAAAGTCAAACACCACCAAACAGGAGTGAATCTGTATGGAAAGTTCCAAATTCTCAAGTATCTGACATCGGCCACACAAACACCTTCGACACCGAGTTAATTCAACAGTCACCAATAGATATAGAAAAGAAATCTCATTTGACATTCAATTCACCTAGTTGTAGTATTGAGGCGCGATCTTTACAACATCCGTCAATTACTAAAGGCAATCAGAGCCCTATATGTAAGTTAATTTGGACAGGAATAATTGAAATATTTATTTTATCTAAATGATGAGAATATTTTTATTTTTTTTTTTTTAGTACTGCAGCGATTTTACCACCAACAAAATCAATTTCGAGAAAAGGAACGATTAGGTTCCGATTGTTCTACTAATCCTTTCATAAATAATAGCTATGATTTAAATTGCCAGTCTAATTTTGTTGCAAATTCAACGAATAGATATCCACCATCAACATCTAGTCAATCATCAAAACACATAGCTTTTTATACTTCAGACGGCAAAAATTATAGCATACCAACAATAAATGATTCCTGTCAGCCCAATAATAATTTAGGAAACTCTCAATCCCCGTCTTTAGCGTCTGATTATTCTACTTTCAATACTTCGGATTTCTTAGAAAACGTAAATGAAAGAAAAAAAAAAAATTATGAGCAATTTACAGATAGTCACCAAAAGGGCACTGTATCAATTTCGAACAACGAATATAATCCCAAGAATGAATATGGTATGTAAGAGTTAAATTATTTCCAAATACATTAGAATAACATTACGTCTTTGTAATTTGTCAATTTAATATACTTGCATATAATGATATATGTAGCTATGAATGATTCTGTACTGTAAAGAACATAGTTGTAGTTGTAATTTATATTTATATTTTTTTTCTCATCTTAAAACACAGGAGCTTGCTTTTGGAAAACTTTCTTCTTTAATGTTATAATTGAGACTACTAATGGGTGAATTGTCACATAGATTCTTGTCATACTGAACTTATTGTTATATGATATCATTGAATATCCCGGTAAAGACACTGATATCATCCGTCCTATGTAATTCTGATTGTCGAAATATGTATCCCTTATTTTTACCCACATATTTGATTCACAGATAGACAAGCAGGCATGTGACCGATCTAAGTTAATAGAATAAGAAAATTAAAGCATTTTAATTTTACCATATAATTTGTAAAAAACTTTTTTCTTTGTTCTAGGTCTGATAAAGCGGCAATTTTCTTCATGTATTAAACGACAGTTGGACTCTTCTCAGCAAATGGATGAATTTAATCAAATGAGCCAAGAAGATAACTCTAGAAAATTAAGCTGGAATTCAGAAATGAAAAACAGTGGAAAGACGATAATATCGCACAATGGTAGCGCAATAACGAAATCCACAATAACTGCGAAACCTTATTATGATGTTAGTAATTCAACCGAAGTAAAGCAACGATGTTATGTTCAATCGCCAACTCCACATTTTTTGACTAATGTCGATCGAAGACACCGAAGTCCAGACCCACCTCCTAGATACAATCGTGGGCAATCTCCACTTCTATTGAGGAAAAATTTATTAGAACTCAGCGGACAACCACCTGGTTCGCCTTTATTATTGAATAGACAGTAATATTATAGTGTAGATATTCTGATAAGTTAAATATAAGTGAATTCTATTTCAGCTTAATAAACGCTTCTCCGCCTCTACCGCCTCCTAGACGTGGATCTGAGAGTGTTCCCGGATCACCACAACATTTTCGCACTCGAATTCATTATACTCCTGAACCACAACGACGAATATATAGGACAATAGATCAATGAGTGGCACTTCAAATCATGGTTATGTGATATTGGTATGGATTCGATAATGACAGTAATTTTGACTACCGAGAATGTGGTATTAATCAAGACATTTAGCGCACAATGCTATTTCTCTGTTTTCCCATTTCAAATTAAACAATTAGTGCAATAACTTCTTTGTTTATGAATAAGAATGAGTACCAAATGCTTAAGAGTTCCATTTTTGATTTGCAATGTAAATCGGCTATACTGAATATTTACCGTGCATAATGCAAGACTGTTCCCTAATTTTTTTTTGTCAAATATATCCACATACGCTGTAATTTATGTAATTTCAAAACTATAACACTATATTTATGTATTTATTTCTTCAGAAGTAAACTTCGAACTCATTTTCACTATATCACTTTTATTTTTATATATATACAAATTGTTTGTTTGAAATGTATATTTTTCTTTGCTTTTGCTATAATAAATTATGTTATTTTCAATATTTCTAATAATGCATGTAAATAAAGTAGCTCAATTTATACCGTGTATGTATGTATGTTAACATCAAACGAAAGTATATATGAAATAAAGAAAAAACAATAAATCTTAAGTATGTATCCGTTGTATCATATATAACATCATTAAAAGCTATACTTTTACGAATGCTTATATATATATATATATATGTATATATATATATATATATATATATGAAAGAAAGGAATTATTGACTGATTTCTATTGTACAGATAAACATAAGTTCATTAAGATTACTTTAATTCAAACTATGTCATAGTTTTTTTATTAAGCAGAAAATGGGATGCGTCGAGAGTAAACTATTTTCAAGCAAACTAAAGACATAATATTTATTGTAAGTTCTAAATAAAAAAATGCATATGTTAATATAGAAAATCCTGTAAAAATATAAAAATACATGTATATGGAAAAACTAAGAAAAACTTGTTTCAAAGTCAATTTGTCTCAACACGATTTAATTAGAATGCTGGAGGGCCTACTACGGGAGATAAAATATTAGTCGTCATTTTCGGTGTCAAATTAAAGGAGTAAGACTTTCAAAGTACTTTTAAGATGTAACGGTTCTAAATTGTGTCCCTTTTCAAGTGTAATTTTTTGTATTTTTACCATTTTTAATAAGTGCACACGTACATATGTTTGTACTCGAAAAATTGTATTATACAAAGTATTACATACTCTTCAGTAGCCCGCGAAAAAGAAAATCGAACTTATAAAATATATTCAGAATATGAATCCATTGCACAAGTTTTACATATATGTATGTATATGTATATTACTCTTAACTTATAAGCACTTATTAAAAAATGAAGGACCAGAACCTGACTCCGAACGGCGGATTTTAAGAAGCTTTTCCCTGACAAGTACATCACAGTGAGTTTTTCAGTATCCCATTTATGAGAAACACCGATTTCAATTGCAATGGTTTGGTCATCGATTCGAACTAACCTAACCGTGTGTTAGTGTGCCATCGCACGGACACTGTGCCACCAGGCTCTATAAATATGTGTGATGTATATTTTCTATTAATGAATAGAAACTGGCTATGAGTTGCAAGTTTTCTGAGAAGGTTGGACTAGTGAATTTAGTGAATTTCAGGGATAAAACAGTATTTCACTGACGCGCCAGTAACAGTGCATATGACTTCAATGATCTCAATATTTAATCTTGCATCATTATCAGAGATCATCACGACGCTCACTATGACGTTTTAGCATTTGGTCTTCTTCAATAAATTGTACATATACATAGATTATAGATTCATAGTTAAAAAACTACTAACCATTAACAGTCAAATGTTTTGAATTATATCTGAAACTGAATCAGAAAAACAGCTGCCGAAATCCGAAATTCGCCGTTCCGAGTCGGACTAGATTTCTTCCGCTTATGTCAATTGTGAGAGGGAAATAACAAAGGTAGCTGAGAAATAAAACTTACACGATGTACAAGATGTACGCGTATACGATGTATGTATGTAAAATATAGAATCCTTCCTTCATTCACTTACGATTCTACTTGTTATAATTTTCTAAGGTCTCTGGTACAAAATAATAAAGCCAACACATCGTATTATTGTTATTTATTAAGTACATCTTTGTATAAAACTATAACGCAATATTTCTATTTGCTTTATATTTTAAATTAAATTCTCGCTTCCAACCAACGACATCAGTCTTCATATTAAGTAATCATATTTGTTTAAGAAAAAATACTTATAAAAATATATGTATGAGTGTATACAAATAAATATTTATTATATTTAATATACATATATATATAAAATGACATTAAATAACGAACTACACTTTCTGAGTAAGTGTTTAAAGGTAATGTCATCACTCGCAACCACCAATAACACACTATTTTCCCTCTTTTTTAAATAAAATTTTTACTATATCTCTTACGTAGTATACATTTCCTGATTGTACATATGTTAAAAGTACGATAGCAACAATCTGGATAATCCTTTTTTTTAAATCGGTTCCGTTATGGCTAAGGGAAACGGTCTGGCATTTATTAAATGTGATATTGTATCTTACATTTTATTACTTTTATGGTGGTGTGTATAATATACGTTTGAACAAAAATGGTCCTAGACTCCTTTTAGGTTTTATTTATTTTTATTTATAAACACGAGATATCTTCCATGTTAGCACCGACTTTGATCCTTATTTTTTTGATCATTAAAATATGAAACATAGAAAGGAATGCGCAAGCATATTGGTATAGATCTTTTTTTTTTAAGACAAGACAAATAACAAATAATCTTCAACAGTTTTAACCTTAAAAATGTCTATGTTAACATATCTTCTTTGTGTCCACTGATGAAGGCGTAGCCCCCTGACTCCTTTTAAAAATCACCGCTCTGCCAAAGAATTTTGTGTCGGTAAGCTATTATAAGACGATTTTTTGAAGAAACCCAGAGTGTTCAATGTTCTTACTGATCTTTTAATAAGTTCGTCTTTGTATTTCCAAATTGTTACATCTTCAACAGAATGCTCCCGATATTGTTCGCAGGACTTCAGTAAGGTCTTTACGCAGTCAGCTCTGTAGTGCTGTAGTTGTGCATCCTCAGTATCTACTGGATAAGACTTGCATACCCCTCCCAAACATGCTAAAGGAAAATGGTTATGAAGGGTAAGAACTTTTTCAGGATTGTGAAAACATTTCACATATTGGTTCGGTTTTGTGTAATTTTTTGCTCTGTGCACATGTTGCAACATATGCATATATTTCGGTATATTTTTGTACCATCCATGCTCATGTTGGTGGTCATCTAGGAAATACACATTTCGAAAATTATAGCTTGCATAGCCTTCAGGTTTGATTTTCTTAGCTTTCGGTATAACACGTTTCATCAAATCAATCCATGTAATGTCATCATGTTTTGGCATTATTACCTCATCGATATCTAATAATGCTATATAATCGTACAAATATAAATTTTTGTATAAACAGTCATTATAAGGAATTACTTCAT
Organism: Merodon equestris; assembly: GCA_958301585.1. Classification (NCBI taxonomy): domain Eukaryota; kingdom Metazoa; phylum Arthropoda; class Insecta; order Diptera; family Syrphidae; genus Merodon; species Merodon equestris. The sequence goes on along the minus strand of OY284415.1, from coordinate 129,683,524 downwards.
TTTGTCGTTTATGGTTCGTTTTTTTCGTGAGATAAAGATGCTGAAATCCTGGCACATTCGGTTGTCCACCAGGCAAAGTTAAAGAGACAACTTTAACCAGTCCACCTTCTTCGTAGTGACTAAGAACCTTTGAAATGTTTGGATGCACTTGTAGGTTGTAAAAAAATATTCTATCCGCTCCTAGTATACGTAGCATTTCAATCCATTCTATTAAACGCACAGATAAGTCATCGTAAAGGAAATCCAAACCTTTAACACAGACAGCGAATCCTTTCTTTTTGTCGTCCTGGGGTCTGTTATAAATAACCCGCAAATTATTCGTTGCCGTATCGCACTCCTTTTCGACCATCGAAACCGATGATGGGACTATTCCATGAAACGGCTTTGGTATTTGGCATGCAATCAAATATGGCTGGTATATACCCTGTTTATAGTTTCCCCATTTATTGTACCAAATGTATTTATACTCAAACGTTTTAACAATAAAAGGTTCCTTCTGACCATCAAACCAAAATTGACAAAAAGTTTTCACTTTTGGTTCAATACGGTCTATCATGCCTAAAATGCGCACAGTAGGGCCAAGAAGTGAACTTTTTCGAACATCATAATATGCTCCGAACAATTGGAATGTTCCGTTAGACGTTCTCATAGTTTGCCAGTATATGTTATTGAATTCTAACTCAAATATTGAAGGATATTTGGCACAAGTAGACGATTTTTGTTGCAGAAAATTTTTGTTTTTACTCCAATATGCGATGGGCAGAGAAGGAATTCTTGATTCAACATCACGTACTAATTGCTCATCATCCATGGCTGAAAATTCAGAAAAAAAAAATAAAAATAAAGGACAAACATTTGCATTAGTATATGCTAGAAATAAATAATGCTGTTACCCACCAGTTCTATTATCAATTAAAATATCCAATGGGTCAAACCGGTCTGTGGTAGTAGACGTCAATTCAGCCACAAATTTATTTTCCTTCTGCAGCAAAATGCGGCCATTTATAGGAACAGAAACATATTCTTGGGGGACAATTTGACCATCGCGTATCTTAAAAAGTCCCAGCATAACAAATGACCAAACACAAAGGATAAATAATATTTTTAATATAATCTTTGAGCTCGACATTTTGCGAGTCCTTTGTTTGATTTTGTTGAACTTTTCTCAGCTCCGTTTAAACAGAGTATAAACTTTCTCACAAATAAAATGTGTTAATATGTATATTAGCTGAAACAAAAAAAACCTTTTACAGATAAATATAAAAATATTTAATATGGTCGGATAGTTAATCTTACAAATAAATACATACATCAAATCTTTTATCTGATTAGGACGTTAGTTTTTTTTTGTAGTGAGGGAAATTTATTTGTTTAATGTCATGCTTACTTTATCTCCGGTTCCTAATTTATTTTAAGGATAATATTAAAAGAAAAAGAAATGAAAATATTAAAAAAGATATTATTCTTGGGTTATAACATATCAATTTAAATTAATGGACTATTACAATATTCAAGTTGAGATTCACTCAGTGCCTTATATAAATGGAGACCAAAATAAGATCGTACAATATCGAAACTTTTATTTTAAATTAAATATGTTTTGTTTAAGTAGTAAACGGAGAGGACATATTTCGCGCTAAGTATACTGCACTTGTGTATTGCATGCATAAATACTATACGAGTATATATTAATGAATGAACGCTTTTGAAAAATGGAATAATGCGGAATAAAATGTGAAGATATATGTACATAGGTATTTTGATAAAAAATATGTTATTTTATACTAACTTTTTCCTAGATAATTATTTTTAGCTTAACATTTTAATTTAAAAAAAGTAGTAAATTAATAATCTAAAATAAAACAATTATATCTTCTAAAATCTATCGAGAAGTTGTATTTGTCTCAATGCACACGATTAAAATTCCAGCACCAAGAATACTTAGTAAATGCTTTGGAGTATTAATAAACATCTGTGTAAAATAAAATGAATTGATATAAATAGATCGCGCATGTAGTGAAGTATGGGGGTTAGGTTCTCGTACATACACCTTACAACTCTTCCAACTGTTGTACTAATGCAACGCTTGTTCTTTAGAATTATTATATAGTTCGAAATAATTCTTCTGATACTCCTCAGAAAATAATTTCAAACTGTGATAAAAAGAACAATGCAAATATAGTTAAGGGATTGTAGTTAGGGGGAGATTGTTCAATTACTATTTATAAATATTAGCATATTTTAAATATACATACAAAGTTAGACATTTTCAAATAGATCTATTTTTGTACAAAATCCTGCGGATATTGCACCTATTTCGCAAAGTAAAACTATTATGGGGTCAATGTTTAGTTCTTTAACAGTATGACGAGTGTCTATAGGACGATCTTCCCGACTTTTTCGCAAAGAAAAACTATTTTTGGTCAATGTTTAGTTATTTAGCGATATCATGAGTGCTCATAAGACGATATACTTCGATACCTCTCCCCAAACCAATAATTTTAAAGAATCTCTCAAAGGTTGTTGTGTTTTGTTTTGTACAAGATTTTGAAACAGATATGTATATCCGACTGCTGCAATTTATGGTAACTACATAGTACATACATAAATCTTGAAATTGAAATTAAATAAAAAATAAATAAATATTAAATTAGTGTAGTGAAGAATAACAATTCAATATTAAAATTAAACCTGATAAATAGCAGAAATGTACAAAAAAAAAGCCAGGAACAATCCTTACCTTTCCGAAATGAAAGCAGAACTAGAGCGGGGTTCTCATTGTTTGTAAATCTATAATGAAAAAATGAGGTTACTAAAGATATGTAATTGAAGGCAAGTATCCAAAGTTTCGCGAAAAACTAAAAATGTATGTACTGTGTATGTATAAAAGTATCATAGTGCACATCAACTTAATATAGTCTAAAATTCGGATCGATTGTTTATAAATAAATTTCAAAATTATGCACCATATGTACACATAAATATATAATATAAATAACATCGTATAGCCAAAGTACATATGTATGTATGTATGATGAAAAAGGTTATTTTTTTAATTTATTTCTGTTCCATTTTCTTCTGTAAAACTTGTTCTGCACTATAAATTTCTTCAACAAGTGTAAAATATGTACGTGTTCCATCGCAAGTTAGCGTAAAAGAAAGTGCATTTGCGTGATTGCATCTCAAATCTCCGCAAACATTTAAATTCTATTAAGTTGTGAGTTAATGATTAATATTTGTCTTTCTAATAATGTTCTAAACTTAAGAACACTGTTCGAAGTTCGAACGAATTTATTAAAAACGATTTATAAATTTAGTTCTTAAAATTAACACAAAGATATGCTTTATCACCACTTACTTTTAATTTGATCCGGAATACGTAATGATTCCTTCAGGTAAATAAGAGGGGAAATACTCTTAACCTTAATCGGTCCTCTAGTTTTAGTAATGTTAAGGTTCCTTGTGAGTTAAATTGACACGCATACTCTATTACTTGTATTTTTAAGAAGCCGATATGACTTAGTGACCTCGACTTGAATTTTTAAAGTTTGTCTGATGGACACAGGGGACTGTTGAGTGTTAATGGAATCACTTCCTCTCTAGCGATCTGGACCATCTGGGAGACAGTGAGAAAACGGTTAGGGGAAATTTAGTTTAATAATGGCAGGAAAGGAAGTAGATTCGAAAGTATTGTAAATGAATGGCTAACTTGGATTGATGTAAACTTCGCACTTGACTGTACTCGGTAAACGCTTTGAGACGACATAAAAATCGCAATGAATAAATGATTCCATATGAACAAGTAAGTCTTAGTGATGAAAGAACAAAACAACAAAACAACTCTTTTGTCCCGCAATGTCAATATTCATATACATACATATGTATATAAAACCATAATAATATCAATGACACTTTACGGATGTGAAACTTGGTCTTTGACTAAGGAGGAACATAGATTTCAGGTATTTGAAAACAAAATGAAGAAACAGGTCAATGGAGGAACCTATACAATAAAGAATTCGAGGTAGTTACTTTATTCAGTCGTAAGCAATGTTCGAGTAATAAAGCGAAGACTAAGATAGGCTGGAACACAACAGCAGGGAGATATGATGAAGGTTTGTAAGCTTCTGAGACACAAATGGCGATATTAAAAAAAATTATTTATTCAATATTTTATAAATTTGTATATATATTTTTACCAAATGAAGAATAAAGTATTCCTTCCTGAATTTAGTAACGATGCATGTAAAAATATAAAGTGTATTATTAAATATAATTTTTTCTCAAAATATTCATATATCCATTGCTTATATACAGTTAGTTCCAAAAATAAGCATACACCATAAACATGAAATCAGTTTGTTCAAAACATAGTAGTATTTATGAAAAACGATTTTATTATTTTCTCTACTAAAAATCAATCAGTTAACAAAACAAAAAAAAATTAAAAAAAAATTAACAATTAGTGGTAAAAATGAGGTTTGAATAGAAAGGAGTCAAAAAAAAAACATCTCAAAAGTATGTACATATACACTTTAGAAACTGCTGCCTTAATTTCTCTATTTATGCCCTAAACATTTGATTAATACTTTGTTGAGTATGCTTTGGACTTAAGAACTGCTTTAATGCTTTAATATGGCATCGAGTTTACTAATTTTTGCGTAACGCTTGAGCCGATTTTTTACCATTATTTGGTAAGAGCAGTCTTAAGATCATCCTTAGTTTTAATACTTCGTTTTTTTTTATCTGGCGTTCTATAACATTATCTGAATGTTATATAACGTTCAAATCCGGTGATTGTGGTGGCGTTTTAAGTTGATTTGGGACGTTGTACAATAGCCACTCTCTGACTATATGCGCTGTGTGCTTAGGGTCATTGTCTTGTTGAAAGACAAATGGACCCTCCAAGCCTAGATTTCTAGCACTGTCTTGTAAATTGGTTTTTAGTATGTTTAAATAATCATACCGGTTCATTTTACACTCAATGAAAACCAAGTTACCAACACCAGATGCTGCCATGCAACCCCGTGATGGTGTCACGTTTCCTCTACCAGACAACAAATAACTTACTACTATTTTGTAGCGCGAGGCACTTCGAAAAGTTGCAACTGTATACTTACTATTGAGACGAAATTATGTGTGATTCCCGATTTTTTGTTCTTCTTTCACAGAAATTTCTATATTTACCGATATCTTTGTGCACGCTTGAATTGGGAGCTTCATGGAAACTCCAAACTCATTGGTGCAGAAATATTTGTATGCATTTGGATTTTGTCGACATTATTTGTGAACTTGAAGAAGTGTATACTTGCTTTGGGGATTTACTATATACTGCTAATGGTATAGCTCGGTGAGAGTTAAAAAAGATCTTGAGTATCCTGCTGAGTAAGGGAGCGCCGTGGCGCAGTGGGTAGTGTGTCGGCCGCTGACGCAAGATGAGCGAGATCGGATCCCGATAACACCGACGCCATCGAATGATTATTTCGCGGCTTCCTTCCTCGGCGGGGTACTGGCAAAACCCCCCGTTGTACACTTGCCATGAAAAAGCTTCTCGGTTCTCGCCGTTCGGAATCGGCATTTAAGCTTTAGGTTCCGTTCACTTGTGTGAAAAACAAATCGCACACAACATAAGTGAATAAAAAAGAAGCTTGGCTAACGCCATCTAAGGTGTCTGTCTGGCAGTACAATGGACCAGTGTTTGTGTCTGAGTGCTCCAACAGATAGCAGAAGCCTACACAAAAAACAAAAAAAATCCTGCTGAGCAACATGGTGAAATGCAAGTTCAAGTCAGTATTTGATCTGGTTTAATCGGCGTCAGAGATTAACACATTATTCAATGCATGACGACATGACGCTTTCAAAAGATATCAAACATACATACATACATATGTGTGTGTATTATCTCTAACCATAACGTAACCTCTAGAAAAAAGCTATTTAATGTACATTGACCACAATATATTGTAGTTAAGTTACGTATATTCTCGATCAAGTTCCGATTAGGAGCGTATACTTATACGATAAGATTACCAATAAAGTTCAATGTTCACTTTTTATTAGAACGAATATTTGAACTGTAAAGGTGTTCTATTTTTTAATTCAGTTATTCGTTTAAGTTCATACAGAAAAGTAATTTCTAAATGGAGAAGTTTATAGTAATATTTACAGTTTTATATATAACAACGCTTATTGTTCAAACGCAATCAGTGAAACAAAGTAATTTGGAAAGAATTCAAGCCCAGTTTCTTCCATCTGAATTTTCCCAAACAAATTTTTCGTTAGAAGATGCGAAAAACGTTCTCAAAGAAAAGTGCCGCAAAGTTTCAGGCGGTAATGAAACTGTATTTATAGAAGCACAAAATAGTGTAATAGACTTTACGAAGTGTATTTCAAGTATAGCCAACATAACTACATTACAACAAGAAATTCAAATTGCTAAGCCAATCGGTGAATTGGATACAGTGTTCTCAAAGTATTGCGATAAGCGTCCACAAGTTGAGCTTTGCGTGAATAATTTTAATAACAGGATACAGTCGTGCCTAAACGATGAAGAAAAAGCACATAATGCTCTTATGGTACGAGTGGCAACAAAATTATTAGGCTTTATCTGCCATAAGGGTGGTGATCAAATTGCTCTATTTATTGCAGAAGAAGGACCAGAATGCCTTGAAGCAAATAAGGAAAATATTAATAGTTGTATGAATGCATCTTTTGCTGGTTATCTCCCGAAAAACGGAATCCCAGATATCAATAATTTGCCTCAATTCATAATGGGAAAAAAAGAATGTATTGCCTTTCAAGATTTCGAAAAATGTGTTATATTTTATTTGGAAAAGTGCAATGATATAACTCCATCCAACATTATAGAGTCCATGTTTAAATTTGTAAACAATGAAACAAAGTGCCAAACCGAATTAATAGTTGATAAAGCGAAAAGAAACAAAGGAAATACAATATTTATAAATGTGACGGTTTTAAGTGTTTTAACTACAGCAATTGTCTTCAGTATATGACGATTATGTGGTACAATATGCATCCATTGTAAATTGAATAAAAAAAATAACTTGTCTCTTCTTGGCACCTCATTTTAATAAACTACTTATATATATAAAAAAAAAAACACAAATATTGTTTTATTGCGAAATTAAAAAATAGGACATACAAACAAGTATGTGAATATATAGTGTAATTGAATATGGAGGAGCTCCACCAAATTTTAGATAAGCTGTTTGCTTGACTGATGCGCATTGAATGTGCATATTTATACCTTTTGAAACCCTTAACATTGCATCGGCTACGGATAAATTGTTTTGAAAATCAAGCACTTATTGCCTTCAGAAAATAATTCCTAATTAAGTATCTAGTACTTTTATTTTACTTATTACATACAGACATTACCTAGGGCACCGTGCTGATGCGCATCGAATGTGCATATTTATACCTTTTGAAACCCTTAACATTGCATCGGCTATGGATAAATTGTTTTGGAAATCAAAGCACTTATTGCTTTCAGAAAATAATTCCTAATTAAGTAACTAGTACTTTTATTTTATTTGATATACAGACTACAGCACCGTGCTTCGGTGCGTAATGTTTTGGCCTCTGAGGCTCGATAACTAGTTCATCGAGATTGAATTCCACAGCGTTACGGGTAATGCCCCCAGGTGAGCAATAAGCATTAGGTCCTTTTAAAATAAATACATATGTATGTATATGGTATATGGAAAAAGTAAATAATACAAAATGATAGGTGATTCAGCACTGGCTTAATCAGTTCATTCAGAATTTATTCAAGTTTTATACAAAACTTGTAAAATTGTATTTTGTTCTTTAATTCCTTATCTCCACCTTGCTCTGCAAGTTCCGACAAACTAAGCAAAAAAACAATACATATCACATATCTCACAATTAAAAGTAATTAAAAGTTTAATGTAATATATATACAGTATATGGAATAAGTCCAAGCCTAAACAAAACAAATTTTCACAGAATAGAAGCGTCACGTGTACGCTTACTCAAAATATTTGATGCATATAGTCAGATTAATAAAATATTTATATGACGAAATAAGCACCACTGATTGACGGAGTAGTCATCGAGGAATGAAACAACACTACTCTAACACTGGCAGCAGGAAGGTCATAAACCGGTTCCTTTAGTATCTGCTTTTAGTTTTATTTTCGTTTTTCTTGCCTACGTTTTCTTTCTCCTGTTGCTTTATAGCCTGCCAGTCTTTTTATATATAGAAAAGTAATTTCAAATGGGAACATTTGAAATTCGCAATTTCAAATCGGAACATTTAAAATCCAAGATGCTTTTATCAAAAAGTGTACCTTTGTACACTTACAAATAATTGCAATTAATACTTTTTCACAACAGACAACTTACCTAAATCCCTTGCGAATATTATTCCAAATTCGTTAATTAAATTAAAGAGCATTAAGTCATTTTTTTATGTTTATGAAACATGTACATATGAATTAGAGGCAGTTACTTAGTTGCAACATAAATTACCATAATAAAAACGAATTTCATACACTGTGTTGCTATACTGATTGAAAACATATATTGTTAGCGTTTATAAATATTCTCTTAATATCATACATAAATATTCTTTTGATACAATGTATACAATTTCCGTCTTCACGCACTTCGATATTAATTTGCACGTTCTTTATTCGTAAAAGTTATATACGTACATACATATTTGTAGAACTGTTACCTCCTTAATTACCGCAGTACAATAAATAATTCACGCGCACAAATTTAAGATCGGAGATGAACCATCTCTAAAGAACGCACCACCTAACAGATGTAGAGCCGGTTCCAAACTGTTCTCTTCACCATAAGTATTGCTTATAGCGCCAGTGACCGAAACAGACACAATCGCATTCGTAGCAGTGGTTATATATGTGGAATAATTATATTTAAAGAGAAGAAAATGTAGAATCCATTTTTGTGTTAGTTTAAACATTTACATTTTTTTCTTCTTAAAAACAATTATTCATAAGTAAAATTGTATTTTTCAACTGAGTATGCATTTTTTAATATAAATAATAAAATAAAAACAACTTTTGCTTGATTATAAAACTGGAATTAAACGGGAAAAAAGAGGAAAATAATGGAATTGAAATAGTCAAGAGTATATGTATGAGACGAAAAAAGATCCTGAGGAAGTGTCTAGCAGCTGTATAAATTCAGTGTTCTATGCTGCACATCAAAGACTAACACAGAGCCAATATACTTTTCAAATTTTTGATAATCCATTTTTTATAAATCAATGCTTCGTCCTAATTTTATAGCCTATGCAGGTCGAAGTTTATATACATTTGTAATAGCAACATTACTAGACTGTGTATTGATGACCTTCTGAATTGAATTTAAAAAAAAGGTGATGTACCTATGTAAGTACGTTCATTTTCATATAAATATATGTGTATGTATATACATATATACGTGCGAAAAATATTAAACTCAAGATTAAAGCACCTATCTACATACGTGATGATAGCTTTAATTGTTTACTACTTTAATAAGTGTAAGACTCAATCACTAACCACAAAAACAATGCTTAATATTTAAATGAAAAGTATAAAGAACATGGAAAACTTAACTGTCATGTATGTAATATCTATCACTAAACTTTGAAGTATGAAATTAATTAATTATTTAATTTCAATATTATAGGTTATTCATAATTATGATTTTGGGACTAGTTTAAAGTGTTTAACTGCAGTTAGATGAAACATGATCGTGGTGTGATATTTCATGAGAACAAAAACAACACAGAACAATTAACAAGAATATGTATATTACCACATATGAATGCACGTACATATGTACATACACCAGTAGATAAATATATGCATATAGTACGTAACGTACCTTGTCTAAAAATCAAAAAAAATTAGCATGTTTGTACAAATACATTTTCAATGAATAAGTACTTTGCAACCTTCTGTTGTTAATTCTAACCTAGTGTTTACTGCTCGTCTGCGAACTTTCAATGTCTCATTTATTTTTTAAGGTTAAGCTACAAGTACATATGTTGATACTCCCAAAGTCTTATTATACCATTTTCATATTCTTCGTATTTAGCCAAAAATATCATTTTTCTTTTTAATGTTCATCGTTTCAAATTAAAGTTGCAAATATCTACTGGTATTTGCAAGTTATCATAAGAGCAAAGGAAGGGCTGTTCCCCATTACTTTCGTCGATTTATTATTTTTTTTGTTATACGAGTAGTTAATTTAAGTCAATATATCGGTATCAATAAGTATAATGACGTAAAAAATCAAACCACCCTGTTTTCATGGTTACTATAAATGCATTCATTCTTATGCATGTGTATGCCAAATATACATATATGTAATATTGGAAACAACAAAATCAATAATAGACAATGAATGCACAAGAGCATTAGTTTGTGCATTATTGGCATGAACTAAATAGGTTAAAATTTTTGCCTTCAAACTCCCTTTCTATCTTCGTTATACATGCGTTACAAATTAAAATGGCTTTAGCAAAGAGAAGAGTAAAAAGGTATGCCAACTGGATTAATTCATACTTAGAAAGATTAATGTACGAGACCTTAAAAACCCATTCTTAACTGCATTAAAATGTGCTGATCGGTTATTATGTATCCGGGACAAAATGGAATAGAGACGTTAAGATTAAGCATATTAACATATATTGAGAAAGAAGAGAATTTCAATTCTCTTAAAGTGACGATTCCACACAAGGTAGTGTGGACTTTCACTGTAAGACTCATGACTAATGATGTTACTTATCATAGACTGAAATACTTACATATATCTATATTAGCTTTACTATTTTACTTAATTTCGCATTTAATTATGCCTTTTCAATTCTCATATTATTGGTTGTTATTAACAGTAAAATGAAAATTATACTTGGATATACATATGTATATTTAAAACATATGGAAAGTAAATTGAGAGCTTATGTAATGTTTAAGAGCATTTTGTAGGTGTTAAAACCTATGAATTATGTGATACTCAAAAAGGAAAATGTTGTGACAATAGTCTTTTCAGTAACAAAAATGGATATTGAATAATATCATAACAATGGCACAAATTGCTTCACATTTTTTCAAATGGAAAATCGGATAGTAAGTAAAAGTTGAATTACAAGTGAGCTAATTGACAGAAGTAACAAAAAACAAATTAAACGTCTAAAACTTAAAACTTTTTATAACTTATACGACATATGCACATTCCCAGACAATGCCGTTATTAACGATGATCTGCTCCATGCAGATTGTTCTACTTTATAAATGAAAAGATCTTTAAAATTCCACTTGCCTACTGGAAGCAAACATTTGAAATATATAGGACTGCTTTTCTGGCCATCCTAAATTCCGTGCTGGGGTCAGTAGATAAGTGTAAGTTAATGTTCAAGAATATTGTCTAAATTATATATGTACATTAATAGCTGTTATATATATATATACATACATGCTATATACATATGTATATATGTACACTATAAGCATTTGGGCTTATTGGGGCTATTTTTTGAGAGCCAAAGCTGTTAAGAGTGCATTTGGCTTCTAACAGAATCCGATATGTGTGCTTGCTGATCATAAAGTCAGCTGTGAAGGACACTAAAAAAATCGAACTTAGTACATAGGTACACAGTGTAAAATTGAAAGGGCGTTCGTAATTAACTTTTCATTATGTTAGAATGTCACAGACTTTAACTCAAACCTATTGAAATATGTAAATAACACTAGTTTTCGTTGCTTAAATTGAGTTCACTATTTTTAAAATTGTGTGTATTATTAGTAAACTGTTCACGTTTCAATTGAATGGCAAATTTATTTTCTCAATAATCACGTTTTTGTTTGAACTACTTTGCAAGGTAAGTGCTATACATGTTCTTAGTGACCTACATCTTCGGAAATCCAATTTTTTGATTGTATACGCTAGCCGATATTTAGTATTTTGTTTACCATAACTGTGGTACTGTGTATTTTCGTGCAGTTGCCTAAGAAGTGATGTTTTGGTTTGGACGCACTCACATTCTAACTAATAATATCATCCTCTTATCTTCTTGTGTTCATGTCCACCGACGAAACGGTAATTGCAATTATTCGAAGTAATACATTATCTGTGTTTTGATTTAAATCTTAAGACAGACAATTGTAAACGAGAATTCATTTTGGACAATTGGACTGGACTCATTTTTACTCAACGTGATAAGTTGCCGCCATTTGTTTTTTTTTTTACCACGTACCACGTACTGGTACTTGTACTTCAGTACCTGGTACTTGTACTTGAAAAAGACTTAAGTACGTACTTGAATTCAATAATGGCTCAAGTATTTAAAAAATACTTACAAGTACTTTCAAGTATCTTAAGTACTCTCAAGTACTTTCAAGTATCTCAATTACTTTCAAGAACTTACCAGTATTCAAGTACTTGCAAAAACATAAATATATTTTACTTTAAATATTTCCAAGAATGGCAAATATTACTATCATTAATATTTACGATAAAGTAAATAATAATTTTATTATTTTAAATTATAACAGTATTAGGAAGTAATAAAATTAATGCTATCTTATGATTCTAAGTTTAAATTTTTTTTCAAAGTACTTAGAAGTACTGCAGTACTGCTCAAGTACTTATAAGTTCTCTCAAGTACTCAGAAGTACTCTCAAGTACTGCTCAAGTATTTCGAGGTACTGCTCAAGTACTTTGAAGTACTCTCAAGTACTTAGAAGTACCTTCAATGACTTCTTAAGTATTTTAACATAATACTTATGTAAGTATTTTAGCAGAAAAAACTGGTACTTTCCTAGAATCAAGTACCAGTACCAGTACCAGGTACTTAAGTACAAGTACCTGTTAAAATACTGGTACTTGTACTTGATTTCTTACAGCACTGCTATGTACCTACTCAACAACGATGACAACAGAAAGCAAAAGCAGGACACCATGGCTCAAGTCCACCGTAGCACAAATGAATGGAATGCATAGTGTGACTGTGGTAAACAAAAGTATTAAATATCGGCTAGCGGAAATGACCGACTGGATTTCCGTAAGTGCGAAACTTAGAACTCGAATATAACTATACATATACATATAGATTTATTAGTTGGGGTTAAATATAAAATAATAATGAAATATAGTGATATACATATATGTATATGTTTATTATAATTACTGTTATTGAGCAAATTCAACATGTTAAACGAAGCTTATGAATACATTGAGCGATGATTGTGAAATATTTTTTTTCTTATAAATATATTCCATCGAAAGCTTATGATTCGAGTACGTAATAAGCACGATTTCTGGTTTGAAGCTATGCTGCACCATCTGAAGGGTATTTCATTGGTATTGACGTTTTCATTTTTGACAGATTGGTGCGCTTATATCGGTTAATACAAACGAATTAAAGAAAACAATGCTGCCAAACTTCTGAACGCTACCTAGTGTTTTCTTGTAAAAACAAATCGAATACTCTTCGTTTCTCTTGACACGAAGATAACAGAATAAGCTGAAATAATAAAAAATAAATAAACGGTAGTATGTAAAGAATAATATTCGAATATTTGCTTTCGAAGGGAATAATAGAAAATAACAAAAAACTAAATTCTTTTTCAGAACATATGTACAGTACCTACCTCTATTTTATTTTTATAGCGTAATTCGATAAAATTAACGTACGACAAAATGAGGGAACTACACATTTATGTCCAATCGCGCATTATCAGAGGTATAAACTAAAATTATAACTATATTATAAACTGACAAGTGAAAAAGTAGGACAATGACCCCAATCTATATATAAGTAAATAAGTGGAACAATGTGTTCATTTTTCTAAAAATATATAAGTTACTCAATTCTATCGTCTGAAATAATATAAAGATCATATTTTTAATATGCCAATATAAACTTAGTTACACCTTACTAAACCTCTTTCTATACTATCCATTGATCACGTAGGCTTAAAACATCATGAATTTGTTTATATGTGCGTGCACACGTTTCAGTATACGCACGTGCACAGTGCACGTTTCATTTTTTCCATGAGACTATCAAAATTTGTAGTTGAAAGGAAAATGTGGAAACAGCTGAGACCGTAGTTGTTTTCCTTCTTCTTAGGCGTATATATATGTATGCTAAGCGCCTTTGTGTGATTTCCTACGTGCCCAACATCATAGCAAGTAGTATCACATATGTATACACAAACATTGCTGGTGTGAGCAGAGACCATTATCTTTGATGCCCGCGCACGTATGCCTGCGCGGCATTTCTTATAAAACTAGCCATCAAAACAACTCGATTCTTCAGATCTTATTTTGCTTTGGTACAAATCTGACAGTCTCAGTGATCAGTTTAAATTGTGTGATCAACGAGCGTTTTAAAATATTTGTAACAGTGACAGTCTATATACATATGGTGTATATCAAGTGCTAAGTTTCAGTGATTATTGGAAAAAAAATTAATTTAACAAATTGAAAATAAGAAGACATAAACCATGATGCGTTCAATAATAGTGTCAATTTCAAATCCGTGTCTTTTACGAACTTCGCGAGAAATACTTGACCGAAGAATAATAGGACCAATTGGATTACAAAAATTCTACACAAAACTAAGTACAAATGTAAGTGCAGTATATATGTACATATATTTACATGGAATCCACACCAACTGTTAAATACGTAGGCAATCTTATTATATAATGCTACTTAACTATATAACTTATTTATATAACGCAGTTTTTATAGTCCTGTTTCTTCTGCATCTCCCTTTTTTCTATACATTATTTAGTAATTGTTTTGATATAAAATCAACTCGACTAAATATATACATATGTACACATATCCACTGTAATAACGACAGTTTTTTATGCTTTGATAACAGACAACATTCATGAACCATAACAGATGCAATGCAAGTCAACAGTCGAGCTCGTTATTAAACGCCCGTCATCATTCAAATATTGCATACAACCCTTGTGCTTATGCTTTAAGCTCGGTTCCAGATACTGATTTGATGGATGAAACATGCCAAACAGATTCAATACAGAAAGCGAGGGTAATAATTATTTATTATATTTATATTTATTTCTCACCCGTGTACGTGTATATAGTATATCGGTTGAATACTGTTTAACTTACAATTATTGGTTATTGCAAAAAGAAAAAAATATTAATTTTATCTCATTAAAATTTTTTTGTTGTATGTACCGTGGAAAAAAGATACATTTTTATATTTTTCTTTTTAGGGTGAGAGTGAATTTTGGCGACGTAAAATGCGTACGTTACACAAGGTCTTAGATGTCAATAAGGATGGGGTCATTTCGTTTGATGACTTTAATTTACTTACAGTGAGATTTACTAACGTGGGCAATCTAACACCAGAAATATCAGCAGAATTTTTTGAAATTATGAAGGTAAAATTTTATGATAAGTTTTTTTTTCCCTTAAATATAATCAATTTATTTCAAACACAGCAAACTTGGGAAGAACAGTGGGGAGAAATCAATCCTTACAACCTTATAACCGCTGAGCAGTTCCTTTCTGTATTACACGATAAATTAAATGACAAGGATCAAATAAAGAAAATTGATCGATTCCTGCCATATATTTTTAAAGCAGTAGACACACACCATACAGGTTTTTTGGATCTCGAACAATATAAGCTATTTTTTCGCTGCCTTGGACTTAGCGATGAGGACGCGGCAATTTCATTCGCTGTGATAGACAAAAATGGTGACAGTAGATTGTCATTGAACGAGTTTGTTTACCTGGGACGCCAATTTTTCCTTACGGAAAATGAACAGAATATTTCGAAAATGTTTTGGGGACCTTTAACGAAATATTGACAATATATTATTGTTTTCTCACTATTGAAAGCCATTTATTGTAATTATAATTTTACTACACTCCTCCTCCATAAAGAACGGATAGATACGCTTAGCATAAGATTATTTATATGTTTAATTGTATTATCATTTTGTTTATTAACTCTGTTAGTCGTTTATAAATGTGATAAAAAAAAAATACGAAAATATACCCAGATTAAATTTTCATTTATTTTTTTCTTTATAATTTAAGAATATTGTTTATCCGTTTTACTTCCTTGATTTGGCCATCTATTTCGTCCATCCTGAAATATTAAATAAATATCAAAATATATCAAACCCGTTAGGAATAAGCTTCCATGTACATTTGCATAAGGATTTCCTTGATCGTATTTTCTTGTTTCTCTGGGAGATTAACTAATTTATTAGGATTTTCATCCACATATTTATGAATCTAAAAATATATTAAGTTAGTGATTTCAAAGTAGAGCAAAAACAAATTTAACCACATACATGGTAGCACTGCTTACTGATATTTTCCTTGGCTCTCTGAGGAGCACTTGCCAAGCTTTTTACAACATTATTTATTTTATGAACTTGCAGTGCAAATTCCTTTTCAGCTTGTGAGTTGTAAGGTAAGCATGAATTTGTTTGCCTCACTAAATCCTGACATCTAAAAATGTTAAAAATGTTGGAGAGGTGTGGCTGAATGCTTATTTACATATATACATTACTTCTTCAATAGTAGCTCTTGATTTTCACTTATTTCCTCAAACCGTTCGGCCAGCTGATGAGCGTTCTCTCGAATTAGATCCCGTTCTTTCTCTAAATATTCGATATCTTTTTTTTGCTGTTGCTTGCGCAGTTTTATAATATTAAGCTTTTGTAAAAACTCTCCTCGAACCTGTTCATGTTTCTTCATATAATGAGTTCGGAAGACTTCTATTGATTGCATAAGAACTTCGTAAGATTCTTGTGAAGTTGGTTGCATAGATTTATTAAGCATTATAATTGGCTGATTTACCGAACGTTTTAGAATACTTTGTATGAGTTCGGAGAAGGATAATCCTGTGGATTTTTTGTTGCTTATATAGGATTGTTTACTTTTGTTATTCCAGTCTGCCGACACTAACGACGAGTTAATAAGTTTAATGTCCAACATTAAGTCCAAGCTAACTACTTGTCCACTGGATAGCAAGAGGACGATAGTTGATGGCATTAGCATAAAAGCAAAGCCACAAACGGAATTTACCATGTTTGCTTCATTAATTTTTGTGCACACTAGATATTCTGCCTGTGATTTATTTGATAAAGTAGAGAGATCTGTAATCACTATTTTTTTTGTTATTTTTTTTTTTTGTGAAAGATGTATTGCAAACTTCTTGTTACCGTTGGAGTTTAGATATCGATCTATTTCCTTAATAAAATTCAGGGTTACTGAGTGTAGTCCCGTATTGTGGTAAGCAAAATAACGCATTTCATTAACAGGATCTCTAAATGTAAGACATTTATTGCTGTTATTTACTTTTTCTAAGGAGCACATAATTACTTTTTTAGATGAATAGGGCACGAGTATGATGTTGATATATTTCTAGCAATTGGTATACCAAGTTCAAGTTCAACTGTTTCTAAAACTTCAATTGTCCATTCCGAAGGATATATGTCAATACTCGAATCAACTTCATTAAATGACTAAAATGTATTCTTCACAAGTTAGAAAGTGTATGCATTACTAATCAACAAACATCTTACCTTTTCAAGTACATCGGCTTCGAGCAATAAACCATGGTGTAATTTGCCCGTGGACTCAGCAATAATAACTGTCGGTGGTAAGGATGGAATTACAAGAATGGCACAAGAGTCCAAACCATAATTGTTATCAGTTTGAGGTCGTATAGTGAGGGGTCCTTCAAGTCGAGGTCTGAGAATTACCCGTATAGAAGAACCAATTTACAAAATTTAATAAATACATACATATACGAGGTCAGTTAAAAAAAAAACAAGATGATCTTTTGAATTTCGCGTGTTAAATACAATACATACGATGTTAGTTTTTTTTTGTTACGTTGGTACACATGTCCTCTAACATACATATGTTGACTTTGTCAGCCATTTTGGATATTTAGTTTGTTTTTCACAGATTTAAAGGTTAGACGTGTTTGGTGTGCTTGGCGATTTTTTTGGCTACTATATTAGATCAAAGATTTTGTATTAAATTTTGTCTGAAAAATAAAATTAAGCTTCCAAACGCTCTTGAAATGTTGACTGTGGCATTTTGCGAATGTAGCCCGAACAAAAAAAAAATGTTTATAAATGGTACAAGCTCCTAACAGAAGGAACAGACGATATTAATGACGATGCTCACCTTGGACGCTCCAGTACGTTAACAACGGGTGAAAATGTTGAAGCAGTAAAGAAAACTGTTATTGAGAATCGTCGAACCACTATTAGAAAAGTTGCTAAAAATATTGGCGTATCGGTTGACTTATGCCATGACATTTTTCTAGATATATTGGACATGAAATTTCTAAATTATAACCAAAAGAATCGTCGTATGAGCAGAACTGTAGAATGACGTGAATGACAATCCAGATTTGGTGAAAAAGGTATTTGAGTATGATGTCGGAACCAAAGCCTAATCATCCAGCGTCCAGAAGATAATGGTAGACCGAAAAAAGCATACCAAGTTCGTTCAAATGTGAAAGATTTGCTCAGTTATGTTCGATTACATTGGCGTGGTTTATCATTATTTCTTGCCGGAAGGTCGTACAGTGAGTAAGGAATATAATCTAAAAGTTATACGAAATTCGTGTGCAGCAATACGTCCAGATTTGAGGGAAAAAAATCACGGCGGTCGCACCACGATAATGCAATTGCTAGTACATCGTTGCTTGTGCGTAATTTTTGGGCAGAAACAATATCCCAATCATGCCTCAACCAACGCATTCACCGGACTTGGCCCAGTCCGACTTTTTTTTCTTTCAGAACTGAAAAGACCCATCGCTAGAAGAGCTCAAGGCTATACTAAAACGCGAATATCAAAAGTGTTTTGAAGATTGGAAAAAGCACTGGAGGAAGTGTATTATATATGAAGGGGATTACTTTGAAGAAAACAAAATAGAAAGTAATGTATAAATAAAATGTCACCTTATTTTTTGACAAAACTCAGCATACTTACTTCTCGGTATCGATTCCAGCGGATAGAACATAAATATTACCATTCTCGCGTAAAATAATAATAGGCCACATGACTTTCCCATTACTTTCCGTTCTATTGACATCATTGTTGGAAGGCAATTTATTGCTAATATCCTGCAAAGTGTCGATATTGAAATGTGTCAAGTCGTTAGAAGTTATAGGTGGACCGATATCAAAATCAACTGCACTTTCCCCCAAAGCGAAAGGATTAGGTAATGTAGATAATCCTTTGATATTGTTGACTGTTGTACAAGTAGGACCAATTTGCCAGACGTGCCGTAAAATACAGTTATCGTAGACACTATTGAAATTTTCTAGAATTAATATCCAATTTTTAACTTATGTTTATAGAGTTTGAATACCGGATAGTATTATCAGAGAATAATACCAAAATATGTGAATCGGTAGGTGATGCAGGATGAAATCGTACTTGGCGGATTTCGATTTGTGGATTATTGTTGAAAAAAAGTCCGTCTATATTATTAGTTCTAAGAAAAAAAAGCAGTGTAAAAATAATAAAAAAATCAAAAAGTCCAAAGTGTTACTTTGCTTGCCTAAGACAACGACATTATATGATAGCTTTTAGAATTACAATAAGTTGTAAATCTTATTATATCTTGGAATATATAATGACACAATTGAAAACAACTTCCATTAACTATATGTTTTTTATTTCCCAAAAAAATAATTCTTTGAAGAATGAAACTAATATGTTAGCATATACTCGGATAAATACACGAACATGGTTCTTAGGAGTTTGGAGATTGAAAACAAATTAACCTACGTATAGGTACAAATTAAGACGTACATATATGACATTTCCCCCTTAGTATGTATATTATTTATGATTTAGCTATTCACGGGCAGATATTTCTAAGTAGAAATTTGAGAACAAAAATAGAATTGTTTTAATCGTTCCGACATGTTTCCCAACTAACTGGTTACCAAGTGTTAAAATCACACATCTTTCTACGAAAACGTGCTTTTCATTTTTAAACGGATTTCAGAATAGATAAAAGACGCTTACTTTGCGCGTTCACATATCTCTGAAGCATATATTTTCATAATGTAGGAAACAGCAGAAGAGATAGCACAGTAGGGAGAGATTTATTTTAAAATGTACGAGAGCACAAAAAATAACACATAAAATTGAAGAAAAAGTGTCCTTTATCTATAATATCCATTTACTAATTTTTTTACGTAAAATTAAATTATATTAGTATAAGTATGTCCTTTGGCGATATGTTATACCTAAGTGGGCATAGTCCTCGGACTCTAGAGATCCCACCCGTCATCTTGTGTACATTGAATATTCTTTTTCTACATTTAAATGCTATATAAATTTTACATCTTTTTGGAAGCACACAAGTTTAAAAAAAACGGGGGCGCATAAGTATCCTTACACATATCCTTATTAAATACATACATTTATTATCGCAGAGCAAAAACGAAGGCAAATTTAACAACTGGACATCCTATATCGTTGTAATTACATCATTTATGCAGGACGAATATGTCTTGCCACTGCTTTTGCTGTTGCAGCGGACCAAAACCAGATTTAATTTTTTTTATTTCTTCCGTTGATGGGTGGGGATTTTAAAAAGGATGTGTCCTTTTTTCATTCTTCGCATATATTTGTATCAGCATCTACCACATATATGAGAGGCAAATGGAAATACGAGCACAAAAAAATTAAATAAAATAAAAAAGTGGTTGCCATTTTTATTTTCCATCTCCTCTTAGACGTGGCATACACTAATTTTTATCCTTCAGATCCTTTCAAACATACATTTTAAACATGAAGTCTCCACGGAGGATGACTTGAAATGTATTTTTTTCTAAGTATAAACTGATGTACATATATGTATCTTTTATTATATAATAATTAAAAACCAAAAAAATTGTTCACGTATATACATAGTACATACTCGTATCGTAGTAAAATTTCATACAACAAAGCACATCTGAATTAAGCTGAAAAATACTAGTCAATACAAATGGCATACTATCAGGAAAAAAAAAAACTTCATCATAAATATATGCCATTCTAAGGATTCTTATAATTAAAAGACATAATTGTCCGTCAATAGAATATCAGAGCATACAAGATGCTTCGTACTTTCTTTATGCGCATAATAGGCAAGGCTCTGCTTACTCATACTTTGTCGTTTTCTTTCCTTATTATTATACATGTAATTTTCCCTTTTTAATTAAACTTTGCTCAACAACGATTTATTGATGACATTTAGTTAATTTGGTTGGAAAATGCTCGCGCATAAACGCTGTTAACATTTTTTTGTCGCCGCTGGGGCCGATAAAGGGTTGATGAGCAACGAAGGCGATAGCGTTGGGTCACGAATTAATTTATTTAGCTCATTAATGGGAAACATCTTCCTGTACCTTTACCGATCTGTATGCTAAATTACTCAAGAGTTTTTTTTATTTTTTATTTAATTCTGCTTCGTGCTAATTTCGTTTTTCTCCAACCCTGTCTCTATAACACCTCTCGATAATCTTAAATTAAATGATAAGCTAAGACGTATAAACCCTAATCGTTTCACCGAATATATTGTATTATAATGATATATGTAGATATATAAACAATAAATCGGTGCAAATATCGGTCCTTGCATCTTCAATAAATTTAAAAAACATGCATAGGTTTGATGAAAAGCAAAAAATCAAAATATTCCCACATACATTCGTATAAACAGGATATGTAATATGCAATTTCAATTTTCTGATTAAAGAGCTTACATTTTATTGCAGACGGTTAACTGCGTCACGCATTAATAAACATTTAATTGTTTAGGCGCTAACATCAAATCGATTTTAAGCTTTGGCGTTTTGCAGGAGCAAAACAAATTATAAAATTTCATCAAAAACCCCTGAGATATTCATTTGCTTTCATCAACTCGGGGTAAAGTTATCAAGGTTAGTGTATTTGCATTCGTTTCAACTAACCATAACCATTACTTGCTTTTGAAACAGGAGAAGAACGATAACGAAATTTGTTACTGCTTGCAATTACATTAGGAAGATTCGTGGATAGACAGTCCAACTCAGATAACTAAAATAACAAATGCTTTGCCTTTTAGAAACTTTAATCATTATTGAGGTTAGTTTCCTGTTAACTGCTGTCAATTTTCTTTTTCGTTCTGTATGCCGGCAAAAAGAAATATGCGTGTGAGATTTACCGAAGGAAATAATAACTTTAACTGTTTAACTGCAGGCCAGTACAGAAATGTATACAGTGAGGCGCATTCATTACCTCTATTTCTTTAGTGGATGGTTGGGACTTTAATTAATAAAAAAATATAGATATATGTATGTTAAGAAGTTTACAGCCAATTATTCGACATCGGTACACGAAACTGTACACTTTATTGTCTTTATCGCTTTTAGCTTCATTTGAGAAAAATAACCAAAATATAAATTATCACAAACAACGGTGATACTTGCAATTTCAAATCCTTCGTATCACCCACAGAGGTAATGGGTAAAGTGTTCAAGTATTATTTTGCCTTCCCCATTATCTATGTTAAACTCTTGCTAATCTCAAAGATATTCGAGAATATTAAGGTATTCAAATTTTGGGTTATTAATAAGTATTTTTTGATGACGAGGGAAAACGATTCAGGTTGAACGGGTGAGCCTACGACAGCATCATCATCAGTGCCATCAAGTGTTGAAAATTATTTCGATTAGCATAGAAATGATGGTTAAAGATTAGAAGTCTTTAAACTGTTATCATAAATACGCGTTTCATAACGGATTCCTTGCCCAACGTAATAACGAAAATTGAAAGATTGCTATTTAGATAAAAAATGACCGTAATGCATAATTTTGTAGTTACGAATTCAAACAAACTAGGACGAGAGTCTGCAGGAAATTAAATAGATTACATTAGGCATGTACTGTTAAATTGATATTGTAGAAAAAATATATCGCTCAATTAATTACAATAATTTAATTATTATGATGTACATTTTTTTATATGCTTATACAAATATACTTTTCCTAAATAAATATACGCAATTGTGCAAGTAAAATACATTTTACGATCTCGATAATCGTTTCTGTTTTTTTTTTTGCTACGTACTTTGTGCCAAGTACTCTCTTGGTTTTCAAACGTAGACGTAACCATTATACATGATTTAAATACGAGTAATCTTTTTAACCTCTTTCTTATTCAAGTGGCAAAATACGAGCATAAACTTAGGTACGCGCAAGAGCCTGCAGTATTAGGCACAAACATCTAACGTCGATGGCCTGAAACAATTCCTTGTCCTACCCGATTCAGGGTGTTGAAGAGGTGAACAAAATTATTTAATTGTACAAATTCTAAAGGCGATGTTACAATGACTTCAAGAGTATTTCCGGCAATTAATTTTTTTCAGCTGCAATCATGTTTTATATATTTTACTTATGGGTAGGCAAAGTTTCTGATATACACATACACCTTTTTTTATGCCAATGCTCCTATATGTGGTTGTTAACCCAAGAGAATGATTTTTATAAGAAATCGGGTAGTACCATCTATAGTTTGAAAAGCCTAATTGTTTGCTATTACTTATTGCTATATGCTATTACGAAATTATTTATTTTTACAGTTTTATATAAATTTATTGATTTATTTTTCATCTGATTTCCCTTAAAAATTTTCTACAACAAAAAACACGTTATTTTGTGTAATATTTTCCATCCCTTTCAAAGTTTCACTCGACAATTTATATTGTCAAGAATGGGGACAATAAATTTGCTGGCAAAATTTAACAGCATTGTTTAAGTTTGGTGTACTTTGCCAAGGTAAGACACCATTTGTGCTTAATTGCGCGATGGATAACTAGTGAGACTTTAGAGTCAATTATTTATGTCTGTATTTTTTTCCATTTTTCGTTCTTTAGCGTATGAATACGCTGTGAGAAATAATTTATATTACACTAAGGTATGTTATTTGGCAAAGAAGATTATACTGTTTGTATTATCATCCGCTGCTATTTCGTGAACCTGCTGCAATATCGGGAGAATTTAGGTAATAAACTCTTCATGTACTATTGTTTTATGCAGATTATTTTCACAAGCATACAAATAAATAATATTTGTGATAAAAGCTACCCCATTTTAAATAGAAATTGTGAACTTCGGTTCGTAGTATCTATTATTTTACAATTAAATGAAATATAATGTTCACATTCGACGTCATCATACTCTAGCCACTATTTTGGATTTCGTCATTTTACGCATTTAGAATACGAGTACATGTAACTCTGATGGTTTTCCAAATCATGAACAGGCTTCGAAATTTAATTCACAATCTATGAATTTGCCGTTAAAAATCGTTAGTTCGATACCATTGTTCATCAATATTTCATAAAAAAATTAGAGAAATAAAGTATGTGGTGGCAATAATGGTGAATTAAACGATAAAATATATAGTAAAATAATTCAATCCTTTCTTTTAATTTGCTATTGTTACTATTCATTTCATGTTGTTACAAAGATAGATAATAAGATAGAATTATAATAATAACAGCGTCAACAACCACATTTTTAAAAGCTAATACGCACACTCAACCATGGATGTATTTTATAATTTTGGGCAATAGTTGAAAACACGCCTTGAATAAAACCTTATTTTGTTCGCGTATTTTAAGAATCTTTATAACTAAGGCCTTTTCGGAAGATAAGAGCTCGTGTTATGTTGGTAATTTTGAAGTATTGAAGAATTCAAATTGTATTAATGGATTCTTGTTGTTCTCCAAACATTTCACTTCAATTATAGTTATCATTATATGTGTAAATTGCATTTAAATTGCATGTTAAGTATAATCGATGCTTAATATTTCAATCTATCGGAAAATATTTTCAATATAATGACAAATAAAGTACGTATTTAATGTGATTTACAAGTGTTTTGTGTTTCTAAGAATAGTATCCCAATGTGTATCACTATTTTTAAGTCATTACCATTTGGAAGTTATTGGGTACGTAAATAAAAAATTTGCTTCAAAGTCTCTAGTGTTCGAATCCATCGCTTTTTGAGAAATGCGTGTGTGTACGTCTGCATGCTCGTGAGCTTTACATATCGTATACAGCAGTGTACTAATATGTTCAAAATGATTGTATGGTAACTACGATAAAAAAAACCAACAATATAACTCATTAAAAAAAAAAGTATTTCAAAAGTATTCTATGATGTAGTAGTGTTAGAAAAGAAATCCGAAACCGTTCGTTTTTTCCACTATTTTCAGCATCAAAAATAACTTCCTTCAATACTTTGTTGTAAATCTTCTATTTTTTGTAACTTGTCGGTACCTCTTTATATGTATCTCGGCATTCTTCCACTGGAAGGTTCGTAATTCGTTTTTGAAAAGGGAGGAATACCGTTAGGTTGTTTTAAAATGTTTCTCGTATCGTGAAAAAAATAATATCGATTGTGAAATTTATTCGGAATAAGATTTTGACATAAGTACATAAGTACTGACTCTGGTTTTAAGGCCTCTAAAGTCAAAATCCGAAGGATTAAGTCTAGAGTCTATTTGTGTGAACTTTCATTGTTTGTCAACAAATTTCAATATTAATTCCGAGCCTAATTTATAGAGTTGTAAATGTGTATTGTATATGATCAGGTTTTCATCAATTTATTTACTATTTTTTATAGCCAAAAACTTTTTATTGGACTTTAGTCTTTACGAGTAAATGGGTAGGTCGTAGTTTGGTAAGCCAGGCGCACTTAAGAACCAATCTTTTAATCAATGTTAATGGTAACCAAGCTTCTTGACATCTTGCACATATTCGTCTATTGACCGTTCCTAATTATTCAAAAGATGGAACTTAAATACATGGTCTTTAACAACAGAACTTCAAAAGTCGAATAAACAATAAACGAATAGAGAAATCGGGCCGTAATTTTCTGAAAGTACAAGGAATCCTGCGTATAGTTCATGGGGTTGGTTTCAGAAGGGTAGAGCGATTTCAACACTAGAAGATCCAGTAGGAATCAACTGTGAGCTGTTTCTTCAAAAATTATTCGGCTTAGATGATAACGATAGACTTCCGTCTTTAATTGCCATTGACTTTTTTCTGTTGGAATATTTTAAGAGCAAAGCTTAAGTCAATATTCAAAAGAATAAAAAGAAGAGCTAAAAGAAAATATTCCTCTTGAAGTTAGCAAAATTGAGTCCTCATTCGGGTTTCACGAGTGCGAAATGGGGGACAAATGTCACAATTTTATTCTAGAATGTGAGTTTTTTTTTTGTTAATTTGTTTTGAAATTTATGACTTCATCCCGATTAATATTCCCATTGCTATATTTTTTCGAGATTACTTCATAAAAATATGAATTTATTATTTTCATGGTAATTCATAGTGCGCGCATTCGAACTACTTTCTAACTCGTTTTGGCAATGTGTCAATGTTACTGCAATATGTGAACGCAATATGTTAAACAAATTTTGAGCCAATAAGTGAGATACCGATAAACACTGATTTTTATTTATAAAGGTTTAACTATGTCTCAAATCAAAAACATAAAAAATCAATATACACATACCTGTTTACATTACATGACATACTTTCAAAAGTATTCTAGTTCTTGTTCGTGTGTTATTTACATTCAAATTATGCAATTTCACTTCATTCTAACATAAATCACAATAGGAAGGAAATATCAGGATTATGATAAGGTTCCTATTTTAATAATTAATTATGTCTACTTGTTTCTAGAACCAAAAGCTTACTTCCTTTTTCAAAACTAAAAACAAAACTTCGAAAGTAAACAAAACGTTGAACATTTCAACACTCTTTATCACGGTATTCGCGGTAAATTTTACACAAATTTCGATAGTATACGTATAATGTTGTCACACAGGAATAGGAAATGTAAAGTTTTGGACAAGAAAACAGAAAACAAAGTAATAACTGTTGCGGTAGGAATATTATTATTGCAGCTTCAAAATAGGCAAAGCCTTTGTTTTTTTTTAACTATTATTAAGATTTCCAACGTGATTTATGCTAATGTATCTTTGTTTTTAAAACACATGGTATGTATTTGTATTGTGTGTAGATACCTCCTCGCCAATGCAGGGAAGAGAAATGTGTAAGGAAATT
Organism: Merodon equestris; assembly: GCA_958301585.1. Classification (NCBI taxonomy): domain Eukaryota; kingdom Metazoa; phylum Arthropoda; class Insecta; order Diptera; family Syrphidae; genus Merodon; species Merodon equestris. The sequence goes on along the minus strand of OY284415.1, from coordinate 129,656,372 downwards.
ATTGAATTACTAGCATTATAATATAAGACGTAAATGTTATGGAGCAATATCCTTAGGGCTGCGACGATTAAGTCATAAAATACAGATGCGGTTCCTATGTAAAGAACTTATAATACTTTTTGGGATTCTGAAATTCGAGGCATAGCGTGAGCAAGGACTCTTAATGTCGGTAGTATATCATTAACTAATTTCATGGATGACTAATGACAATTCTCAACCATTTTGCTGTCGCGTTGCGCCATTCTTATCATCTTCTCATACTTACCGTTATGCTTAATGGGCTTTTGATATAACCTCTTAGTAGTGGTAGGATACCGCGTATAATTCGGAATCTTGCTATGTTTTGGAATTGCAAATTTTCTTTCATCATAAATATTTATGAAAATGCACAGAGTGAGTTGTGCAAGTTAAAATTACCTGCAAGTGATGGTATCCTTGCCCTCCATAAATTGGCCGTTTGGCCCCCAACGTGGTGGAAGTTCAAGAACTGCTAATCCACGCGGTCCAGCTAATGCTATAAGAGATCCTTCGGTGGAGGATAACACACGTTCGACGCTAAAATTTTGTGGAGTAGATGGTATTAACATCTGCAAATGATATTGCTTTAATAACCATTCAATAATCGTATATTTAAATGCGTTTTTTCATATATGTAAAGAAGTATATTGTATTTTAAGTTAGGTTTTGTGTTATATTAGAAGTGTTACATTAAAATCATTAAAATGGATTTAATACAATAATATAATGCTTAATTTTATCAGAGAAAAAAGTGTTTGATATATTTCAGACAGGAATTATAAAAGAAAAAGAATGGGAAGCTATATTTGTGTATTAACACAGACATACATACAAACGAACTCATCTTTCTAAACAATTTTTCTGGATTTGTCTTTTCTTGAAATAGTAAGGTAAAGCCCTTCTACTACGTTGATTGTTGCATACAAACTACCACCCTTTTATCTTTCACAACGTTCCCGAGAAGTCTTATTTAAATTTCCATAAATCAGAGCTTTGCAACTGTTAAAAAAAAAACGATATATTTTCTCACACCTACAATCTACATATATGAGAATATATAGAATATTCTGTATGCATATAGATAAACAGTTGGGCAATTTTTCATATTTTTACCTTAGGAATATCAGGCTTTCCTTTCGCTATTTTTTCGTTTGTATGTCACTCCCTACTCTTTACTGAATTCACAAAATTGTATATATGCCCGGGAAAGTGCTCAGATTTCTCGGTTACAGTGGACGTGACACATTAAAAAAATTGACGACATTTGTCGTTTTGATTGTACAGAAAATTACATCATGGCCATATAAGTCTTTTTAAATCTTTTCTTTGTAAAAAAAATACATTCTGTGATGACTGGCACGACTTACAAAAGTTACCGTAACTATATGTATAAACATATTGTTATTGAAACGACTTTGATATCATATAACAAAATATATGTTTTCAGCACATACTGCCAGATAATGTGAATAAGAACAATGTGTTCGGATAATGTTTAATGTAATAATGTAAATGTTTAATGAAACAATCGCTACCAACGAATGATAATTAAAAATGAAAGACATGCACAATTTTAATCTATTGCGTCGATATGAATGTAAATTTCCCAAGTTTTCATATCGGTTTCATTAGACAAAAAAAAAAGAATTTTATCAATAAGGGATGTTTTTGTAGAAAAACATTACCTCACACTTTTTACAATTTGTCTAAAAGGTAACTCCCAATGGAAAGGACCTCGGGCTATTATACGGAAAAGAATGAAAAGTGGAAAATTTTAAATAGCTAGTTATTTATCCTCTGATATCTTAAAAATGTTATGTCCTTTTACTTTTAAAGTGTGTGTATACACATTTATTGTATTGCGTCAATGAAGAGATTTTCTGCTTATTTCATTAAAATGGAGGGGCAACAGCGTAAAAGAAACGCACATTTCTCTTTCTTTTTACCAGCCAAACGAAATTATAGTAGCCCATCAGTTTTGATAGCTGCAGGTTATAAGGGCACTGGGGGATAAATGATGCCGCCTCATCGCCCAATTTGTTTTCGTCTTCATCGTTGCTTTTCCTGAATTTTGCTTTAATAATACTTTATTGAAGAATACTTTTTTTTTTACTAGCTAGAATTGATCTGCTTTTCATACACCTCTTTTTTCATCCTCGAACATAAAACAAAAGTAAAGATAGCGAAGAATTAAGATTAGTGAATAATTTTTATATATAAAATATGTTAATTAGATTTATAGAAGATTAGGTACATAACAACAACAGCTCCAAGTTAGCATTTTATTTACAATAACATTTTATTCTATATCAAAACATATGTTGATACAATATATTATTAATCAATTTGCATATGTATTGACAAAATAATAGAAATTAAAATATTATTCTGGTTTCACGTCAGTGTCACCGTAATATATATGAGCTCCATATATATATTGGATTGAATTAGTACATACATTACGGCACAAAAAAAAAAAACGAAGCAAAATAAAACGTTAGGAACTGTCCAGTAAAAATGTATGCCATTAAATTTAAGATATATAAATTACCTATCATTAATAGTATAGAAATAAGAAAGGACTTTTTAATTTTTCAGGATTTTTAAAAGAAAAGATATCACCCCATCCTGTGGACACGTTGAAAAGAAAACAGTAAGCATTTATTTTCTATGCAATAAATGTGGCTCGACGAGATGGAGTAAATCCAAATTTATTTCTGGGACGTTGTGATTGATTTCATCAAAGATATGTATTTAAACTGCTGAATATATCCACAAGCACATATACATTGAGAGAGCGTGCCGCTATTGTAACGCAATCATTATATGCATGCATGTGTAATAATACATTATATTCAATGTTTCCTTTTGATTCTCTTAACAATCGACTTTCATTAACTTGGTATGTATGAGTTTGTATGATTGTTTTTTTGAACTTTGTACGTAATACAAACTAGAAAGGCGCGTTCATGAACCATAATCCGCCATAATTTCTTGACGATAATCTTTTTTTGTAAAAAACGCGTATAACACCGATAAAAATAATGATACTCAATTATTGTGCTCGTATGCTCATATTAACTGTGCTTTTTGTTTTGTTTAAGGATTTTCGGCGTTAAGGGTTGGATGCTTAAAACACAATTTTTCCGTTGAATATAGCAACAAGAAATAACAATTGTTTTGCTATTTTGTGTTCATACAATGTTACAATGTCTTGTTACATGTCACATGCAATGTTTTTACTTGATTAAAAAGTTAGATATTATCCTTTGTTTCGACTCGCTACAAAAGGAGCTGAACCATTTAAGATATAAAGTTGTGCGAAGGCATTCATTTTATAAATCATTAAACTCTAAAGTCGTCACATAATTTGAAGTAGAGATAACAGAAAATCTTCAAAACAATACAAAATATCTCTGTTATTTATAGTAAGCGACGAAGAATGTAGTCAATGGAAATTTGCTTTGCCCACTTTTAATTCTTTTAATATTTGACAGTAATTGGACACAAAACATGAAAATATCTTTTTATTGCAAATGTGTAAAAGTTTCGTAATTATGTACATACACATGTAGGTATATGGTTATGTTGTTTTCAATATAAATTTGTGTCAAGTTACGAATCAAGAAAACTTAATTTCCCTAGCATTTTATTTATTGAAAATGTAGTTTATCAGCGTGACCTGTAGAAAATAGACGTACCTTTGTAATATGGTATAATATAAGAAAAATACAATAACATACTTTATACCTTTAATAAAATGAAGCTTAATTTTTAAAACTAAAATATTTAAATTGTTAGATAGATTCTGATTTATCTTGCAGATTTCCTTGGCTTATGGCGTGTGTCGCAAATTAAAAATAAGTTGTGTTCGATTCCATTCATTATTGGCGAATCCTTAGATGGCACTACAGCCCATGAAGAGCCAGAGCCAAGCTTCTCCTATTCAATTATGTTGTGTGCGATTTGTTTTTCACACAAGTGAACGGAACCTAGAGTTTAATGTCGATTCCGAATGGCGAGAGCCGAGAAGCCATTTCTAGGCAAGTGTACTACGGGGGCAGAGAAGCCGATGGCGTTGGTGTTATCGGGGTTCGAACTCGCTCATCGAGCGTCAGCGGCCAACACACTATCCACTTCGCCATGGCACTCTCACTATTGGCGAATGGGGTTTTTTGTCATGGGGCTACATTGCTTTCTATACTAATGAGAAATATTTGATTTTAACCTTGCTGATGCAATTCATTTTATTCTACTATCTCTTTCACTGGAATGGTAATGTTGTCACTACAACTTCTGGTACAAAGGTGTTATCGGACGCTTTTTCAATGTCCTGTAGATTATGTCTATTATCTGGTTCCTGATTTATTATTCATCGAATTCGTTGTATTTCTATTTATTACTTCACTATTTTCTATCTCTTCAATAGTTTTCATACTGATATCCCATACTCAATTGGAAAACGATACCTCTAGTGTAAAAATAATTACAAATCAGATTAAATTCACAAGTCACACAAATAAACAGAAACTTATAAAAAAATGCCTTGAGCATTTTGTTTGTGTTCGTTTTTATTATGAAGCATACTAGCAGTATACAAGAAAACCATAACTGCCAAAATTCATGTTTCAAAAAACAGCTTATATTGTGCTCATTAACGTTAATTAGAAATACGAAAACATTAATCCTTAGGGAGTTAATTTACTAAAATATGATACGTCAATGAGAACATTATCTTCCATTACAGGAATAACAACCATTTTTGAATACACCTTTACTACATTAAAAGTAACACAAAATAATGTCCTAAATGCAATATTTTATTACTTTGACACCCGGCTAATGAAACAAGTGAAAACCTAGCGATCAGAATTTCACCAATCTGTTTAAACAACGAAAATATTTTCTCAAACGCCAGAAGCGTGCTAATGTAGTATTTAGAGATGTGTGAACATTATAGACCTGAGTATAAAACAAGTATATAAAATAATTTAATGCAAGCCCGAAGGCCCCTTTCTCACCACGTAAAAGCCCATTAAGAAACCCTTTTTGCATATATATAGGAACAAGAGAGTCTGTGCACTAAAAGAGTAGCAACACAACAAACAACCTATAAATATTGAAGAATGAAGGACAATTCGCAACAGTTTTGTTTATGGAGCCACAAAGCAGTTAATAGTATCCACCATCCTATGTATGTTCATATGTGTGCATGTACGTAGTCCCTGATGGCAGTAACCTATATGAAACGGTGTAATAAATTGACATCATACTAATGCGACTTCTATTGTCACACAGTACACACAAAATAAATTGCTAATATTTTATTATTACACCCTGATCGAGACACTAAAGTTTGTTGGGTGGTGTGTGTGAATGAAGATGGTAAATTAGGGAAAAACTGTAAAGGTACTTAATGTGATATTAATGAACTAAAGGAATTTTCATTAGAAGATTATTTGTCTTTTAAAATGGCCTGTAAATTACACAACAGCAGCTATTTTCCTTTCGTTCCGTGACATCCTAAATCGCTGTATTTCTAAATTATTTTTCTTGAGTTATTTCACCGTGATCTGTTAGATGCCATATAAGATGTACATAAATGTGGTCGTAAGGTACCCATTTTATACTTGATGGTACCGCAATAATTTTACATTATAAGTTATAACATATTCATTGTAAAAAAATATATATAATTCAATTTGGCAATCGAAAGGCATTTTTAAGTGTTCTAAAATCTCAAACTAACGAAATTAGCTTTAAAAAAAAGGCCTAGTGTATCTAGCATACCCAGGAATTAAAGATACTAATAATGAGTGATCGTATGGTAAACATCAACACAGTAAGAAAGTAATAAGTTTTAATTGAAAAGAAACTACATTAAATTGAAAAGAAGGTCGCCGGCCTTTGCTGGTGATATACAGGGTGTCCCACGAGCAGTGTGCCAAAAAGCTAGAGCGTGTAGGTCTGGTCAAGACAAGAAAAAAATCGTATGGGAGGGGGGGGGTCTATTCCCCCGTTTAGCCGGGAGGGGCAATTTTCTAAAAAATTGACTTAATTTGGAAAAAAATATATTAAAAATCAACATTTACATCCACAATGCCATGATGTACTTTCTTGTAAAGCCAGAAATCTCTTCTTTCGTCCTGTTTTTAAATGAAGCTGTTTTAGGGAATAGTTTTTGAGAAATTAATTTTCAAACTCAAAATTTTGGAAAAAAAATGAAAAAAAAAATGTTCGAACTATTTTTTTTCAAAATTTTATGTAATTAAGTGGTAATCTTTTTTCAAGCATTCAATTCTCTTATTAGTTTTTAGTTAAAAACAGAAAACCGGATGCAAAAATGTCTTGTAGTTTTTGAGAAATTAAAAAAAAACCCAAACCACTTTTTTCTAAGAAAAACCTTTTTTTTTGGTTTTAACGCGGCTGGACTTGTAGGCAAATTAATGTATGAAACATTGACCTCTTTTTTAATATTTTTAAAAAAATTCGGAGTTTTATTATAATAAATTTTCAATATGATCCCCATTTTTTAGAAGGCAAAGATTATATCTCTTTCTAATGGCTGCACATAAGTCTAAGCTTGATAAATTTTCCTGCAATTTGACTCCAGCGACTTCAATCCGTTCTTTCAGTTGTTCCAAAGATACTATTTCCACTTCGTAAACATATTTCTTCATGAATCCCCACACATAAAAATCTAGAGGAGTTAAATTTGGTGATTTGGCCATTCCGTGGGGCCCCTTCTTCCGATCCAACGGTCACTAAAATGATCATTCAACCAGTTTCTGACCCGTAAGCTGTAGTGTGCTGGTGCTCCGTCTTGATGGTAGATTAAATTATCTGCTATGGCCAAAGGAACGTTGTCCATCAAATCGGGCAAAAGGTCTCGTAGGAACTGCAGGTATGATTCTCCATTAATAACGGCATTCAAAAACCGGGGCCCGATTACAGTTTGTCCTACAATACCGAGCCAAACATTACAGCTAAAGCGGTGTTGTGATTTATTTTGTTTCTTGTTGTGTGGATTGGTGCTATTCCAATGATGCAAATTGTGGAAATTAGTAACCCTATCTCTGGTAAACTGGGCTTCATCTGTCCAGAATATCCTTGCAAAATAGTTTCAATCAGTTTCATCTCGAAGCAGTAATGATCGACAAAATTCTGCTCTCAAAAACTTGTCGTTTGAGGTGAGTTCCTGAACTGGTCTAAAATGGTACGGGCGTAAGTTTTCGGTATGAAGCACTCGCCATACTCTAGATTTGGGCACTCCAAGCATAATAGCCATCCTCCTTGTACTAAGGGAGGGATTGCGTCGGACCAAATTCAAAATTCGGGTAGAACCCATCGGCGGCGGGCGGACCCAGACGAAATTCGCAGGTCAGTTTTCAGGCGTTATCAATGAAAAAAAAGAATTAATCCAGGGTTATTCCAATACTGTGTCACTTTATTGTATCCTCATAAAACTCCGTTTTTTTTTAAAATAATAAAAAAGGTCCGCGGCGGGCGGACCCAGACGAAATTCGCAGGTCGGTTTTCAGGCGTTATCAATGAAAAAAAAGAATTAATCCAGGGTTATTCCAATACTGTGTCACTTTATTGTATCCTCATAAAACTCCGTTTTTTTTTTAAATAATAAAAAAGAGTTCAATGTTTCATACATTAATTTGCCTACAAGTCCAGCCGCGTTAAAACAAAAAAAAAAGGTTTTTCTTAGAAAAAAGTGGTTCGGGTTTTTTTTTAATTTCTCAAAAACTACAAGACATTTTTGCATCCGGTTTTCTGTTTTTAACTAAAAACTAATAAGAGAATTGAATGCTTGAAAAAAGATTACCACTTAATTACATAAAATTTTGAAAAAAAATAGTTCGAACATTTTTTTTTTTCATTTTTTTTCCAAAATTGAGTTTGAAAATTAATTTCTCAAAAACTATTCCCTAAAACAGCTTCATTTAAAAACAGGACGAAAGAAGAGATTTTTGGCTTTACAAGAAAGTACATCATGGCATTGTGGATGTAACTGGTGATTTTTAATATTTTTTTTTCCAAATTAAGTCAATTTTTTAGAAAATTGCCCCTCCCGGCTAAACGGGGGGGAATAGACCCCCCCCTCCCATACGATTTTTTTCTTGTCTTGACCAGACCTACACGCTCTAGCTTTTTGGCACACTGCTCGTGGGACACCCTGTATATATTTACATTGTATATTCAAAGATTTATGTATGTACATACCTATGTATATACGAAAGGAAGGAAGATGAATTACAATAACCTTTTAATAAAATTATTTTCCGCTAAATATGATACGGGGGAAAATCGCTCAATTTCGTTCCATGCAGAAAAGCCATAAGCTAAATTTAAAAAATAAATCATCAACCCCAATCTTATTAAGCTATAAGACAAAAAAAAAAAAACCAAGGACAATTCGAATGACAGTGGCCTTTGTGAGTAATAAATCACTGCTCAACAATGACGTTTTCCTCATCCTTCCCGTATTTGTCATATTAGAAACTTATCAAATCATGTAAATGTCGGCAAACGATTTTTTGTTTGCTCAATTAGTATAGTTAGTATAGACATAGTATAAGAGCTTTAAAATATTGAAGTATTTTGCAAAATACAAAAAACATTTACGTGTTCGTTGCTATACATATACACTAGATAGTTTGTATTTAACGTTGCAACTAATTTACGGCATTTTTCTTGCTTAATGCACGCTCATTTTACTCCAATTGGATTTTCACTTAGCGCCGTCATAGACAGTGAATTAAATGTCACCATTTGGTGTGAAAGAAGCTACGAGTCTGTCACGATTTCTCATCAGATAAAAAAATTACCGTTTTATTCTTTACTCTCAATTTCGTTTTTTTCTTCCATGTTCTCACACAGTACTCTTTTAACGCCTTTTAATTAGTTGCAAAGATACGGAATTTAAATGTAATTTGTATGTAATATAAATTAAAATAATATTCGGTTAACGCAGCAATATGAATATAGAATCAATAAATTATTATATATGCATTCAGGGTATCAGTATATACATACATGTGTGTACATATGTACATACAGAAAAAGTGGTAATGGTAAAAATGTATGAAAGCCAAGCCCTAAAAAAAAACATCTAAGCATTGCAGTTAATTGATTAACCAACTGAGCAACTAATGAACAAGTGAATAAATTACTGACAAAACAACATGTACTGACCCCCAATGATAGCGCCTATAGATAGCTAGAACGCCCATTTAATGACAACAACTCCACCCATCGTTATTACCCATGGGATGAAATACTCGTAGAATTCTCAAAATCAAGGTGTGTTTGCCACATTGAAACTTTGACTTCTAATTAGTTTGTCGTAATGTCCTTACAGGTTATAGTATGTGCTAAAGATGTCATTAATTAATTGACTCCGCATATCAACGTTTGACATGGGCGAGGCTGTCACAACAAAGATTCCAACATAGAATGCCAAGTCATTTCATAGAGCAACGAAATGCATATAGTAAATAAATCAAATTCGAAACGGAAAACCGCAAATATCCTTTTTTACAATTGAAGTGGATTTGCACAAGGGGGCGAATCATAAATCAAAAGTATATGCGCACTTTTTGAAACCCTCATAAATCACTGATTGCATTCACAAACATATTATGCCATATTATATCATCCCTTTCGTTTGTTTTCATCGGAACTTACAGAAATGTCTCTGCATTTTGTTGTTATATTTTTGTTCTACTTATTGGATCATGTGCCACTTGTTCTCTAAGTGTACTCAATAGCATTGAGTGAAATTTATTTTGCTATTCGTAAGACGTATTGCTCAGTAGAAGAGAATATATGTATGTATGTACATATATGAATAGGTAGGCAGTTGTGTACCATAGATCCACAAGACACAATACTTTTTTGCATGGATCTGCCATTTATTTGCATAAATCATAGATAATCCACAAAGACATACATTTTGTGAATAGAATGTGTCTGAAGTGTATTAGATACGAGTAATAAGGTATGTTGAGAATGTCTATTATTATTGCTTTTACGAAATCAAAATTAAGAAATTCCTCACGCAACGTGAGGGTCCGGCTTTTCTCAATCGATGCCTTTGAAATTCAACAGGTCAAGTTGTTGAAATACAAAAAAAAATCGTTCTATAGTGATATCATTGACTACCGATTACCTTTCCTTGTTCTGCATAACCCTTCTTAGGAGACCCTTTTTTATTTGTAAACGATTAACATGAAACATTCCAACTAGACATTTCAACAAATGTTGTCTCACAAGGAATAGAACCCGTACTATAAGAACAACAGGTAATAATATGTATCGTTGTATCTCATTGAAATACCTATAAGATAAACATATGTATTTCAGTTACATACATACGTACATACATGCACGTGCAGTTACTTTACGAAATCTGTATTTTTTTCCAAATAACACGAATATATTAAATGGAAGCATGTCGTGTATTTACGTGTATATTTAAATATATTACCAATTATTTGCGCCCTAAAGTAAAAAACAAACAAAAACCTCTTCCTTTGCATACAACACAAAATAATGCGAAAAGTTATATCTTTATTAATTACGAGCTTCATCCTGAATTGCGGTAGTACATTATAATCAGTGACCACTGGCTGGATATATCACAAGAGTATTAAATAACTAATGGAGTAGGTATCTTTGTTAGCGAAGTCCATATTCTAAAGATTACAATGGATTTCTTTTGAAAGACAAAGAAGCAAGAAAATTGCAGGAAAAAGAAAAGCAATAATTACTATCGACTATTCACCTGAGCTTTGGTGCACGGTTCGTCGTTCTTGGTCGATAATTTGGGGCCAAAGTAATGTAAATAGGTTCATGCGGTTGCCGCATCAGTTTAAGCATTGAGATGACTATATAAATAAATATTTAGTATTCCTTTGAAGGCTAATTGTATGTACCCAGTGGAATATTAAACGAATGCATATTTAATTTGTATTTGAGATGTAATCTTTAATACAACTCTTCATATGAACATTACGATCGAAGAACCATTACCTGGTGTTTTATAACATTTAATCCTTTCAATTTTGCAGCCCGCCAATTGATAACTAAAAGGCATGATTGTGCGGCATCCCATGCAAATAATAAATCGTCCTTACATTCCAACAAATTTTGTGTTTTGGCTGGCCCAGATGTTAGTCCACTACGAACTTGTTCAAACATTTGAGACTTATTTAAATAAAGTGTATCGGTTGTTGACATTTTACTCAAAACACTAAAAAAACTTCGCAAATTCTACAAAAATATAGCACAATTAATCAAAAATACAATTCGACAACTGTTTTTCCGCCTTCTTCCCGGCAAAAATAAACAAAACGTCAAATGTCAAAATCAGTGGAAGCATTCAGCTCAAATAATAAATTCTCCAAGCACGGGTAAATTGTGACGTCTAGATGGCGCAGAGTAATAGTATAAACTAAAGTTAAAAAGTAAATCATATGTACATATAAGCATATAATAAGTACATAAGTATATAAATATATTTTTATTAATAAATAGTTTTACATATTTATCAAACTATATGTCTTTGCGATCATAAAAAGGTATGTGGCTTAGAAGAATTATATTTAAATGGTAAGTCAACGTATGCAATTTATGTCAGTAAAATATAATAAATCTTTAATCGGCTTAAAAGAGCGCTATTATAAATTTCAAGGTAAAAATAATCCTATTCTCCACAAAATAATATGAATCATCGCAAGGGAGTGTTTAACTACATAGTTAATTAAGTTCTTACATTTCTGCCTAAAATTATGTCCACCAAAATAACAAAATGGTTTAACTTGCACAATAGTGCCAAAACCTGACCAATGGTTATGGTTATGCTAATGGATGTAACATAGGAAGCAGCTGCACTAGCAAGCGCAGTTGTAATCTAAAAATACTATAAACCTTTCTTGAATTAAAAGTAAATAAAATATATTAACATATGCGAGGATATAGGTAGATTGTATTGCACTGAGCACCAAAGTACGTTTAGCTTGGAATGGTATGTATGGCCTTTTGTAACGTACCCAAAAACGTGTAAACATATTAATTGCGCGAGTATGTGAATATAAATGGATAGTTTTATTGGAATAAAGAAGTATGAATTTAATTCTACCGGATAGAACTCTCTTTGTTACGTATACTCGTAAGTATGTGTCCATGCTATATACCATTACCCATATGATTTCGTGGCGCATTTGGATATACGATATTAGATATATGTATGTGTAACAATTGATAGTGGAGAAAAGTGTGCTTATGGATTAACATATGTATACAAAGCAAATTAAGATGTATTACATAATATATCACATTTTTCAAATCGGCATTCTATCAATCGTTCTGCGACCCTTGTTACAAAAGCCATCATCGAAAACGAGGCAAATACCAAATTATTGCGTTATTAATTTTTTTTTATAGAAAAGACCATACCATACCATGAAAATACCGTAGATTGAGAAAGGAAGTGGGATGGCCTTAACAAACGGGATGTTAATTTAATTGATGGATTCACGCTGTAACACCTTTTTAATAGGGTTATCAAGCAGTTGCAACCATCCTCTTAGTAAGAATATTTGGTTAATGAATGAACCTTTCGCCAAAAGCATCAGTACCATACCACCTGATACGCTAGTCATATAATGCCAGAGTCAACCAACCAAACAAAATGATTACGATACTTGCGGATGCATAGGATTACACACTGCCACTCCAGTGGAAATAGCAGCACTGGCAGTAGCACAACAGCAGGATATTGAGGGCGTGCAACTGTGGAGTACCCATATGGATCATCATCGTCACTGCTATTGCTGCTTGTGACATATCATCCCTATGCTTGGCCGCAGTGGGGTGCTTAATACCTCTCTCACCCTTTTCTTTGCTCTCAATTTCAGAACGTTGCATGTTGGGCAAACAAACCACCATTACCACCATCAACCACCGCTAACTTGCGACCATATTGTCAGAATCAGAATCAGATTCACCATCGGTAATCGAAATTCGTGAAAAGGGGCTTCACGCCCTCTGTCGTTGTAATTCGCTTCGTCTACAGTGGTAGTGGTGTAGGTACTCGTAGTATGCCACCAGCTCGTTCAGTTTTGATTGCTGCACTTTTGAGCGTTCATTCCAATTATTGTAAATATGATTTGTTGCGATATGGAATGATGATGAAGAATCATGGAATGGTTGCTATGTATGATGATGTTGATTATGATGTATCATCGCTAGTCCATTGATGCTATTGCAATTGCAATTTGCACTTGTCAAAAAGGACTTTTCAGCGTTAAGTGGATGCGGATTGCAAGCGGATTAAACTTGTAATGATGCAGTCATTAAAATTGACACCGTATTCGTGCGAAACAGCTCAAGCAAAACTAATGGTAGGAAGGTGGTAATGGTTGTTTCAGTAGTAAGTTTGTTACATAAAAGAAGCATATATTTGAGATATCTCATACCATCTCTATTTATGAAATTCAATTTGCAAATATACAAATTTTAACAGATTTTCGTACATTATTACATACTATCGAAAATACGATAAGTGACATGTCCTTTTTTGTACGTTTAGAAATGACAGCATACTGTTGCTCAGCATCTTGAAATTGTTGTCCTGTAATCCAATATACTTACTTAAGCACGAACAGGTATCTCTAACTATGGAAATATCAATGCAATCTGTCTAGTGCTTGTGCGGTTATAACGACGTTGTCGTTACTTTTGGAACTGGATTAGGTATACTAAAATGTCATTTATAAAGGTTGTTATCGCGGTAACTGCATCATATGCAACGCCATGTGTTTCAACTATGTCTTACATCCGGCCAATTACGACATTTAATGGGTTTTTATGAATGATCAGTGGCTAATTAGAGTGGAAACACCCTTAGCATTAAGGACTATCGTATTTTTTTACGATCTTATTGTAATATGTTCTAATAGTTATCTCAAGTAAACAACAGCATAGGTTTCGATTGCAATTATGTACATATATGTATTATATGTATTATAATGTCATGAATTGGTTAAAACCATATTAGAGAATAAAAGGCTTTGCAATCTCTGAGTACAATTATAAGTAACCCAACGTCCATCAGCAAAGCAATGTTTCTTTCCTCCCAGACCAAACATAAATTGTATAAAATTAAAAAGGGGGACAATTTTACATCAGACTTTCAAGTTATATGGGATTTTCTAGATTATCCTTGAATCATGTTTACAGTGAGTGCAGGACATTAATATTCAAAATCTAGACAGAGCTGAGCTGTTGGTGGTCTCACCTACATTTAATTTCTTGTAAACTTCCTCATGTGTTGAGGTGTGTATGTTTAGACAAAAGATGGATGTGGTACGTGAAACAAAGTGTAACATTCTAAGGAAATTCCTCTACGAGTCTGTATGCGGCTGTCCATTCGACCAAAGTCTATTATGATACCACAAAGCCATTGGTTTCATGTCGTGATTTAGTGTTTGGCAAGGCGAGTACGAGTTTCATATTGCACATTCTATTATGAATAAAATGTTTTTAGACGATTCTCGTTATTTTTATTTTTATTAAAAGTTGACTTCTTAATTAATATAATATATATGTATGTAGTACGTACAGAAAATAAATCGGAAAAAGCAAAATGGCGTCTATTTCTGGACGTTGTAGCGGTAATTTGTCATTTATTGTAATGTTAAATTGCCAGTTTTATATTTGCTTGCCATAGCTAAAAACTTTTGGATGACATTTATCCTTCTTACTCAGCTTCGGTTAAAAACCAAAAACAAAAAACAAAATGCCTATGTACATTATTGATTTTACTAAGGACAAGAGTCTTTTCGCAAATAAAAAATTTAAATTTAATTATTCGCGTGGTTGCATTTCACAGATTCATTAGTATGAAAAATCAATTTTTGGACCGGATGGGCGTTCACTGGCGAAACAAAGTGTAGTCAGGACTTGTCTCGGGTTTTACAGGACACCTGAATCTAAGTACCCGAAATTTTACTTTAACGAGGTCCTATACAATAGGGCTAGGTTTCATAAGTGAACAATTTTGTAATAAAAATGATTCGCAGTCACGTTGCAAGGGCAATGACTTTGGTTCCTCTACGAACATGATGTCGCGTTCTGCGAGCCCAATCGTAAGGTAGTTCTTAGTAAAAATTAATAAAAACGAATTTAAAATAAGAAAAGTAACTGTAAAGAATCAAAACTGTTTCTACATGAAATGTTTTTATATAAGCAAATAAACAGATGCCATTGCCATACATACTTACATACGTAGTAATATATATAAATATGAATGTATAGTTCGTAGTCCTGTAATAAACCTCACACTGAAATAAGAATGATATGTACAAATGTTAATAGCTGTGTGTATGAAAAAATGTTCTATGTACATACTTAAGTTCTGACAGTAATAAAAAAGAAAGAATCGGGAGCATCCTAGACCAGTGCCGAAAAAATGAGTTTGAGTTCCTGCAACAGCTAAGCTATCGAATTTAATTCTAATAGCTAAATTTTACTCTATTTCGTTATTAAATTTTCCAGAAAATAAATTGGAAATAAACAAAATTCAATGATATTCACTATGTTGTAAGTTTTGAGTGTTTAAAAATTTATTATAAATTGTATAATAACTGAGTTACAAAAAAAGATGTTTTAAAAATATTTTACAACAAATTATATCATTTAAATCAATAATATGATGAATTTTAAATCAAATGCATGCCATGTATCATAAATCAATTGCACTTGTCGTCAACTCAATTAATTTTTGGTAAGCAAAGCCCAGTAAATCAATTGGTCATGTCTCCTATGCCACCCTCGCATTCGATACATTTTTTCCCTTGAACAACACCAAATTGCAGTATATCGGGCGTGAGTGTGGATAATAAACCAGCATTGGCAAAAAATCCATTACGAAAAACGGGGCGACAGTGTCAATGGATGGACATGCTTTTATGTGAGTGAAAAAGAGAAAATCCAACAAACCCTGCAAACAGATGACACTGCAAATGTTGAAAAATGGGCTTTCCAGCCATGTGAAGCGGTGTGGTGGCTGTTGGGCTATTTGAAAGGTTTATTTTTGGTTTTTTTAGTAACGTTCAAATTTGATTCGAATGATTCGAACTCAATCTAACTGGCTGCTTCAAAGCTCAATTTAAGCTTGTAAATATTTAGTATTTAGAGCATGATATGCTCAATATAATAGTTAAATAGAATATACTTATTAAAATAAAATCAATTATAAAAAAAACGATTTAATAATTGCTGGTTTTTATATCTTTAATTAATACGGATATCATAGGTATATGATTAAATGATTCTAAGAACATTTTTTTCTTTTCTGTATAGCTGGATGTTGAGATTTGTATAGACGTCGATAAATATACAGTACTTTTTTTTCCTTGAAACCGACATTTCCCATTTTGAAAAAAAACACTAAATTAATTTTAAAACTTTTCTTTATCCGTTTCTGCCAATGCTTGTGAAACTTTTTAGCTAACAGCTTCTACTTTATTGAGTTTAACACACAATAGTAGCAAAAAATCACGTAGACAACCATGTAACAAATAAAGATTGTCATGTCCCTCTGTTGAAATAGAGTAGAGATATAGAATGACTAAACTCGATGAAAACTTGTGTTTAGATTGAGTTTAATTCGATTTATGTTGAAGGTGCTCTGCAATATAAAATATGTACGTGTGGATAAGTTTTACTATTATCAGCAGAGACACGTTTTATCAGTTAGTCGTGCGTTTAGAAAATTTAGATTGTCTTTCGTAGCGAACCAAACATCATCTATTTCAATAAAAAATACATTTCAACAAGCAGATGCCTAACTAGATACAGTATAATAGACACCATAGCATATAACTCCTTTAAGTAGGTCATTGCCAGAGTCAAGTCCATGTTGCGGCGGTGGTGTTGCGCGTTAATAATTCCGAGAAAAGTAAAACTCCCCCCCGGGGTAGTTATAATTTGAAGGAAGTGTTTTCCCGTGGTATATCGATGTCTTTAAGCAAAGTGTGAAGGGGTTGAAAATTAACACCTAATATCGGGGAAGCGGTATCATTTTCATAAAACCATCGCACAATCAACATTCCCTAAGTTACTTATATTAGTGGAAGCGCCTAGAAAACTGTTAGGAAAACAGTGTTTCACATAGCAAAATAATACTCTATTTACCCGAGGCTCTTTAAAATGTTCTCTTTGTAAGACCATTTTTTCACTAACATATGTACATACTCGTATATGTATGTGTAGGTGTGCTCAGCTACTGCATTTGAAAAATGATTATAAGCTCCAAATACCTAAATTTAATAAGAATAACAAAAAAAATCCTTTTAGTATTAAAGAGTAGTATTCGATGAAAAAGGCAATAATCAATAATTGCATCTATTTTTTAGCGGTGAGATTTGTTTACGGGTATATTTTATTTCTTTTAGTGTCCTTTACTTTATTTCGTACATCAAAACATAATGACCTGCTTTAATCTATTTTGTTGGTTGTGCCTGCTTTTGGCTAATGTTTTATCTTTACAATATATTTATCTAATGGAAAATATTTTAACGATTATTGTCTTCAGCCATTATGTGGTGGAAGCTAATCCTGTATAAACACAACTAATACCACTTGTTCCATGCTTAGAAAGGGTGAACTAATAGAACAAGTTAGAAGTTTTAGCGGAATTTAAAAATGTATAAATTTGCCTATTTTCAGTTAAGTGATGAAAACTTTCCCAATTGTTGGTCCATCCTAACGGCAAATTATGTTTTTGTTTTGGTAGATTGATGAAACGAGGAAGTTACATAGTTTCTTTATGTTTCTTTTTGGAACAAAAGAACTGAAGTTGTAGGTTGATACATTACTCAGCTGCGAAGGGCATTAGCAAATTTTACTTATCAGGCCTTAACTTCGGGCATAGCGTAATTTTACTGATATACCTACTTAATGTATACTCTTGAGAGCTGTAAAAAAATAATGTCTAGAGCGCCTTTCATTTTTCCTTTGTTTGAAAATAGTCATAACTCAATGGGTAGTGTGTTGAACTCTAATTAATTGGGATCCGGATAATAGCAAAATCGTATTTGTTTTAGTAATAACAAACATAATCTTCTATCTTGCTTGCAGTACAAAATTATCAATTCACTTTTCGTTATTCGTAAAAAAAGAAGCGATTGACAGCAGTAATTATTTTAATTGGATCATAATATATAATTTTTTTGTACCAACTAATTTTGATATTATTTTTTGTGTACAAACATAATAATAATATGTTTCTATATAAATATGTTCTTTGCCTGAATATTAAAATACGCAGGCATATGTATTTATGTATATATACCCGTAGTCAACCAATTGGCAGGAAATGAATATTAAGGATTCAGAAATAAGATGATATAACAAATAACCTCAATGAAACAAAAAGTTTCAAATATAATTGTACTGTTAGTTAGTTCTCATAAGTCTGTATTCTTTCTATGAATTTATGTAAGTGCAGAAACAATCATCCACGAAGAAATCTGTTTGTTGGTGGATTGCCTCAAATCAAATACTCGAAAACTTTCAAAATTAGGTTTTCCATATTTCCTCCACATATGTACATATATATGTACATGTTTGAGTTTTGCAAACGAAAATAGCTTTCATGCTGAAATATCGGAGATATTCTACAGCGAATAAGAGAAGAAAAAAAAGGGGCATTCTCGTCCTATTATGAACGAGGCAGGATTTAATTGCGAAAGATTTCTCCCGACAGACTACCAACAAGGCGGTATGGTATTCTGTATGCTTATTAACACCAATATAGTGCCAAGCAGCAAAACGAGAAGCAATCAAAACTCTTCGACTTTTGGCCTATATTTAGTGCTTGCATGAGCTCTTCTAGCATAACATGTGCGTATACACGTATGCATACACAATATTAAGAAAATTACATATTGGTTTTGATATTTTATAGCCCCCTCTCTGAACTTATATTAATATCGCTGATGTTTTAATGTTTCTATTTTAAATCGGTATAGGTGTTTTTTTTATATGGATGGTTATTTGGTTTTGGTCAAATATTTGTTCAGATAATCTATTGTCTTAATCCAATTTTCCGCCAATTAACTTTAGATGAACTGTTTTCGGGGAAATTTTTGTGCATCAATGGTCTCATTTAAATTTAAAATTTCCACCACTTTTTTATGTAATCAAACAGAAATTTTTTTCTACGGTAAAACATTCTTACTCCTTAGGGAATTTTGTCTTGAATTTGTTTTCGTTATTTAATGAAGCTTTTCTTTATACATATTTATATATGTATGTATGTGTATACTCGTAAATGAACATGCTTGACAGAAATCATTACTTTTAAATCGTTATAATTGTGTTAAACTAATTACAATTTTTGATTTGGCTTCTAATATTTAGGCCGAAATGATACGTATCATATAAAATATCTCCGTGCCCCTATTCTTAGAATTGTTTAGAAATTGCTTAACACACAATGTTAATACCGCTAACGGATGTATGTGAATGGGCAGGCAGACTCAATCGCATGTATACCGTACACACACCGGTGTTTTGAGGTGAGAAAAGCAATCGTTTTGTGTGTTTTTGCCTATTATCCTCAAAAAGTTTTCAATGTTTTCCCCGTCCCCAAGGTAAAACTATTTTGCTTCACGAACCCTATACATGCTGCATGAAACAGAACTTTTACTTAACACCTGATGAAGATCAAGTTTCTTTTCCAATGCATACCTTCGTATCTTCTTATAAACAGGTGTGACTACACCTTCAATGTTTCATTAGTTGGCTCAAATCACAAGACTTACGTCTCGGTACTGGTATTTGTATTCAGAGGGCGGAAGACGACAATCTGCTCATCGGATGAAAGTGGTTGGTTGGTTGCCTTTTTTGTGCTTCTCCTGCAGCCGCAACCACCAGTATAAGATGATGGTGAGAGCTTTTTCAATATTTTATGAGACAAGCTTACACCTTTTCTTTGTGGTCGAGCGGTTAAGAAGCGTACGATTTATGTAACTTTTTGTTTGGTGGCTAACTCACATCCTTATTTGTGGTAGCGATTTTACGAGCAGTATGTGAAATACTAAATTAAACAATGTGGAGATTAAGAACAGATTTTTCGATATTTGGCACGAGTTTCTTACTAATATAAAATAGTGTTCAGCATTAATGAGATGGTGTAAATATCTGTATGCATATGTGTGCATTTTAAAGAAAGTATGATTATTTCTTGCAAACAAATGAATATTGAATTGGAAGCGTTAAGTGATTGATTGACGAAAAAATTAAAAAAATTCTAAGAATAAATTTTACGACGAAAATAAAAACAAAAAAAAAATTTATCGGGTGTAAAATTCGTATCTGGTAAAAATTGCCTTTTTATTGTAGAAAATTTGGAGCCTGATTTCGGAAATTGGTAACATGTTTATTTATGAAAATATTGTCCTTCTTTGCCTACAGCTTTGGTCCATATTTCGGGCAGCATAAAATGTCCGCGTGAGAAAAACCTGAGAAAGTCTTTTGAGACGATCTATGTATGTACATACATACATAAGTACGATTGAATTTTTAGCCTTTTCAAAAAAATTGGATGAACTACTCCCCCGGGATTTGGATGTTTGGCGTTGCTGTCCATATTAATACATAGCCGCGGCACGTCCATAATTCTTTCAATTTGGATAATCGTAATGGATCCACTTTTCATCACCAGTCACAATACGATGCAGAAAAATCTTCCTTTTTATCTCTGATGCAGTCGTGATCACCATAAGCTCGTTTGGCATTCAATTTTCTTGCTTTTGAACCATGTTTCAGGCTTTCAAACGATGAAAGAGGGCTTGTTGAAATACGGCCAATGAATTTGCAAATTTTTGTTGAATTTGACAGGGACTTGAATCCAGTAATGCCCCAATTCGGCGGCTTTACATATTTCACCGATCTGAGATGCTGCCTGTCACGTCAAAATCACCATTTTTACAGTATTGAAACCAAACCCGACACGTTTTATCACTAATAGAAGCCTAATCGTAAATTTCTCATATAACCCATAGTCATTTGAAGCGTATCTGCCACAGATTTTTTCGAATTTAGGAAGCCTAATCGTAAATTTCTCATATAACCCATAGTCATTTGACGCGCCTCTGCCACAGATTTTTTCGAATTTAGGATGAAAGGCACACATGAAGCTACATATATTGACTAAGAATTGTTGACGTATGCCCAGGGTTGCCGCTGGCACCATCTATTAGAAAACTGTGGTTTATCATTTGTACACCTTAGGTATATATGTACATATAAATAACTTAGCTCCAATCAAGTGAGACGACGAGTACAATCTGAACGCACATTTATTGTGCGTAATACAAATGTATGTGGCCAAATACCGGAGGCAGAGTTTGAATAGTTTGTTTTAAGGCAATTTATTGCTGTGAATTCCCTTCCATTTTCCCATTTGTTTTAGTAGCATGCATATGCAACACTTACTACTAACAATTGCACCCACACTTGCAACAGAGTTACCTCCCGAAATAAATTACCTTTTGATAAATCTCAGTCATTGCTTTCATTTCCTTGTTATACAACAAGCAAATGTATGTAGGAGACTAGGGAATGACTGTACGTATGCATACTATACGGAAATCCAATTCAACAAACTTGAGAAATTTGGCAAAATCTATTCGAACGTAAATCAATCTTGCATCATAATATATGGAATTGGACTAAGATGTGCCGGTCAAAGAGAACAACGATAGTAGCAAAGTCGGTAAGAGGGAAAAAGAAGAAATGAGTAAAGGGAAAAACAATAAAGAACAACAGTCATGCAACAGCCTGAGTAGAAAAGGATACATACATATACCTACTGGGAAAGCCATGACCGTTCGAGGCAACAACTGTAATGCATCATGATGGAATCTCACCCTTTCACATCGTAACAAAGCTTAAACATTGCGCCTTCCGAACATTAATTCAAACAAAAGTTATATCCTTTATTAGCAATTCGTTTTGTTAAACGGATGCGTCTACGGCCACAGAATGTACGATACATTTCCATTTACATATGCATACGTAAATATATTTAAGTTTTGTACGGGCTTGTACATTTGCGAGTGAGTTTGTTTCAATGCATTTTAGTAACCTTATAACAAGACAAGGACTTTCGTGAACATTATTTTAGGCAAGTGGCAATTTCTTGTCTTTCCGTCATTTATTTGGTAGTAACATATGAATTGAGAGGTGGTATCAACGCTGACTTTCCCAACACCTCTTATGGAATCTTAAATAAGCCTATCTGATTTGATTTTTGAAGATAACTAATACTCGTAAACCACACTTTGTTGCATTTGTATATACTCGGGTTTTGATACAATGCTTTGATAGTTTTGACCAATAACTCAATGTTCAACCCATATGTTGTGTCACGTATTGGTACATATATCTCATATCATCCATCTCCTCCGGTAAGTAGATATTAACTGTACTACTGATTGATCTGTATTTGTAGTAGAAAAATATGTAATGTATTTATATATTGAGTTCGGAAAGAGCGTCTACAGACTTTTTTGCACGACCGGCAATGTGGATATTCAAACTCATTTGTAGTCATTGAGGCATAGTCAAGTTATCATCCCCGAAACTAATAAAACTTTATGTTTTTATATGTTTTGACTTTTAATATTATACCGCCTAGACTCGGAGGAATACCACCACGGCCATCACTTCCTAAGCATTCAGATACTTGGTAGCTCATCTGTGTACGATGAAATATCGTAATCAAAGAAAATTCTTAATAATCATAATAAAATTTTTTTCTGTGCGCCTTTAGTACTTGCGCTTCCTGGGAGTTAGATGACGGGCTTGTTGGTTGGTTGGTGCTTTGGTTTAGCGTGCGGCGCGTGAAAAATTCCAGCATAATGAAAAATATAGAAGAAAATAAGAACGGGGGCATATCTTTGCTCGTGAGTTAACAACAGTAAAGTGCGAGGGAGAAAGCTGTGAATCTAATGACACAGGATTGATGTTAGCTTAGGATTGGTTGACTGGGTGGGTGACTGAAAGTTGTAAAGAGATGGATGGTTGGATAGATGCCGGATGTTGGCATCCTTTGAGCTAGTTGAATAATAACTAAATTAATATGGATAACTGGAGTATCATTTATATGTTAATAAGGATTCAAAACTGTCGCAAATGCACGTCAAAGATTAAGAAATGTTTGCACGAGAAAGAGGACTCTCGAGACAAGGCGTGGCATTTGATAGACATTGGAATTTATTTTATTTTTGTTATTGAATACTATCATGGGAGATAGCTGAATGTACAACGACAAGA
Organism: Merodon equestris; assembly: GCA_958301585.1. Classification (NCBI taxonomy): domain Eukaryota; kingdom Metazoa; phylum Arthropoda; class Insecta; order Diptera; family Syrphidae; genus Merodon; species Merodon equestris. The sequence continues at coordinate 129,632,993 of OY284415.1, read as the reverse complement.
CTTCCGCTCTATACTTAAAGTTTTTTGATATTTATAATTATAACATGATATCAGTGGCTCTAAGAATACGTGCAACCTTGTTTCGGGAATATTGAACCCTATTATATGTACATACATCTTCTTCTTTCTTCTTTTCCTTTTTCCGGCGTTGTTATGGTCAGATGTGTAGGACCATAACCTTCCCACTTAACTGCATTCCTACTGGTCCGCTTGTGGGGTCCGCCGGTTTGACCTCAGAAAGTAGCGGCAGGCTTCCCGGTTTGGGATTACTTCATCGCTGAAGTACATACATATATTAATTTAATTTTATCTTACATAAAAATATATACATAGTTTGACATTTTAAAAATATGCTTCAAGGTTATTTCATATACGCAAGCACTAGGACCAATTCCCGAAATATGCTTATTTACTTAGCTCGCACTTACATACTTCTATAGTAAGCTGTACGTATATTACATATGTACTTTATGTGCGGTCGCTTCTACAACAGCAGTCGTCCTGAGTAATTTTGATTTCCTTTAACTCTTCTTTCGAAACTGCCACCAGTCACCAACAAGCATAATACACCAGCTTGAGCTGGAACTGCAGGAAAGTTTTCTTCTTCCAACTTCTTTCTGTATATTTTAAATGTTTTGTTTCTTTCCTCGCATTACACATTTGTTTAACTCTTGTCATGTTTCCTTCTTATTTTTTGCTCACCTATAACCACGTCATCTAAGTAAAAAAACGCTTCCGGGGAGAATCAAGTTTCCTAAAATGAAAATAATGCAAAAAGTGAAATGTAGCAAAATCATACACATTTCATACATTACCGCCTGCTAGTTGGCAGATGACGTCTGTATGGATAAAATACACAAACTTTTACTAAATTTTCAACTTTCACCTTCATGTCAAATATCTACGTTTTTCATAGCCTAAAGATAGATATTTTCCATCACCACTGCCAACAACACTTCAATCACAGCTTTTTCAAACTCAAGACGTCAACTGTTATTTGAGTCTCCGGTAGCAATCAATACCGATTATATAATAGAAACATACTTACGCCCCTTAATTAGAGACGTTTTCGAGTTTCCGAATGATATACTCCTCGAAGTTTTTTCTCTAAACTACCAACTACATTTTTTTTTTTGAGGCAAGAAAGATACACATTTATGCCCATTCTGGTTAAGTGTTCTATTGTTTGCAAAAAAAGGGAAAATAGAGAAAGAGAAAAATAAAATTTATTGCCCTTTTGTTGAAGCGGAAAACTCGCCCAGCTTCTCAGACAATGGCAACTCAATAATGGATCGTAATTTATGAGCAGAAAGCGCTTGCTGTTCGACCAGGGCCTGTTAAGTGACTTAAACTTCCATCTTATACAGGTAAGATGAGGGAAGTAGAAGTATGTTGTACATCATAGAATCATTCTACATGCGTATGAACATCTTTCTTATAGAAGAATAATCGTTATTTGGCATGCTTTCAATAGGGCTACCGAATAATTCGTCCTTCCTGTAGGTATACACATCCGCGCGTATACGTACAAATACATGCTGCTAAACTGTTTTACAAAAGAAACTAAAGTTTTGATTAACGATCCTTTACTGTTTTTGGCTATCAATAACTTACATCTTTATGTAATTCCTGATGAACTCCCCCTTTTATTCTATTATTCTTCCTTGGCTGTCTGCATTAAGATAATATATTGATCATTGCTAATACAAGTAATATTAAATTAAAATTCCGGCCAAGCGGCCAGTCCATTAACACTCTGTGTGTGTTTTTTTTTTCTATCTGAAGTCCAAAGTTCATTATTTTTTCCAATTAGTCTCATCACCAATTAAAGGTGACGGTGAAACTTTCATAGATGATTTGCCACTTAAAGCCCCTTAAATTAATCCCACAACCGAAACCTGAGAAGGCTCTTAAAATGTTTTCAATTATCACCGAGACTGAAAAAAAAAGACTTTTTCAATAAAGGGACTTTTCGTCATTCTTGTGGTTGTTATGCTTTAAAAAATATATGCATATATACATACACGTACATATACTTCGTGTTTTTCTATTGACACATTTCGTCGAGGGTTCGACCACCTACAACCGATGTTTCTTTTTTCCTGTGTATATTATAATTAAGGGAAAGATGATTAACATAGCATTTAAAACAGAGGAAGAGGGATGTTTTTTTTTTCAAAGTGTTTCCAAGTACCATATAAAGTCAAGTCGCGTTCGGTCTTTTCTATTAAAAAGTCAATCAGGGGATATAAGTGAAGTGAAAAAAGAGTATATATTGTATATATCTGTCTTCGAGTATTTCTTGTTTTTTAATTACCAAAAGCTTACCTGAAATATGTTTTTTTGTTTTTTCTTTTCTCAGCTAAGGTCTTGGAGGGTATCAATCATACGTTTCAATCACTAAAAGAAAAGCAACGTTTCTGGGCATACAATTTTAATTTTCATTGAATGCTTGTGTGTAAAAATACATAATTATGTGGAATATAAAAGTTTAATATGATCGCTAATAAAAAACATCGGATGGTTAATTAGCTATATAACATTCATAACGGTTTAGTTTTTATCAGAAACAACCTAATAAACATCGAAAAATATTTCTGTAATAATGAAACACAGTTGAGAAAACAACTCAGTCAATTGTATCTGTATATATTGTATATAAAGTCCCACTGCGATATTATTCATTAATGAATACATAAATTTCCAAACATAATGCGCGTTTCCATTATTTTACTTTTCCCATTTTACCTATAATAACATTTCCAATTCCATACCTCCCTTACACAAAATTTTATATTACCACCATCCACCATCACCCAAAAAGGTGCGGCAGATAAAATTTATAAGCACGAAAAATTGAATCCTAATCCATGAATATAGATGATTATGATGGTCCTTGGTATATACATTTTTTTTAACGAATTTCTACTGCATGCAATATAAAGACCGGGCGACAGGGTGCTGAGTCAACGAGTGCTGTAATAGCAATGTATCCACCACATTGTTCAAGGTTCATCTGGTTAATAAGCCGAACCCGAGAAAGAACATCTTACAATTTATACAAGATAGGTGATTGCTATGACTTCGAATTTACATATATATTTCTCAGTTTTTTTTTCCTGAAAAGCTGCCCTGCGAACAGCTAAGGGTAGTAGATCGTAATAATTTTCCTAACCATAAATTATTAACATTGAATTTTTATTTTTATCTAAGTGCGGGTGGATTTGTTCCATTTCCTTTTTCTTTAGAAACGATAAAGCGGAAGATAATAGAAAGAAGAGCACAAAACACATTAAAAAATCCGTTACGGGTGTTTTACACCGCCCTATTTAAGCGTGTATGCGTAGTCCTTTTGATTTGTATTTTCTTAGTTTTCGTGGTTAAAAAGCGGACATTTTTCAAATGTTGTTGGTTTTAATACTACACTGGCATTACAACCGATTCAGGGTCAACGTTCAAACTTCATTCAATCAACTAAGTTATCTGATTTAAGGTAATTGGTGATTTGAATAGGTTGTATACATATGTATAATATACAAGAGTATATCAATGCACAAAGATTATTGATATTATCTGTATTTGAAAATAGTCTAAAATAGTATTGAAATCATAAAAAAAAATAATATACAACAATTAAATATAAAATAAATAATTCGAAAACCTTCAAAGAATAAAAAAAAAATGTTTATGTAAAGCAACTGCTTTGCAAGTAATAGGGATGTTTCACTGTTACGTAAAAAAATAGAACAACAGTGTGAGGAAGATTTTCTGTAAGCTTGTGTTCAATGAATTATGAGTGTCAATAAATATTCTTATTTTATAGCTCGTTACATTTTTTCTTCATATTTCATTAAAAAATCGCGGTTTTGCGATACGACTTCAGAATTTTTTTTTCTTCCTGACTATATTTTACTGGTATTGAAACTGGGGGTGGATTCTATTACAGGCAGTGGTCTCCTTTTTATCAGAAGGTTTCCTATAAATTTCAAGCTCAAAGATTTTTAATTACGAAATGTGTTTTTTTTTTAAGCGCCATGGTTAATTTATTGGATAAAGAAAGGAAGAGAATTTTGAGTATTATCATATAATAATGTATATATATTTGTGCATATAAATATATAAATGTATACTTATACTAGATGGGTACGTGGCGAATGGGTTAGTTGTCTTTTTTTACAAGGCGAACATTTTTCAATTATCAAGTAACATCTTATGTTAACGATGGAGATAGCGATGGGTTCAACGTCAAGAAGTTGAATAGGAAGCCCCTTTGGAGGACCTTCCGTTCGAGCATGTAAGATTTATATGAGTAGGCAAATAGGAAAATCCTGTTCTCTGTGCCGTCGCCGTCATCACCAGGAGTCCCCTGTGTCGAGATGTAATTTGAATAAAAACAAATGAAAATATTCGTTACCTTAATGAAGCACCCTTTTCTCTGTGCAGTGGTGTTGTGCTAAAAACGAAATCTGAATATGTTTGTGCATATATACATTTATATTTGTATATACAAGACATATATTAATATATATGTGAGTATATGCCCAAGTAAAGAAATTGAAACCTTTAATGCTTTCTCACACGCGCTGGTCTCACTCAAGTCACCTGGAATCGAATTCGGAATGGAAGTTGGCATATGTGAAAGTTCTTCCTACGTATGTCAGAAGAAGCTCATTCGTATGTTGAGTAATAAAACAAAATTAAAATAATGCTCTGGGGATAGGATAGCAACATGATGCGCCCAGGCAACATAAAAGAGAAATCTTGAGATATGCACGAAGCAAATGTTTATGCATGAAACCATCATATTTAGGCCGCTAGGTGATAATGACGATGATAATGATAAAGTTTTTCAACATGTACAACGCAAATCACAAATAAACATTGATGCGTTTTCGCATTAATCTTTTCACAAAACTGTATACATAAGTATATAGCAGGTATGTATGTATGTATGTAATTCTAAACAATGCTTTTAATATTAAAATAGGAATCGAGTGTTTTCTGCATTAATTCCATTGGCTTTGTTTTTTCTTATGCCAATTTTTGCCATAGATAAGATTCTACCTACATATGTATGTAAATACATATGTTACTGATGGGTGATTTGAGGGTTCGCTTTTTAAGTGCATTTAATCATTAAAGTGCTTTGTAAAAAAGGTTTATTAGACCGAAGAGCGAATTTTACATTATTTCAAATAAGTCACGTTTCTTTCTGAAGACCGTAAGGATACTTTAGTTAGCTTATATTGAGAGGTTTGTAATATTATACATTTTAAAATAAATAGGAAAATGGTTTCGGAAAGAGTAGAGTAGGAGAAAATGATTAACCTAAACTGTTATTAAACTCTAGACTAGACATAGTGAAGGTGTTTTTGATTGAGATTATTTTGTTCTTGATTATAATCATTTTACTGATAAATTTACAAATTTTGAACCAGTGTAGATAAAAATATTGTGTGATATTTAGTTTTAAGTATTGTAGAAACCTTGTATCAACTATTCACATTAACCTAGATGGACTAAAAATCTACGTCAGAGGTAAAGTGAATAACAAGTTTAATTCACATATTTTAAATATATAACTGCACCTATGTACATACGTAATTATAATCTCCATATTTCAAGAATTTCTTTACTTATAGAGGTGACAATATATGTGCATGCATACATATGTATATTATGACTTTCACATTCATATAAAACGCAGGTCTGCGTAATACAAGAATACAATCATGTTAACCAATTACACCGTTACTTAAACTTGGTCGTTAATTCTCTCTTCTGACATTTATGAGGAAAAAATATTTTATTTATTACAAATTGTTTGCCATTAATGGCGGTAAATCTTCAGTAAAAAGTCTGCAGATATAATTTGAACTTGTATCTTCATCCTTCATCGCTGACAGGGTGGTTGATGCACGAAACCATGGAGTATAATATGTTGGCGAATGGTACGTACTTTAATATCACCGTATTGAAAAAGCCATTTCAATAAATTTGTCAGTGTTATTATGATTATTTGAATACGCGTCGTCAAGGTTAAAATTGCCTATTTTACTCACATCAAAATATATTTTAATATCTGCTGGAATGATTTACTGTGAGGGATGCTTTCTTTCCATTAAGAAATTCAAATTCAAGTTCCAAAAATTGATGGAAATGATTGTGTCTTTAGAGTTAGCGGAAAAACCGTAAGATTACTTTAATTAGAAAATGCAAGACCAGATGCCCAATGTTTTTGCTGGTAGAACTTTAACTTACTTCATGCTCCATTCAATTGTAATCACATCGTTTTGAATTGCCGTAGACATGAAAAGAACATTAGAGCTCCTGACGGAAACCTTTTTATACGTTTACAACATTGTATTGGAATAACGTTCGTCTGTTCAACTACAGACACTTTTATTCTCTTTCGAAATCACACGTAATGCTTGAAAAGTCCTTCGAATCATTAGTGCCAAAAACAAAACACAAGTCGTTTTATTGCCAGTCAAATGATCCTTGATTGTTATGTTGCCCGATACTTATGGTTTGCAGAAGAGGGAATTCGCAATCCTATACATATGCATGTACAACGAAGCTTGGGTTGGGTGCTGTTATTCCTGGAACAGAACTTTTCTGATGCGAAATCGAAACAGAATTGCAAAGTTATCTTTAGCATTAAATAGAACATAGAAAAGAGTAGGGTAGCACAAATGTTAAAGAAGTAAACCGAATTGATGTTATTTTATCGAAACGCATTTCATGTATCAAGGTAATCACTGTAGCAATCCTATGGTTATCCCATTAAAGTGCTTTCATTGATTGCCATTGCAAGAAGGTTGTCTATGTGAGACATGTGTATACGGTGTATACTTAACTATGGGGGGTTTGATTAGTTTTCCCGGCGTGTTTCATTTGGTCTTATTTAGGGCGAAGGCAAATTACATCTGTTCTAGATTCTCAACTAAAGTTACAAGCCCGGAAGATGAGCTATAAAAATGTCCCGAGTCGATTTTTACCAAATTCCGCTCTAATTACCTTCGAATCAACCATGCATCTACCATGCTGGCCGTATTATACGCATGAAACCTGGAATTGGTTGTCTAACTACGCAAAGATCGTAAAACCCATTGGCAGTTACATACATTCATATGGACCGAATATTGAATGAACAAAATTGTGGGCATGGGCGTACGATGTGTACGATGGGTGAAACTACGTGTGCATGTGCTGGTGCGGCTACTTGGTAGCAATTAAATTGGAACTTTTTTTTGACTAGAGCGATTGGCTATTTTCCACAATGCAGACAGACATTTTATTTATCCGAATGTTTGTTTAGATGAAAATGGACAAAGTGGATGCAGAAAAAAAAACGACTAGGTTTTGCTTACCTTTTTCTTACTTAATAAGAAATACTACGAGCATTTTTACTTACCTTTCCTGGGATGATAACACTACGAGGAAGAAATTGTAACTGACATTCAAGCCTTGAATTAAAAAAAAAAAGTACGTTTTATAGAAACTTAACAAACAAGCCTTAAATTGATGTACCACAATAATCTTAAGAATCAATTAAGTATACTTTTCTAAATCAAACATCGAAATATTGAATGTAATTTAAAAGACAGATGTTCCACAATAATCCCTTTCCTAAGGATATTTCAGACTCATAGTCATTCATTTATATGATACACATACTCGTATGAATATCCTACGAATATTGCTTTCCCATTAACTTGATCAATGCACGTCAAAAGCTTCTCCCAAACAATATGGGGACTGAGAGCTCCATTAAACCAATTGAATTAATTGAATGCTCGGATAGGTCTTTTACAGTCTGCAATTCAAGGACAAATTGCAGTGACTGCGTGCGGATTACCCTTAGATTTAAGGACAGCATGCATCGGTTGCATAGTATACCAGTTCGGTGCTCGTATCCAAGAAATTAAGCAAATTAAGTTGAAAGGCGAGAGAATCACTTACGCACTATTGATTTCTAATTGACTTTATGTTGTATAGGAAATGCGATTAAATAATAATCCTATTCAGTTTCAGTAGGCGAATTTTTGACGAGCAAAGGTGTTATGGTTATAAATGGATTGAGCGAAGTTTGGTCTTTTTAATCATATAAACTAATATCTGTTAACATTTTTATTATGCTTTTGGAGCATATGAAGATGATGCAGCGTTTATATGTTTGTTGCTTTGAATGTGAAGGATTCACACATGCACATGTTACTAGGACTTCAATAAAAACAGTTGCAAGCCGTTCAAGAAGGTCAAGATTTATGGTGAAATTTTAGTGTGCAGTGTGCTTAATCTGCATGTCATCCTGTTTGAGTATAAATCGCCACCATCCAGACGATGATGATTTCACATGCACCCTTTGGCTTGATTTGTGTGATGGCAGTTGCTTTATGAAATCAACTGAGAAGTTCTTCTTCTCTCCCTTAATACAAAGGCACATAAATCAATGATTGACTAATAGTCCTTTTTGCATATTCAACCACTAGAAAGGACATCTTGGAGTTGAACAGCAGAGGCTTAAACATTTATCATCGGCCAATGCGTTTGTTACCCAGCCCCTTGCACTTCCAACTGTGCGATACACAAATCATGCTACAAGGTTTCGTTTTGAAATGGCTATGTGTGTACGTTCTCCTAGTTCTGTCTATATGTATGAACATGTGGACTTCTATTATGTATGTAGAAACACACGCTGATGCTGAGCAAGGGAATCAAATGTTCCTCGAATAACGCAAAGACGACGGCATTGACCAGGATGTGGCAAATAGAATACGGAATTATAGGTCCTGCACAGAACAAACTCTCATGGTAGGTTTGAATTGATATGCAAATTAGTGAAATGAGAAATTCACTTCCCATTTGATCTCACGCAATGCATAATGGTGAAATTTTCTTAACACATTTGTACAGTAGCAAACGGAGAAGCATATAGTTTTCACATTTATTCATATCTTGTTTCGTTCAAAAGTCTCTTTTTTTCCCATAACGTACAATTTGCGCTAATTAGTAAATAAAACTTAATATTATTAAAATAAAATATATAAATCTATGACTAAAAAATACATGAACTTAACAAGTTGACCTGCGTTTCAACTGCCTTACCAAGATGAATGACCAAGAGAACAAGTTTCGTAGCAAGTTTTATTTGGAGATAAAAGTTAAGTTTCCTTATGAACATTCAAGTATAGCTTGTGCAGTTCCGGAACGTGAATTTAAGATATACTGGTAAATAGTTCTATTGACCATGACGTTTCTGCAATACCACAATTTTATTTATATGTATAAGTATATTCAACATTTAGTTTTGCCATTTCTCGTCTCTTATTTATTTAATATGAAAGCTATATATGTATTGTACATGTACTTACTACGTGAAAATTCATTGAAAAATAAATTCAATTATTTGATATTATTCGAAACAATTTTAACTAACGAAAGAGAAGAATGGGCTAATTCCACTAGCGCTCCATATGTACATATTCATGATTTATTTAAACATTTATCTTTCGATTATCGAATCCATTTCTTCTCTCAGGCTTTATTAACAAGCATTAATATATTAAATCATTTATTTATGCTTAACATATATTATGCTTCCTAGTCTATACTATTCAATAGATGTAATTAAGTGCAACAACTGTTCTTAATTGAAAGCGAGCTCTGACTGAATGATGTACTTTCATGTCCAGGAAAGCTCAGTTGATTTGGAGGGATAGAGTTCTTCGGCTACAATCTGTTGTCAACTAAAAATATACGTAAGGCATTGCCATTTTCAAAAAAAAAAAATATAAAAACTATTGATAAAATATTTTATAAATACATTGAAATATATTTTATTTTATTTATATACTGCATAAGATATTAAGGTCGGGATTCGAGACTTATCTTATTTATACATATACGAACGAATTTACTTATACAAATTTTGTTGCTATATTCTGTAATTTTACCCCTCCTAATAGAATGACAAAACTACATTCATTTTCATCACTTCGGAATATCAAATATGACAACTCCGTGCTCTATATCAATTTCGATTGAAATCATTAAGCACATCGGTTGGATTTGATCGAAGCCATACGACAGCGCGAAACTAAAATTGTTGGCACATGAAACTGCCGGTATTACAATTGACAAGGGACAGCAAACGGACAATACATATATTTTGTAGAAGTAGGTATATTATACAATCTGCGGGCAAAAGGTACATCATTCGTGTAATTAAGGCTACGCACTATACTGTCGGCAGTAAGAGAGCAGCAACTTCGACTCTACGGCATGTGGTACATGCATTAGACACAAGTGAATATGAACAAGTGCAAGTGTTTTACTAGAATTCGAAGGCAGTCCGACATTGCTAATTATAATATATGCCTACGTATATGTGAAGTAAATTTACTTCAATAGACAAGATATATATGTATATGTATTAAAGAAAATAAAGCTCAATATATGTCAATATAGTGGACGCGCGATATAGTGAACATCGATATAGTGAACAATCCAATATAGTGAACACAACTTTTGTTTGCTGCTTCTGAAAAGGGTAGGTGCTTATCACAAATATTAAAAGATTTTCCTGAATGTTAGAGAAAATTACGTTTTTTTTTTTCAGACATTTATGAAGCTATTAAGGGAGTGCCAATAAAAGATGCTGTTTTTAACTTGGCAGCAACATGGGACAAATTAGGAGCTTCAGTCATTGCGAACTGCTGGAAAAACGCCCTTTCGATTGAAGAAGACCCGGAAGATGAAATACCTCTCAGTATTCTTCGCAACAATTTAGCGTATAATGCTAACACAGTGGCAACGGAAGAAGTGATTAATCTTCTGAACCATATAACAGGACTAGCACATATGACTTGAATAATTGGAACGAAGATCAAGTATCTTCAGAACTTCAGATAGCTATTGAAGAAGACGAAAACGAAGCCGAAAAAGAACAAGAGCTAGGTGTAGATCAACCGATTTGTTCAGTGTCTTTTTATCTGAGAAAACACTTTAATGGGCAACTAGAAATAAATTGAATTACACGGATATTCTGGTCCTTTAAAGATTACAAGAAAAGGCGATATTAATTGACATAAATTCAAAGAAAAAGCAAACTAAGTTGACTAAATATTTTAGTCATGTTGTATCTTTGTTTTTTAAGTACATGGAATGTATTATTTTTGTTGAATTTTACGTTTTTTTACGAATGACTTTTTTTTTTTTGTAAAAATAAAATATGTATTCTTTTATATACATATGTATATATTGGCTTGATTTTTAGTAATTGCAAAGAAAAATTATAATTATATTCTATTTTTTATATATTGTACGTAAAAACACACATTTGGACGATATTGGCTTCAAATAGTCCACGCTCGTTACAATGAACAATCTCGCTCCAGTGAACAGGCCTGGTTTTTATTAATTCACTATACCAAGCGTCCATTGTATGTATATACTTTATAGGTCGGAACATGAGACGCAACATTTAAATCTGGAAAGTGGTATGCAAGTATTCGCTGTTAAGCGTCAATAGATTTTGGCTTAAAACTAAAGTACCAAGATGCTCCTTTATTGATGCGACACATATGTACATATGTATGTATGTATTGATTATAACTCTACAAGAAAATATCAGGTAACTTTACACATACACAATGTGTAAGTATGAGTACAATAAGTCCTTAGAATCAGTAGATTGACTCAGGAACAACGTAAAGTGTCACATAGTATGTACACAGAGGCTTCCTGTTTACCACATAATAGGCAATTATTTATAAGCGTCGAAATAAGCGATGGGGTGGCAACTTTAATACCAAATGCAATCAACTAGTGACTTAATTATTAAAATTCGATAAACTTTTGAGGTGTTGATCAACTGAATAGCATTGAGGGTTATACCTAACTATTTATGAAAACAAGAAATAAAAATAAGTTCATACATACATATATCCCAAGCATCATAGCATCCCAATTAATATCGTTAATCTATTAGTGGGTACTTCATCATTCGCACAACGCATCTCGTCATAAAAACAAAAAAAACGATTAAAACACACAAATGCTTCCGAACCAGTATAGATCCACTTGAGTGGCATTCTTCGTATTTACTCGTATGTATTTTTATAACTGCGTTGTTCTTTTTATTTATATAGAGCTTTTTGCGACAGAGAACTCTCGAACGAAACATTGGACTTTTCCAAAAACCGAAATAAAATGGGCTGGCAATTGCCGTGTATTCGCATTACCATCATTACAATGTAAGTAGATCTATCTGTATATATGAGTATTTAAGAGTGTGTATTCAGTAATATCTAGGGGTGAATATGTTGGACATCGCTTAAAATCATACACATTTGAAAGCCACTACGAAAATAAACGATTATCCCGACGTTTATTATTTAATTTGCCTTTTATTTTTATTTTTTACCTGCCATCGACAATGTAGATTTTCGAGTTTGGTTTTCATGTGAAGTTATTACTAAATACATTTTTAAGGCTACTGAACGAGGGAATAAGTGCTGGACCATTTTGTTTTATATTTACTTTTTGTTCACATATGCATTAAAAATCAGTTCCTTGTTCAGGAACAAAAAGTACCTCGAATGTTAATGGTTATTACTAAGAGCTGTGTTTGCACTGTCCTCCATAGAAAGGTCTCTTAATTAATATATTGAATGCTTACAGATATTTAAAATCATTAGTATCCACTTGTGTTGTACTAATTGATTCTGCCCGTAAAATTTAAAGGTAACGTATAAGTATACTGGGTAATTGCACTAAATTCGTATGTTTTTGAAAAAAAGGAACAATTTCTTTTTAATTTCGGCTATTTTTTTAAACCAAAAAGTTTAACATATCTCCAACTTTTAAATTCCCAAGAGTCAGAATATATAGTTTTGAGAGAGATGTCGTTAGCACCTTTGTACGCGACGCGTAAAATGTAAAACAAATATTAAATCAGTCTTATCAAGCTTAAGTAAGCTTATCTCTGATCTTTAAGGATACTAAATGGCGAGATATTGGACGTGTTTGCCGTCCTTATCCGTACAGGATTTGAAGAATTCTTGTAGGAAGAATTATTGTTTCATTGCAACATAAATGTAGGTATATACAAACTGAGACAAATGCTACATGCTTGAACAGCGTCTGCCTTCATCTTCTTCTTTTCCTTTTTTCCGGCGTCGTTATGGTCAGAAGTGTAGGACCATAACCTCCCCACTTAACTACATTCCTACTGGTCCGCTTGTGGGGTCCGCCGGTTTGACCTCAGAAAGTAGCGGCAGGCTTCCCGGTTTGGGATTACTTCATCGCTGAGGCCAATCAAATGCTGGTGTTTTTGCATTTGTTTGCACCAATTGTTTTTCGGCCTGCCTTTTTTGCGTGTTGAAATTTGAACGTTGATTGATAACGCCTTTTGGACGGGGTTCAAAGGATCTCTCCTTTGAACATGGCAATACCAACTGAGTCGGTCGCGCTCTATCTTTCTTGTGATGGTTTCTTTTACGTGGGGGCTTCCTTGGATCTTTGAACTTCTAATTCTGTCACGCTTTGTTACTCCCGCTGTCATGCGAAGCATCTTCATCTCAGCTGCCGTTAATTTGCTCTCATACTTTTTGTGCATTGTCTAGCATTGTGAACCGTATCTGAGCGCCGGACGTACAACTGAAGTGTAGAGCCTTCCTTTCAGCTTAGGGTGCATTTTTCGATCACAGAAGATGGCGGAGTTTTCCCGCTACTTCATCCACCCTACGCTTACGCGATGATTGATGTCGTCATCAAAAGTTGCTTCTTTATTAATCATAGATCCCAGATATTTAAACTTTTCATACTTGGGAAGCACTCTTCCATTCAAGTAAATGTCTGGAATAGGCTGATGAGGGTCAAAGAACGGGCAGCACAGATACTCTGTCTTCTTTGAACTAATATGATACCCGTGTCCCTTAAAAATGTCCACCCACACATCAAGTGCTCGTTGTAGGGACGCCTGATCATCACTTATAATGGCTCCATCGTCAGCAAAGAATAGCTGGTGCACATTGGAGTCCGTCACTTCAAGCAAGCAATCAAGGACTGTTATAAAGAGCAGTGGGCTGAGGACGCTCCCTTGGTGTACACCGACTTTGATTGCGAACTCTTCGGTGACTCCTGCGGTGCATCTTACTCTTGTCGTTGCTCTCTTGTACATGTCCATTATCACTCGCACGTAGGTTTCTGGAACTCCTTTTTGTCTTAACGCTACCCATAAAAGATCTCTTGGTTGCCGGTCAAAGGCCTTCTCGAAATCAACCAACACCATATGCAAGTCCTTTGAAGAATCACGATGCTTTTCCATCATGACCCTTATACTTTGGATTGCATCTGTCGTTGATTTACCCGAGACAAACCCGCACTGGTCATCAGATAGTCGTATTATTTTCCGCAGTCGGCTATCTAATACCCGTTCAACGATCTTCATGGTGTGCGACATCAGCTTGACAGAACGGTAGTTATCACAATTTCACGTATCACCCTTTCCTTTGTGCAAAGGAAGAAGATAGCTTTCCCTCCATTGATTAGGCATAGTGTCGCCTCTCATAAGTTTGGAGATAAGAACCATGAGCCATCTAGACCCGATGTCTCCCATCTTTTTCCAGAACTCAGAGGGTATCCCGTCCGGCCCAACAGCTTTTCTTTTCTTGGAGTTTTTAACCGCGTACCGAACTTCTTCGACTGTGATGTCGGATGATTCGGGGCGGCTCTTGGAATGTACACTCGGGGAAACTGTTCGTTCAGAAGTTCCTCGCAATATTGTCGCCATCTGTGGAGAATTTTTTCGTCTTCGACAAGGAGTTGGCCTTCAGCATTGTTAATAAACTTTGGAAAACGAATCTCCTGAGCATTTCTTCTTCCCTGGACGGCTATCTTAAAGATATTTGCTCCTTTGTTCAAATTGCTTTGTCGAAGCTCCTGGGTAGCCGTTTGCCTTCATAGTCTTCGTAATAGCAAAACTACTTAGTACTGCTAAATTCTTTTCAATAAACTTCTTTGAAACTCAACTGAAGTTTTTGTACTGTTTGTAAACAAAATTAAAATATTCAGCAATGCCAGCAGATGATGTATCATTTTATTGTTTCATCTTAATTAATAAACCAAAATTGTTTGTAACCTATGCATTATTACGAGTATATTTTGACCTCAGCATAAGGAGATGAAGACAGCAAATTTTCTTGCACTATGTATCGGTAATATTATCGTACCCTAAAATGCAGGTAATCAGTAATCCTTCGAACGCACGTAATATTGAGCGAAATAATATTTTTCGAATATGTTTTTTATTTTTTTATATCAATTAAGTATTCATATCTCTTCTATGTAGGTACATGTTTTTTTCATTTGCGTACCAGCTTCTAATGAATACGTATTCACCGAAACGGGTAAAAATAAACCCGAAAATCCAACTACTATTAAACAAAGAATGGCAAGAGTTGAAATTTAGCCCCATGGGGATTGAGCCCTTTTCTGGTTCTGACGGGGATGGAGTAACACCACTAGAACCTTTAATTAAATACGTCTAATACGAAACGTGAATCATGATGCTTCTCGTCCATTCAAATAAACTCTTCTCATCTACATTGGGGGTCAGAGGGTAAAATTTACTAAATTGCCGCATTGAGTTCCACCGTGTACTGGACACTATCACAATTTTGAAATTTTGAGTATCCGTCTGATGGGCAGTGGGAATCAAATTTTTATTAGTTAGGCGAACGGTTTCTGCCATCAGTAAAATTCGTTACAGGAAATATAGGAAGGGCATGAAAGGGGTTTCATCCAGAAAGTTTTGTCCTTAAACGCATATTTCCTCTGTCTAAATTATTCATTGACATCAACTAAGACCTTTATTGTCCATTTGATGTTTGTATATGACTATGTGTTTATATTAGAAGTGAAAACGAGTCAAGTCGAAACTGTTGTGTCCGATTATTCAGTGTAAGTTGCACAAAAATATAAACATACATACATATAAATTTCATCAACAAACCAATTTCTCTAGAGACGTTTTTTGAAAAAAAAAAAAACAAAGAAAGAAAAATAATGAACAAAACAATCAATTTCCAATGGATTCAAATTTATTTTGCAAATATCACGTCGCAAATCACTTATCTTTGAATAAAAAAAAGGCCTAGCAACATTCAGAGAACTTGGTTCTTCCTCATTCGGAAATCTACGGAAAAATGTGTCTTCCGTGAAAGGAATTACAAATCAAAAGAATGTGGCCACATTCAATGGTCAATTGGTTGTTTACATCAGCACGTGCCCTAATTTTGACAATATAAATGTAAGGGCATTGAGATAACAAATAACATCATCGTAACCTACCCTCCTTATGAAAGACCGAACGGCTGGACGCAGATCTAACCCCCTTTACATAAAAGTCTATATTGTTTTGCAAAGTATCTTTTTTTTCTATGCGGTTGAATAGCTTGTTTTTTAGACAAAAAGCAAAGCAACATAAGTTGTGGCCAAATCATCCCTGGGATACGTATATATGTATGTATGTATGTATTGAAAAAAAATACCCCCCAATTGTCTATAATGTAATATTCTAATACTTTATCCTGTGCTTTTGTGAAGTTTTTCTTGATGTCATCTTGATGGTCTTTATACAAAAGGTTGACATTTAAGTGTATAGAAAGGGTTTGTTCCTTGGAAAACTGAGAACCGGAAAACAATTTCTTATTGGCAATTGACATTGAAAATTTGCGTGTAATAAATTTATGATTTTGTGACTTTCTAAATTCTTACATAACCTCCTTTAACCTCTAATGGTCCTCTTGAAAGTCATTGACAAATTGGTCGAGTGATTATGCAAAAACAAAAAAAAAATGATTCTGTTTTCTTTTTCGGATTGTTCAACAGCTTGGGCTAGGGTACTGTTTCATTCATATTTTTTCATATGCTTGCACACAATTTTTGTTGGCACACTTTCTTATTATAATCTATATAATGCGATAAATATAATGCATTCGCGTTAAGTGATACTTACATATTTAATGTAAGTTTTATTATAAAATTCGTACTTATATTTATAATATATGTTATATATATATATATAAATATGTGTTGGTAGGTAAGAGAATATTCCCTCTGGGATGGTATTTACCCATGTTTAGTTTTAAAAATTCACTGCAGGAAAGTTCGTCAAGCGAAAATGACAAAACCACCTAGTGCTAGTAGTGATAGTGATGGGGCAGAGTTTGACCAAATAAATTGAGCTAAATACATATGCTCATTTGCACATGTACACAACTACAGCGGGTGATAGCAACCTTTTGTTAATTAGTTGTACATGTTGACCAACAATTTTTCAGAATCCTTAATGACTATAATACGAAGGTTCCTATATGGGGGACTGAAATGCCTTTGCTGTTGATGCCATTCGGGCTCATTTTGGAGGACGGTTATCAAAAATAAGACCAGTTTTAGTTTTTGACAAAGAGAAAAGAGTGAGGATAATCGTATTTTTACGACACATTATAGCAAATTTTGTGACAACCAACAAAACTTTATGTTGTGAAATTTAATTGTTTCTACCTCCTGAGGGAGAGTGGGTGATAATGAACGTAGAATGGTATATGGCTAGCGCTTTTGTTCAACAAAAATATGACATTCAGTAACGTCAACATCAGCAAAAACCGAGTCACTAAAGGCCAAAGAGACATACTGACTACTGAATCCTTTTGATCAACTCTCATGGTACCCCGTTCTATTACTAGTGTACAAACATATACAATACGTGTATATATCCGTGATTGCTGTTGTGTATCATGATATTTCATTTGTCAACTTCTGTTGTTTGTCGCTATTTGTATGTATAGGTTTTATTATTTTTTTAATTTATGTGGAAATATAGAATACGGATATTCACCTGTAGGTGGATTTGTTGCCATCATATGCTCATCGCTGCCGTTTTGTAATCAGCCACCATAATCATCTGCAATAAGAAGTGCTCACTGAAACAATGCATTCTTGTTAATCACTACCATCATCGTCGTCGTCATCGTCATAATCACCATCATCAGTTTGAGGAGCACAAGGACCTGCCGCAAATCCTTACCTTACATCTATCACAGAAGTCGTCCTCTCGTCACTATCATCATCGTCTTCCAAAAGCGGCGTCGAGAACAATGCTTTTGCCAGAGGCAAATCAAACTAGAATCTGTGGTTATGCTGTTGCTCCGCAACGCAATACCGTAACCACACAAAATACCTGCAAATTCTTATCTCATTGTAGATTTGCATTTTATAGTTATCTGCTGTATACGTATATATTTTCTGCCACTACACTGAAATATATATTTAATTATTCACGACTGCCCATAATTATGAAAATTCCTTAATAGTTATTTTATTCTAAATATTTCAAATTTGTTTCATACTGAAAAATGGAGTCACATTAGTTTTTTGACCACAGTTATTTTTTGTTTATATATTTTATGACATTTTTTTGCAGTGTATTTTACCTCATAAAGGTTACTTTTTTCATAAAAAAAATCTTCTAAGCAAACTGTAATGAGAAAAATGACCTGTTCGTCCTTTTCCAGAATTATTAGTTGTGAATGCATCACTTGGAGTGTAGGCAAGTGCAAGACTAGTTTTACATAAAAATAAACATAAAACAGCGTCGTAGTAATGAAGAAAAAAATTTAAGTCGCGTTTAACTCTTTTTATTAAACAAAAGAGTCATAAACTCGCATACATACATATGTACATATGTATGTGCATTGAAAACTTATTACTACGATATTAGTAAAAACAATACGAATCATTTGCATTTCAAGATAAGATAAAATTTTCATTGGAATAATGACCATAGAATTTGGAGAAAACATATGCACATATGAGGCAATGTAGGTAATATGTATATGTACAAACTATATATGTACATACATATATATACAGATCTACATACATATGTGATTTGATTTATGGATTTTCTACCACAATTTTTCCTAATTTGATTGGGAACATCTTAATGAAATAAATAATATTGTATGAAATGTGAAAATTCTAAAAAAAATATTGCTTATCATTCTAAGATGGAATTACCAATTTCACATGAATTTGTAAATTATTTAATCATGGCTTTTTCTGCTCATATAAAGAAGTTCTTATATCTAACATACAAAAGTCTCTTCTCATTTTTATATCAATCATGATGTCATCGTTGATATGAAAAAAAAAATATAACTTACTCCTGAATTTAGTGACCGAGACAGTTTACGACAATTTTATGCCCTCTTGCACAGTAACATACCTACCAAAGGGATAATAACAGGAATAAATAAAAACGCATACATCTCACCGGTGAGTAGATCCCAAAGAACAGATTTCGCAGAACACAAAAAAAAACGAACTCTCAAAGTACTTTCTTTATCTTTAGCTAGCTACTATTTTGGCTTATATATATGGGTATATGCATATATGTATATATATATAATATTATGTTTGTTTTTCTTTTATGCTTAAATGCATCATTCTCTATCGACCACACAATGTCATTGACAACCATGAACATAGGAATGAAGTCGTAAACGTCCTAATGTCCACATAAGGCACATTTGCGGGAAAAAGAAGTGCAAATAAAAAAGGTATCCGCAAGCTCTCAAAATGAAAATTATAATAAAATAAATAAGTAAAGAACAACGCCCCAAATGTTAAAGAATATACACATATACAAATAAAAGGAGACACTGTGAAACGCATTTGGAAGATCCATAAATATTTGAAATCTTCTTTGCCGAAGGTGTACGCACTATTTTTCCTACCGTACAATAAAATTATCCACGACTCCAACATATATGTAAGTAACACGTCTGTTTCATTGAAATACCCACTATGCACGTCCAAAAATACACATCTATAAACGAACATATACTGTCAAGCCTTGGATTGATGTATGACTGCAAAATAAAAGTGTTGTTTTTTCTCTGGGTGACTTAGGAGCATGAGGGGAGAGACAAATCGCAAAACATTTTTTTCCTACTGAAATTACTTTGCCAATTTCCAGACCATGAAGCATCAACTAATTTGAATACATATCCTTTTTTTAGTTTCTTTATTGCAAATGAAACAGGATCAGAATAGTGAATTATTGCTTCTTTTGAGAATATTCAATTTATCAAATTTACAACTAGTACCGCGTTTTCTTTTGAAAGCTAAAATGTCTGCTATTACTTTTTAAGTCCTTATTCCTGTTTTTTTTTTTTTCGCTTCCCGTTAAATTCAATTAAATTGTGAGATTAATTTCGTATCTATTAGCTTGTTAAATTAAAGATGCATTGATAAAAAGAGTGTATTCAAGACCAAACCACATCCACCCGCTTGTGCGGATAAAAAATCTTATGTCTGAGACTTAGAGCCATTTTTGTTCCTTTTAAAAACTTTGAACAAAGTCTTAAATAAAAAATCAAATGATAGTCTGATACGATTTGTTGACTTGTAAGAGATCTTCTGCATATTTAACGATAGACGCATTAGAAAAATAAGACAGATTTAACTCCTTTTGATATCTATTGTTAATTTTTTTGTCCGCGATTATCTCAAATGAAAAAAAAAAATGTGAGGAATCTCTTAACGTCTTTCAAAAGGGGACAAATAAAGAACTTAATCTATGCTTAAGGATGAATATACTTATACCGACATAGGCACAATAACGGGTACGATATTACCTTTAATTTTAAAGTTGTATTAACATTTTTGTTTGTTTGTTATTCATTCATATAAAAATCACATAAAGCATCTCTTCGTATATATGCATACTAGTAATACAAAAAACGAACAAGATATACCCTTAATATTCGTAAATTGAAATAGTAATATGACGCGTTGAATGACGCGACGTGGGGAATGTAAAGCAAAAAAATATTTTAATCTCTCTACAAAAGCAAATATAATTTTAAGTTGAATAGCACAAAACTTTCTTAGTACGGAAATGCAGGTGAAGTGTTCGACACGCGTCTGTCAGCGCCAACATATGGCTCTATGAAAAGATAAAGTAAATATTGCAAAAATATCTAGAGATTTACAGTAGTTTCAAGAAAGACTTTATCTTCCTTCCAAGTTAATTAATTCAAAGTTAGTTAATTGAAATTTATTTCTTGAAACAATAAGGATTATGAATTGTAAGCAGAGATAAAGAGATGTTTATGTATGGGATGACATTTTCGAATTTTGTCGATAACTGACAAATAGTTTTTATAGTATTCGCAATAATTCCGTTATTTAGTCATTTATTTAGTCACATTATAAATTCTTATTTATAGATGCAAAAGTGAAGAAACCGCTCTAAAATCTTGTAAGAGCTTTAAATATGTCTCTTTCACACTATTTTTATTTCATAAGCTTATAGCGTACAGAAAAAAATGTTAATAAACATATAATATTAAACATTTTGGAATATGGAAATACATTATAAATATGTACGAGTATACACATGTGCAATTTATACGCGCCTATCTGAAATGGCGACGGAGGTACTTCGTTCATTGCAAGAAATGAAGGCAATATGCGAATTGTACTGATGGTTATGGATCGTTGACAAGGAAAGCAAAAAAGTAGACCTGAAGAGGATCCAAACTAGGCGATTACTCTGTTGTCATTGTACAAATGTGCAGAGAAAATGGAAACAGTAAAAGATGAAGAAGAACGAAATTATAAAAGTCCTGCAATGCAAGATTTCAATACAACGAGGGGGATGAACGCGCCTATGCTCAGTGTGGATGCTGATGATGATGAAAACAGTAATAATGCAAGCAGAGGCACTTTGGAATCATAGCCCACATACGAGTTTCTGTATACGCCTATCTCCCACCTGATAAAACAAACACAAAAAGCAATGCAAAGCAGTTGCTGCAAATATGTACAATTTTTGCAAGGATTGCGCTCGGCTGCTGGCAATCTGCTGGCGAACATCAGCAATGAATGTTTTATTTATAAAACAATTGAATATCCTTTTTTGTTGTTGTTGCTGTTCTTGTATAATAGTTTGAATTATTTTGTCCTACTGAAGGTGGAGTATTGTACGCCGAGTACAAGTGTATGTGCATGTATTTGTATATTCTCTTAACAGTAGCAGGTCGTTCATCAAAGGAAGAGTTTTTAAGTTGTTATCCTAATTTTTCTCCATGAGCCAAAGTGTTAACTCTTAAGTTTTTTTTTACCCTGCGTACTCACACTCAACACGGTTACAAGGGAATAATGTAAAAATATAAACAAAATACATACCTTTGTATAAATGCATACACGTATTTACATACATAAATACAAATGTAGGTGTGTGTATTTGTTTCAATTATTTTATCCTAACTTAGGTACCAACATATGCACCTATTCTTAAATATCCAGCAGTGGCACGGTCGTTCCCACATATTTACAAACACCCATACAACATACATTTAACAAAAAATCGTTATGCATATTGTGAGTTCCTTTGAATTGTAAATAATTCGCCGTAAGTGGAATTGTTACATGCACAATTGCAGAAAATCTTTTCTTCTTCTTCTATATGTTGCTCTTCATCATCTTCTGTTTGGTTTTATAATTTTGCGCGTTTGCTGTGCCCTAACTATACAATAAAAAATTATAAGAAGGGGTAAGATTGAAGGAACTGTCGCATAGCCGCATGGTAATGTGAGTGCTTTACCACCAGCAACGCCCACAACGTACCACCTGCATTGTTCTAAGATGAATGTTTAATTATTTGTAATTGCATAGGAATTTTGATGAATTGTTGTAACATGTACAAGGATAAACGAAACATATTCTACCACCTCATGGTCTGGTTTTTATGCATTTTGCTCATACATATGTACATATTTCTGCTTCGATGCTTACTTTTATATATGTACATATATAGGCATATAAGTGACTATGTACATATGTATATATGTACATATAATATATGTTTTCCAAGAATTTTGCAATATCAGGTTATATTTGAAAGACGTGCCATTAATGTTGAACAATTCAAAGTTTTTTAACATATTTTATTGCAATATGCAAACAATATAAGAATGCAGGAAAAAAAATTAAAAATAGGCCTTTAATTTCTGGACCAAACTTGACCCGTACTTCAGTACTACTAAAATAAAAAAAAGTTTTAAAAAGCATATCCACAAGGATTTCTCAGTGCGTATATGAACTACAAGCGAAAGCACATCGGGTGAACTAGAATGATGGTTTTAACTTTTTCTATGCCAATAAACTGGACACACACACTAACACATAAGTACACAACTGTTGACATCATTCTTAAGTCCCTTTTCGTAATCAACTGTAAATAGTTAATGCGGCTTCTGTGCCTGTTTACAAAGTTCATTAAACATAAACCACAAAACTGTGTTCATTTGTGAGAGCTTGTCCATCCCACGCAGGAACCCACATCGAACTATCATTCGCAATACATTTTATGTTCTCTTTCTCTTTCGATATACTCATAATACTTTCATACAATCCCTGAGATACTCAGTTGCCTCCTCAGAAGTACAAATGTCAAAAGTTTCTCATTTCACTTGTTGAACTTTGTTACTCCCACCAATGTAACACTTACAAAGATCGGGGATATTCGAACACAAACAATAAAAATTTAGTTTGTCCTTTTATCAAACGCACATATAAAGTACGACAGCATGATGCTGATGATTTGGGTTTTGTGTATTTGGCTAGGGTATGCAAAGTGTATTTTGTTTCTAAGGGTAAATAGTGTAAAGAGATTTTATAAATACTATTCGGTCTCGGTCTGTTCGCCGTTACCATCCCTCTCGAGTAAAGGATCAAACGAAAATAGTTTTGCTCTTCTTTCCACTATATTTGCGTGCATATCAAACAGGAATACCATACGATCACACCATACTAGTAACATAGCCTCAGGAAAAGTGTTCACTTTGAAAGGATTGTCGAAATCCTTTATGTTTTAGGTCGCTCTAGCAGTCGCATTCGTTCGATTGTCAAATAATTAAAATTTTAATAAGGTAGCCCCTAACCAATGTTCTATCATGGCAGGTGGTCTACCGCCCTTTCACTACAATTCAGAACAATGTAGATGAAAGGGGTTTTTATTCGGAGAAAAGTTTTAGTGCCAGAGAAATTGAGTTGATTATAGTATCTACAAAGAAAAATATATTTATACATGCATATGAAAACTTAAAGTGTCAATAGTGTGTTTGTATTTTAGATTCATTTATGTCATAATTATATCCAAATCTAAAAGTACTTGATATTATTTTAATTCTAATTCTCCGGAACAGGTTATATTATCTTCACCCACGGGATCAAGTCTCTGTTTGAGTTTGTATTTCCGTCCCGATATTTTTACTAATTTCCTTACAAATGGTGCCAATAATTTTTGGTCAACTTCATCTGGCTTATTAGACCCAAATGTCAAAGATGATAAAAGTCCAACTGTGATAGTAATAAGTGCCCCCAACATGGTGTAATACAGATATGATATATGATATATCTTGAATGTTTTGTCACTAGAATATCGAAATATTAAACATTTCTATTGGCACTCTTGACAAACTTACGGTGTAGTTGGTATTGCTGCTGATTTACTTGTTATATTTATAGGCAGTATCGGTACGTTTATCGATGTTTGTGTTGAAAATGTATAATTACAGCCTGTAGTTGTTAGAGGCTTCGTTATAAAATTCAACTCGCCAGTGGCAATGGCTGCTTGCGACTTTGCAACCATCCAGGACATTATGCCCAAACCTGTTGTGCCTCCAATTATTGCACCCTTAAAAATGACATTAAGTATTCTCTCGCCAGTTTGTTGTAAGTTAGTAAACAAATGTTTCACAACTCACCCTACCCTCCACCCATGGCACCATAACTGCCATCGTGAATATACCTAGTAGAGGACCATTCGAAACTGCTGCCAAACTCATTGACAATTGAAGTACTGCTCCAAGTTTCTCTACCACAAAAACAAGAGCAACGCATAGGGCACCAAAAACAACAACAACACCACGCATAATGAAAGCAGTTTGACGTTCCGTTAGTGGTTTTTTACAAAAGGACTTGAAAAAGTCCTCAAGGACAACAGCAGACATTGAATTCAATCCAGTGGACAGAGAGCTGAGAGCGGCACTGAAAACCCCTGCTACAAACAGTCCAGGAAGTCCAGGAAAATCTCCAAGTGTTTCCATCACCAATAAGGGCAGAAGTTGGTCTTTTCGAGTTGCCAGCTATATCCAATATAGAGACATTGGGGATGATTTAAAGAAAAGGACATGAAATTAAAAAGGGCTGTTTATTTTGTGAAAGGCTTACCTTTGTTGTTAAGGGGTCACAGTCATAATATGTTGCATAAATTAACAGTCCACTATAGCAACAAATAACTAGAAGTAAAAAAACTCCTAAAACAAAAATCCAAAGAGCATGACGTGCAACTTGAAGAGTTGGAAGAGACAAGTACCGTTGAATCATGTTTTGACTAACCGCGTTTGATTTTAGCCAGTGTGGGAATCCGCCTAGTATTAAAGAATATACTGTGTGACGTTCTCGCAGATCAAAATGCCAACTATGTAAACATGAAAGAAAATCAATTAAAGCACATTTTAAATGTTTGCACATGTGAGCATTGTATTGAACATATTCGTATTTTCTGAATTGAAACCACTAACTTTGGAGTTTCAATGCGACCGCTATTCCATGCTCGATTTATAACTACATCAGCTCCTCCTATATTTGCTGTCCCCTTAACTATAATCAATATCATAGCTCCAAACATCAGCATTGCTTGCACTACATCTGTCCAAACGACTGCTTGAAGACCACCCTGTGGATGACGGTGTGGTTATATTAGAATTTAAAACTGTTCAGGTGCCAAGCATGCTTACAACACATGTGTAAAAAATGCACACTACACATACGATTGGTGTTATCCAATGGATGTTTATGCCGGTTGCTTGATTGAATGCCAAAGCTGGTACATATATAACTATTGGAAGCCACATTAACTGTATATTAGAAAAATATACATACTTAAAATTTATTACTGTTACTGCTTACATACCGATCCGAAAGTAAATAAGATCGAACCAAAAAGTCGCATACGTCGATCAAATCGAGTCTCGAGGTACTTAAAGAAAAATGTAGTATATTTATTATTATGTACATATTTTATAATTTTTCAACTAATACTTGATATGTTGATGTAAGTTTCAAATCATGAAACACGGGCAAATATACATAGTGCATCATAAGCCCCATAAGAAGGAGAGCTCCTATTATGTAAATGTACTGAATTCCATATAAATATATTTCGGTTGGTGTCCCCAGAAGAGTAATTCCCGAAATAAAACTGAAAATTTAGTTAACATAATCCAATATATAGTACGATTGATTTCATAGGCGACCTTTACGCAAACACGTACATATACACATAGTACATCGTGCAAGGTGTTTGCAAGGCGGTTAATACAAAATAAATTTGTTTGTAAGAGTGAATTCAAGCTACGAAAATAGTATAATACAACATCACTCTTTCTCATAAACCTCTAACATTAGGTAGAAATTTATTTTATGAGAACTTGAAAATAAAAATAAAAAAGCGAATGCAATCCTTTTACCTTGATATTAACGACATTGATATTGGAAACATCTTCATATTTCTCCCCCCAACTAAATAACTATCTTCTGCTTCGCGGTTGTTTTTGCTTTTACTTTTTGCTCTATCACGTTGCATTTTAAAAGCAAAATATACTCCAATAAAAGCACAACTTAACAACATTGTTATGAAGACGAAATAGTCTGGCCAGCCAAACTTTTGCAAACGGATTTTAACATCATTGACATTCGTCATATCCACAGTGATTACTTTGAATTCTTTGCAAAACGTACCTTAATGCAACACATGCCCGTTCGACTATTCTAAGGCAACTGAGTGGCTTCAATCAGGCACGTTTGTCTTATTCTTAATTTACACAAACTATTTTGAGTCGCGCGACTACAAGTAACAATACAACAAAAAAAAATTAAATTTCCTACAATTTTTATATTGCACGAGTATAATACACGTCCATACATACATTTGTATGTAATGTGTGAACGTTTATTGGTGTATTTTGTAAGCCTTAAGCTTGGTCCAGTGTAAAATGCATTTGCAAAATGTACCCTAAGCTGCAAAAGAGAAAATAAGGCACACAAACGATTGGTTGTCAGATGTAGTACTGGAGTGCTGGAGTGCAAACCATTCAACATAAGTAACCTGTATTGGATAATTGTCGTCTTGATCAACGAAAAAAAAAACAAATATACATTTGTACGGTCAATAAAACTACGAGATTTAGACCCTCTTTATAAATGTGGATCATCCATTGTACATACTATCACTCGCCATATTTTACTCTGAACCTGATTGCATTCGTGTGTATACAGTTTGATCATTCAGATATTGTGTACGCGTACGCACTACTCATTTAAAACCAGAATTAAGTACTCGTATTTCTGTTTTAGGGTCCACTAGTCAATTGTGTGATTGATTTCCACATTTGCTCAATCTCATAAGCAAGTGATAAATACGGGAAGTAGCTAGTTAGCTTAAATAACATTTAACTTACTTAATATAAATTTCACAACATTTAATCTAGTATCCAAACCAAAATTAAACTAAACTAAAAAACAAGAATTTCGAGACTTAAATTAAATGCGTAAGCCTTTCCTGTGGATTATCAGGTACGTATCAAGATAGACGAAAAAAACCTTTTTTTTTTTTTGATAAATATACTATCAAAAAGCTACTCGTATTGATGATTAACGAGAATTTTGTCCATTTCAACAAAAAAAGAGAAGAGTCGCAAAAACAGAAGCGCAACTTTTTTTTTTGTTTCTTGCCACCATCACAATCATCAGACAAATAAATTTCTTTTCCTGTTTCGCATTTGTGAATTCTTGTCACACACCATCTCACACATACCACTTCCAAATGAGAAAAAGGATTTGCGAAGAAGGAAGGAGCTGATGGGGCCAACGGGACGGTAACGTAGAGACTAGAGTGCACATGAGAGTGGGTAGGTACTGCAGAAAGGGAGGAAAAACAATAATTATGTATTTCCACCTGTCTGTTTGTCTGTCTGTCTGTTTCGTTTCGCTCACTGCTCTCGTTGTTGGAATAGAAATAATAATTCTATGTGGATTGGTTTCATTTTCGCCCATATCCTTAATGTCCTTACCGCCTTATGGTTTTTATTTATTATACTATGCTGGAACGCACACATACATTTATTCTGGCTACATATGCATACTTGTGTTTATACACATAAGGGCTATATTCATATGCTTATAGTTAGCTTTTCAGCAAGGACCAAACGGAAAAATCCAAAGGACGGTAAAGAAAAAAGACTCGACTGGTTCGTTATAATATCCGCAAGACATCTCTTCAATTATTTCTATGAATATATGTACATATATACATATATACAAATGTTAGTATGTCATATGTTTGCAAACCCGACTTTAGCATGAGAGAAAACTGTGTGATATTCACTTGTACTTCGTGTTAATTTTTTTATTTTTGTTTTGTATGTACATACTTACATACATATGTACATATATAGCCACCTTTGAGAAAAGTATGTACTTTCATTTTTTTATTTTGTTTCAGTTTCCAATATGCAGTACAAGAAACAACAATAAATGTAACATTTGTAAGTACTTAATTTCTAACTAATGCAACAATGCTATCTTAGATAGGAAATTTACCATTTTCAAATGCTGAAGGCATGCATGCATATGTACTCGTATGTATGGATGTGAAGGTTATAAATTAATCCTAGGTACATGATGGAAAAGCCAATAAGGTAATAATTGAATGCGCCTAATGTTATGCTAATAGTTAATGTCATAATTCTTTCATGAGATCCGTAGAAATAAAGTAATATTTACATAACACTATTTTAGGCATTTTCATTCATCTTATGTATCCTTGCCAGATTATCAACCGATTATCAATCGAATAATAATTCGATGGTTCTAATTTACATATATTAACCAAATAATACAGGTTCATGCTCATATGCGATACGAGAACATCTCGAAAACAATTCAAGTGCAATAAAAAAAATTGCCACGTTTCATGATTTATTTCCAGCTATAAAATTGTAACTACATAATATATCCATATTTCCGTAGATTTGTTATTACAAATAAGAAAAATATATTAACAGTAATTGAGGGAAGGACGATATTGTATGTGTTTTACGTGCACCAATCGTTACGTTTTAAAGGTTTATACAGTCAGATGTATCATGGTTTTCATTATACTGTTTGGCTGATGAAGCACTAATCGTTACCTTTTAAAGGTTAATAGATGTCAGATGTTTTAATTATAATTACTCGTATTTGACTCAAATATTTGATCCATAAGCTATTCATGCAATATGCTCCTTATTTCCACCTTAAGTGCAGCACATGTTATATATGCCTATATGACTGTGGGTATTTTCAGAAAAAAAGGAAAATTACGTGCCAACATTTTTTTGCTTTACATTTACAGCATCAACAATATTATAGGATAGCTCGAGTGAAGGATTTTATTTCGCTCCACATCCAATGCTCGTACAGTGCCACTCTACTATGATCATTTTTAATTGCCTGCATTCATATGAAGAAATAATATTAAGGCGTAAAAAGTTACTATTCCAATGTGACGTCAAAATGTACAAAAAATGACTAAAACAAAGTGTGTGATAAAAATAATATGAAAAGAAGTCAAATTAATAAAACCATTTTTAATTAAAATAATTTCGCAGCAGTCATGTGTGAATTTTGATTTAAAATCAGCGATAGTGTAAATTTAATAAGCCCTTTGCTCTTTTATACTAGTGTAAGGACACTTGATGTGTGTTTGAGCAAAGGGGAGGACGTTGGTTGTAGGATGCCTAAAAAGCAACCTTTCACTTCTCCGCCAGGTGAAAAGCTTACTATGCCGTAAAATTACACGGATATGTGCTCGGGCTCTCCAAAAATATTCATGTGTGCGATTTTCCAACATTACCAAAGAGTACATTTTCTTGACTCTTTTCTTGCGGAACTAATCAGTATGCCTATGGAGTATGGAGTGTGGATGTATGAAGCGTAAATGCGATTTCCCTCGTCTCCGTCCGCCGTTCAAGTACGGTTAATATGTGATTTTTCCATACAGATGAACATTTAATAGCTTTATGACAAGTGAAAATCATCAAAAAGATCAAACAGTAAACGAGAGAGAAAATTTCCACATCACGTGGCGATAAGGGCCATATACTCCCGTCAGCACACACTTCTTTTCCTAGCCTTTTTCTAAAACAAGTCAATTGCGCATTTTATGTTTAGCCCGAAAATATTTGTTTTAAAATATATTTATACATTTACATATGTATGTTCGTATCGATGCACGTAACTATTTTATAAAATTGTTACAGTATTAATGACAAAGAATTTGATAATGTGATCTTTGACAAGACAAAATGTAGGTATGAAAATCAATAATTTACCGGTCAAAAAGCATGTTTACTGAATATTATTTCAATTATTTTCGACGTAAAAATTTACTTTTTATTAATCGGAATTCGACACGATTCGGCATTGCTCCCCTAAACGTATGTCAACCGGAAAAATACGAAAAAGTACTTGCATATTTCGTATCCCCTCAGTTTCGCAGAACACCGCCGATCTTTGCGACATCAACCATGAATGACAGCAATTAAGAAGGAAATCATATAACTAAACTGATTGCGAACATAACATTATTTCAAATGTTAGCTCACCAAGTTAGGCACCTTATGTACATGATTTACCTTATGATTATAGGAAGGAAGTTTGTTGTAAAATTTGAATACGTTACTTCGAGCAGGATCTTTGACATCACTCTTAAAAACGGTTTACAATAAGAATCGGTTAATTCTCCGATCTTATATTTACTACCGTCCAAAAATTGATGCAATCAATACTTCGACCGTATTAGGAGATATTGCGCTCATTAACAATAGCGTAGAGAAATGCAGTTAGATATCTTGGTATCTGGCGTGATAGTATCTAAATTTCAAAAGACATATAGACGCTTGTCTTGTTGGAGCCAAGAAAGCTTACGGCATGACAAAGAGTCTGTTTCACAGCAGTCAACTTGACCGCGTATAGTTGCCTGCGTAGTATAGTTGTCTGCGTAGTATAGTTGTAGCGCCTTCTTATATGTAAAAGATTCGTGTATTCGAGAGGCAGTGTCTTAGGGTCTGTCTTAGAATATACAGAAGTTTTACGATTCCGAAAGATTATTGCAAACTAGAACTAATATCCTGGTAACTTACCACCGCCAGCGGGGTGCCAGAAACAAACCGGTACATTGACAGTGCTCATGAGCTCATAAGTTATATGTGGGATTGGGATCTCGCCGATGTTGTTAAACAGCACGCTGACTTTTGATGGTTGTCGAGTGCAAACGCTTCCCAGAGCGGTGTGTTCGTTCTGATGAGATCCACCTCACACCTTAGTTCGTCAGTCAGATTAGTGTTAGCTAGGGGATCTTTTGGAGGCAGAACTCGTAATCATGCTTAGAAGAATCTGAGAATTAACTGAGGCTTATTAGTCTTGGTGAGGTCTAGGGCACGCATAGTGAACGAGATGGCGAAGTCCAGTTGTTAAAAGATGCGATCAAGAGGGTCACCATTCGGAATGAGTCACACGATTGATAGCTAAGCTTATAATATTTAAGATTAGAATTAAGTAGCTTAGGGAAGGTTAGGCAAAGATTATGAATTAAATATTAAGATATTTTAAAGTTAAACTTAAACAGTTTTGTCTAGAAAATAAGAATAGAATAAGAACAGTAAAAAAATAATCAAAAATTAAAAAAAAACTTAAACTAATAATTCATTTTTTTTTTTATTCATTTTATTCATTTATTCATCTACAAGCTACTTACGTACTAACAGATTTGAGAAATAGTATTGTACAATTTTATTTATTTAAATTACATACAATACCTAAAAGGAAAGGTTTTAAAAGATAAAAAGACTTAACAAATTCCTTTTGAAGTTAGGTCTACTATCAGATAAGTCCAATTGTATTGACAATTCGTTAAAAGCCCTAATTATTCTTGTTAGTGGTTCGTTTTTCCCATAGGCTGTATTATGGAATCTTTCGTTTAAAATACGTTGAGTACGAAGAGGCCTGGGGGGCACATAAAATTGTATTAACTCAAGAAGGGAAGAGCACTTTATTTGATATGAAAGGATGTCCCTGGAAAACATTACATCATAAAAAGTGTGTCTAGATGACAAAGATTTCAAACCAAGTAATTGACACCTTGCTTTATAGTTAGGACAAAAATTCCAATGCAGTTTAAAGATTGCGAACTTTGTGGATCGTTTTTGGACCTTCTCAATACGCTATTTACACTATTACACAATTGTTGGACTTCCAGTAAATGCAAAAAGTGAGAGAATCAAAATCCCTGATAAAACCATTTCAGCAATGGTGTAAATAAAAGCCTTTCATTTTTTAGAAAAGTCAACAGAAGCCAAAAATTAAAAAATGTCCGTATTCTTTTTTTTTTAATTGTCATTATGCTACTGAATAAAGTAATTTTCAATAGCAAAACTAATTTCTTAATGATTTACATCAAAATTCAATACAAAATCAAAGTTTTTTCCTGGTTGATACTTTTTGTTCGTAATGATCATTGCATAATTTTTGGCGCATGTTGTAGTTTAAAAATTACTTTTAAATAAGCTGACATTTTCATGAAAATACCAAAAAAAGTCCCGTATTTATTTTTTATTAATTTTTTTTGTACTACTTTGTGTCGCAAAATGAAAGCGTTAGTATTTTAAACCTGTTGTTAATTTAGTATAATAGGTAAGCAACTGTTTATCAGATGCTAAAAAAATACAACTATTCTTGTCCCAAATGTTTTGCTTAGTTCATATACATACAGTAAGTGATTAACAAGTTCGATTTCTAAAGCTTAAATATAGGCAAAAAATTGATTGCTACTTCATGGTCTGGGAGATTAGTTAATGGTTTTGTTAGTTCAGTTAAGAGAACTATAAAAATCCGAATTGTTTCCATAAATTTCATATTTTGTTTTGTAGTGAAACACTGGTAACATCATGGGAAAATTGCCGTTCATAGTTTTCATTGCTTGGGTTGTTTTAAACTCTGTGGTAGTGAACAAAATCATTATTTTAAAACAAAGTTAATATTTGATTGTTTCATTTTTGTTTTCAGGCTTGTACACCGATAGGGGCAAAAATTGATAATAGTGACCTATCGGCTGGTAAATTTGCAGGTGAAGATGTTGGCATTCAACCGTCGGGCATGAGAGGTTATTTCATATAGCTCGAACTTAAACATACATATATATAAATCACTATTATTACCAATTTTAGGGTGCAACGGAGGACCAGGGCCAGCAGGGCCACCAGGGCCACCAGGACAACCAGGTCCACCGCCCACAGCAGCCGCAACCACAGCAGCGTCTGGTTAAGCCTTGCATAACGGGAATAATTCAAGTTTAAATAAACTTTATTAGAAAAGCACGTTTGGAAAAAAATACACTTGTATGTTTTGTGCGTATATACACACATATATTCATACATAAGTATGCACTCTTTTAACAATAAAAATGAAATTCAATCCAACTTCAACTGTCAACTGATGTCCAAGTCTGCTTTCATTTACAATGGGAGAGAAAATAAGAGTTGTGGAAAAAGAATTCGTCCTTAATCTTCAATTCCACGGTGATAGGCTAAACAAGGGACATAAAAAAAGAAAACAAGAATGTCAAAAGCAATGTGAAAGAGAAGGTAAAATGCAAACAAGCAAATGGATGGGAATAAACAGTCATTTCAAATTGAATTCCATGTTGGCCATGTGACAAGTAATAGAGGGTAGAAGATCACTTTCTGAATGGTTGATATTCCATGCGAAATTAAAATAGCTTAAAGGTAAAATTACTTCTTTACTCACGTTTTATTACCATTCGTGCCATTTTACTGTGACAACGGTCCCAATAAATACCATAAAAATGGGAAAAAATGCATTTAGAAGAGGTCGTAGTAAGGATATGACTTAGTGTACTCGAAGCGAAATCAATCATTTAACTTTGCAGCTCGCCTGATATCTTAGCTCCTTTATTCATTTTTGTAATGCGTTCATTAAAAGTGCTCGCCCCCATGTTGTGATGGTAAACAGACGGGCTCCACACGCCATTATATGCAGTCTCATTTTTCACATAACCTAGAAGCCAAATTGCTACCGAATACGATAGCCGGAGTGAGGACCGCGAACGGAGTAGGAAGAACTAACAGCGCACACGCACCATTAATTCACCTACTATTTGCCAGAGTGGACCAGCGCGAAGCCACCTACGACGAATTCACATGGAGGAGGTTAAAGTGTTTAATTTTATGGCACCCTACAATAAGGCCTGAAAAGGCCATCCAAAGATGAGGTCCCCTCAGCATACTATATGACGAGCACAACAAAGCGGCTGCTCAGTATGCATAAGCGTTCGCGCTTTCTGGCCCATTTGTATCCTTGCGCAAGCAACCACTATCATGCGTGTTGGCGTAATACAGCAGGTGGGCAGCAGCAACTGTGGTAAATACATTCATGATCTTCGGGTGTAGGATACGTAAGTATTTCAAATATATGTGCAAAAGTTTGTTGTATTGTATCTGTGACGAAGTTCGAATCTGGGTCCTCTCTTTTAATATTATATAAGTGTTTGCGCGAATGACTGCTAATGCTTGGAATCGTGCACGGCTACACCATCTTCATCGTCGTCATCATCATCAACCATTGTATATGAATACGTTGTGCACATGAGCAGCGCATCAATGAAAGTACAAGTAGAGGAAGATTCAAGGAGAATGCTCCTATAGAAAATCAATTCGAAGAAACCTGGAGAGAAGGACAACACACAAAGTTACTGTGTCTTTTCTTCGCCTTCGTTGTCGGGGACTCCAGACATCCCGATTAATCAACGGCTATTAATGCCGCACTTAGAATATTTACGGGTATTAAATGACTTGTAAGTAATTTCCGTAGGTGGTGTGGGCATGGGTGGTGTTACTGCCATTCGTTTTCGTATTTGCAGTGATAGTCAGGCAACTCTTCTTATATCTATGTAGTTGACATTTTATAAAAAAAAAGTGTATGTTAAATATGCTGTGGAATAATAACACTGGACAAGCATTTTCGGGCAAATGCCGTCGGCTTGCCTCGACCAATCAATGCATTTTCCAAGATGTGCATACGTATGTATATATAGCAACTTTTGTTTTTCATAGATGCTTTAGTATCTGTTTCATATGTATGCACATAGCGCATTGAAAAATTCTAATTTTCCAACCGAGAAAACGAAAATAACTCTAAGGAAGTTGGTTCCTTATTTATGTAGTATGCCGCATAAGGTCTTAATAGTAGTTCATGGTTAGTATATATTTATTTATATTATATACATACATACATATATAACTAACATTTTTACTTCCAACGCAGGAAAATCTTTTTATGATGATTACATTTTATCGTTAAAGGACACGAAGAAATGCGTCTCAACGAGATACGGCTGATTGCCAAAGCACCAGTTATTGTTGTCATAAATGATGCACCGGCAACCAACAGGAAAAGATTTCTTATCGTAAAAATACCAAAGGGCAGGCAAAGCCTCGAATTTATAAGTTCCAACATATCTGTGGAATTTCTATTAAGTTTGGGAAGCCTCTTCCTCAATCAGTTCATCATAAACAGAAATATAATCTGTTAGTCGCACAAATAAATGTGTTGAGTCTATTATTGTGTAGGTTTGTCGCAAGTGGGGTAACGGTAAACGTTAGCCATGTGTTGCAGACTCATTTTTACGAAATAGTATATTGCATATACATACATATATATATATTCTTTTCTTTTTGCCGGCAGGACGTATTTTATTGAACCTCAGACACTGGTTACATTAATGCTTTCTATATGTTGCCTCTCGGTGGTGGATCCTATGCTTTGCTGCTAACTGACCAGCAGACTCACTGCATATACCGTAGCAATAATAATCATCAATCCTAATTCCATTAATATGTTATGAGTTCTTGATATGAGTATTTATTACGATAAGTGGGTAAAAGACAGCATACTTCTACTCCTAACTTCTTTCATTTGTCGTTTCCCTTCGCACAATGTCAATGTAATCACTGATCGATTAGGAATTTTCAAAGGAATTTCTCGTTATCCTGTTTACAAACTTCTCTTTGGAGACAGGCAATACCAGAAAATTGGAAACCATCCCCATTATACTGTTGTACACGGTTTGAATTAGCCTGCGGGCGGCATCAACAGAAGACTTAAAATATTGAAAATTATCCTTGTTACGTGGAATAAGGATAACGCGTTGTCAAAGGAAATTTTATTTTCAATATTGACTTTCGCGGAAGAAATGAAAAATCCTGCAGACACAAAAGGTTGGGGTAGTTAATTTTTCATGGTTTGACGGTTGGTGTGACGCCGTCGCAGCTTAGGTTGCCGGGTGATACGCTTTCAAAGATTTTTTTTTCTGGTTTTGGCATTTCGATTGATTTCTGATTATACTAATACCATCTATAAAAACGGACAAACCAACATTTGAAAGGACATCGCTGGTTTGTCATCACTGTGGAATTGTTAAAACAATAACAAAAGAGAAAAAACACACCCTTCCAAGGGCTTATGTTGCTGTCAATTTAGACCGATGTAACGACATTTTTCTATCAACAATCCTCTCTAATTAAGTTGAATCCTTTCTTGTGGCTATCAAAAAGAATTATTGTTCGAAGCTTTCATGCCGCTATCCACCCTCATCAGGCTCTTCTTTTTTTTTAGCAAGAAGCTTAGATTTATTTATTACTCTACATAAAAAAAGGAACTAAGTGAGTACATACCCCCGTATAAAAAGAAATTAACGAATGAATCCTTTAAGATATCCAAAGATTATCATTCTTTCTTTAATTCTACTACAAAAATTGTCTACAGGCAAGATGCGGATAGAAAAAATTAACAAAAAATATATCTTTAAAGATTCAATTTCATTCATTAGGGCGGCTAAATATTCTTCTTTCAGATTATTCACTAGTACTTACTCATTAAGGATGTAACTGAAAAAGCAGGCAAACACATAGACAAGAAAAAGTAATCAGAAAAAAGTGAAATAAATAAGAGAAAGTGATTTATTTGTTCAACCCTTTTTTCATTTCCACTTTCAGAGATTTTTTTTTAAGGACTTATACCTTCGGCTCTAGTGGTTGTTATTTACTGAAGCAGCTGTGACCAGTTCAATATGACGGTAGTTTCTGTGATGATGGTTCATTGAAATAGGTTGCTGTCTTTTTCGTAAATGATGAAACTAAGTTCATTTGTAATTTTTATTCATACATGCTTTTTTTGAAAAACATACTTGTCCTTGATACATGCCAATAAAGAGTTCCAAAAATAAAACACACAAACACACTCTTTTTTCGTTAAATAACATTCAATTTGCTACGGAATTACTTCGTTTTATGTAGCCATATATGCATCTGATTTGTTTTTTTTTATCTAGATATTTTCATTTGGAGTTATCGTTATAAGGTGCCTTCGAAATTCATTAGAGATACATTTAAGACGCACGTGGCCAATACTACATTCAATCGAACTCACCGTTGCCCACAATATACTGTTCAGAACATTAAACTGGAATCAAAGTCAGCATTAATCTTTAAATTTATAGCTGCAGCCACTGCGGTACGATAACTTCTTTCTCTACGGCATTCTCGCTTAATTGTACACGATAGGTGACCATCTCGAATAAGCCAATCGTTGGGCTAATTGTGAATCATTAAATCGCGTATCTGAATACGATATAAATCTGTGATCACCTTAACAAATCAGATAAAGGAAATTGATGTGATGATATTCGCACACCGCAAATCGTATTGTCGATAACTGCCCCATTAACTCAACTTGATTTATAAGTATAGTCTACATTTTACGTTACATTGACATTTTATTATTATTATATTTATTTGTATTCTTTTTATGTACAAAAGCATACATTCAATATTTTTAATAACAATTAGACACCGACGAAGGGCACAGTAAAGTTACATGTTCTTCAAAACTTATCGGAACATCTTTCAACTTCTGTATATGATACGATCTTCATCAGAGTCATAAAACAAAACCGATGACAATTTCTGGGCTTGTGATGGATATCATATCACTTCAAACATGGAGCACATCTCAAAAATAGCTTCTACACAATTTAATTACCAAGAAACCTGGCCAAAACACAAGATATAATCGATGTATATCCTAAGAACAAGGTTAACTAGCAAAAATTCCGAAGAATCCAAACCAATAAAAATATATTGGATATGAAGTAAAGCGAAAGAACAAAACCAAAAAAAAAAAACACAAGACAAGAATAAAAACAGAGACTTCCACCTCGGACGTGATTTTGTTTTGGTGTACATATGTACATAGATACGTGGCGGTCGACTGTAACAAGAAGGACTGGTTTTGACCTCCTAAATCTCATCTGATCACACTCAAATGACATCTCCGATTAATTTGGAATTCAATACGATCCCACTGCGGAGTTGAGCCAACTGCCAGTGTCGGTGCTGGACTATCCTGACTTAATGCCTGAAGTGAGATTTATTTAGCCTTGCATTGGTGGACGAACCATCAATGCTGTTCGCTGGTGGCCCCAAGAAATCTTCAAGTATCATCTTAGCCGAACATCGTACGTGTGATGGTACACAGGTGGTAGACAGTTTGTTTATTTACAGCAGTTAATGGCTATCTAGTAGAATAGATTGAGAAAAATATATATATATCGGGAAAGAAAAAGATGACACATACTGATAAGATCGAAGGATGCATTTTAAATAATTTGTTGATATTTACGAGAATATATATGAATAAGCTAAGCACACAAGCATATGCATATCTACATACATATATGTATATGTGGATTCAACTGCCAATTTGTATTTGTCACATCAGTGAAACCGCTTGTTTCCTCTGTTTTTCCTTTTAAGTTCTTTATTGCCGGTTCGACAGCACCTTCATACACACCGATGGATAATTTATCTTCTTTGCAAATTGATCTGTTGTGCATGTGCTCATCAATTTATTCCTAAATAAAGCTAATTTAAAAATGATATATGATTTCCCGGTCGGTGCTTTGACTATCACTTTCTCAATTACCATTGTGAAGCATGATATACAAGACGTATATGTATACACATCAAAATATGTCCGTTCAAAGCAGAATGGTGGGGTTGTTTGGATTTTCCTAATAAAAGTATGCTTAAAGAGGCTTACATTCCGCTTGTCACATTTGACAGAAAACAATTAGTCAATTCGAATCACCCCTTTCTCTGGGGTAAGGACATAGAAAAATGTCATAACAGAACTTCCCTTCAATTCCTATGGGGGGATGGGGGAAACAACCACAAAGAACAGATTGACATGTTACCTAATTTAACACACATTCTTTCATACTTTTCATTTGTCAAAGAAAATAAGCGTCTTTAAAGGACCATCCCGCTTATCATATGTATTTCATATTTATAAACATAAATACTGATTTTGTGCTGCATTTAAAAATAAGGAATTTAGAATTACCAATTAAAAGTGCAAGTAGCAAAGTAATCAAGAGTTTTTTTTTTATTTAAATTAATTATTAGACGCAATATATAATACAGCAAGACCTAAATTAATTCAAATGAATATATGTATGTATTGGAAGAAAATCAATGTAAGATTATCTTGTTTAATTTACATTGGCGGGTGGGTTCGTAAAGGCACAAAATGACGACTCCGCACTACCTCGATAATGATTTAAAAGAAAAAATAAACAGAACAAAAAGGAAATATGAAAAGTGGCTGGCATTTTTTTGATTAAAGATGAATTTTTAATTTTTATTTGGCCCCGTAAAATACCTTTCATCTTTTGCAAACGGGCAAAAATACAAAATTTAAGATAAAGTACTAGTATGTAGGGTGGAAAGTTAATGAGGTTACTAAAAAAAGCGTACAGATTTGTATATTAAAAACTACCACGGTGTTGAAAATCTAAAATAAGTAGAAACGCATTTTAATTTGAATTATACATTAACGAAAGAATTGTCAACGATAAAAGTGAATTATAATGCTACATACTGAGAAAGTTTTGCCAATACATAACTCACTGTGATTTGACATAATTTGATATTCAAGATTTTTTAAGGCCGAAGCATCGTTGGTTTCTTTAAAAACTACTATAAAAAACAAATTGGTCAATTCTTTCCAAGAATTAATATTTTATCGAAAAAAATCAAAGTTTCTGTATAATTGTAAAATATTTCATTTTTTTACATATCGCACCTTCGCTAAAAAAAAGTCACAACTCAAAAATCGCCATTTTTGAGATAAACATGCGACAAGTAGGTACCTATTGAAATGAGTCGTACTTTCTTCCATAAAAGCGTCACATTTATAATTGAATTATTTACCGCTTGTTTTGTTTTATGTAATGGAACTGACAACTAGATGTCCTAAGTGAACTAAATTCTTTAACATAAATTTTCTCAAAACAATGTTTTTTGAGTTGTGACTCCTTTTTGAAGTACATACATATATAATTTGACGTAGCTATTCTTGCCTACCAAATTGTGGAGTAATTTTTTTTC
Organism: Merodon equestris; assembly: GCA_958301585.1. Taxonomy (NCBI): domain Eukaryota; kingdom Metazoa; phylum Arthropoda; class Insecta; order Diptera; family Syrphidae; genus Merodon; species Merodon equestris. The sequence continues at coordinate 129,592,284 of OY284415.1, read as the reverse complement.
AGTACGAATCCCTATTCTCGAATAGCCTCGCAGGATTGTCTGCGGATTATCATGAACCTCTGACAGGGCAGCTCTGTATGGGCCAAAGAACATCATCAAAACAGTCGCAAAACATCACAATTATTGATTTTGAGGACATAAAATCAAGTGTTTCATGGTTTTCGTGGCACATAGCGCTATTCTACTGGAATCATAGTTCATTCATTTTCGATCCAGCCAATTGGGCACTCCAAAAACCACGTCGAGGGTGCGTTGGTTTCTTTACGGCTAGGAAACAGTTTTTTGAACCAAAACTGCCACAATTTTACTTACTAACATAAAATAAAATGATGTTAGAAGATAAATTTATAGCAATATCAATGTTAATCTCCAAATGATCGAGTAATATTGGCTTTATAAAATAATAGCCCGGGGTCTAAATACATTTTCTTCAGGCTACTGTGACTAATGTCTAGTTCCTAAGATGTATGGCGAATATACCGTCCTGCGGTATATGCGCGCACAGCAACAACATTCTGGCTAGACGAGCCTAAGATAACTTTTCTTGTCAATTACCTTACCACGCGAATCTCACCCACTATTTCTGCAACACAACACACACACACTGGAAATAAGTTTTAACCGTTGTTCAAGTACAAATTGACTCATCTAATATCGCAGTTGACAGAAAATAATTGTCAAATGTATTGAGCGAATTAGGGCTGACAATGCTAACATAATATGAAATTCATATTCATTAACTGAAAATACAATAGAATAGATAAGAATAAACCGAAAGACATTAGTAATTATGAAATGTAGTTAGAGTATCTGCACAGCGCCAGCAAGACACATTAAATATTAAGATATTTTCAAGTCAGATTTAAAAAATGTTATATAGTAAACAAATATGAGTTAAAAAAGACTCATATTCAATAACATATTCCTAGAATGTAGGCTATATAGTGCCAACAAAACATATTTCGGGTAATTAAATTTGATTGAATTTTTTTACTATTCACTTTTAAGTAAGATACAAACATTCCTTCTTGGTTTTATATAACAGTATCTAGTTATTGTACTGCAATTAAATTTTTATTGCAATAATTCTATATATGTATATGTAAGTACTAATGCGCCAACCTTGTTAAATAGTGACGGTCAACTGACTGACGAAGACATTAAGGTGGGTGGCTTTTACAATACCATTTAAAGTCAACTGAATAATGTGTAAACGATAAATTTTAGCGTGACAAATATTTATTGCGCTAAGCTGCTCTATTAACATAATTGAGAATAATTTACAACTTTTAAAGTATCCTGTAGGTTGTGAGGTATAACAACCGATTATATTAGTAGTAGCAGTTGACATGAATCACGAGTTAACTAAAAAATAATAAAGACAATAATCATCGTTATATTGAAACCTGCGAGGAAATAATATGATCCTTTGAAGAAAAGGGGTTTCGCTTGTTAGTGTTTTTCCAAAATGCTGCTTTCAAGCATCATACTGAATTTATTTTAAATACTAATTCAGGACACTTTGGTATGTCACTCACTACACAATGAATTGATTGCCCACGTGCTTAATTCATTTCTCTTCAACATTTTCCTAATTAAACGACAACTGTTTCCTGCCACTTGAAAATGTACTTTTTATTCCCTTTGCGCATACCTCTTGAGACTGACTTTATTATTTTTATTGAAATCACGTATTGGATGCTTTCATACCTCGATCCCATTTTTTGTAAAATAAGTTTTAAAGCGAATATAAGTTTACTTTCGCTTCAACAATTCATATCGATGATTAACACCAATCAATTTACAATATTCAAAACCTGTAATTTATGTGCCATTGACCTCTTATCGATTTGTAAGTACTGGACCTACTCGCGTTAATGGATATACATACATATGTATATACTAGTATATACCTATGAATATATAGTTTTTTTATTTGGCTTGCCTAGATGTAGAACTGTAAAAGAAACTTTAAGTGCTTCGTCATAAATCTTGCGCAAAGTGTTGCGCGTTTTAATTGATAGCCGCAGGCAGGTCGTTTTGTGGCCGTTGCACATTTGCACGCTGCAAATTTCAAACTCCTCCGCTATAGTTAAAGTATCATAACGGATAGCGAGTATTCGAATGTCTTGTCAGTAGAGTAAAAAGGGAAGGAACATCGCGTCACATAGCCGTCGCTTGGAATCCATCTCTATTTTTGCGCGCACTTGCATAGCTAAGCACATTTTCGGATGTTGTGGCGATGACGGTGATGCACTGACAAACTACCAAGAAGCCCATTTATCTTCTGAGTGTGTTAAGTAGATGCAAATGATAGCGTTAAATAGCTTGGGGCATCATTAGGTGTTAAGCTAGCTCAGTGGCAAACAACGTCGGATTTCCTAGTTCGTACAAAGAAGGCTATCATGGGTTTGATCTATCGACAGGAATTAATCTAGTTGAGCCTTTCATAGACTAAAGTCAGAGAATACAGTAATGGAAAGCTGATGCATTTTTCCTGGAAATACTTCTATGTGCATTTCAGCCATGGGCTGACAAAATTTGGAAGAAGTCATGTATATGGCTTAATGTATGGTACATTCTTGTAAGATATGTATGTGTGTTTGCTTGTTTTATAAAAATGACTTCGAAACCCTTTAGCGCTATGGTTATTTGTTAAAAGTAAATGCAGTATTTCACAGATATATAAAGTTTTTCTTCTTCTATTGAATTCCATTCTGTGACACTTTTGATATTAAATGTCTATTTATAATTGTTCTTTGATTTTCCTTCATTACTAATCTAAAAGGAAAAAACTTTAGTAACATTATTCTAGACACTTGAGCATTGCCTAATCAAAGGAGGCGTGGTAATGAGAAGGAACTGTGAATGAGACATTTAATACAATAAAAAAAATCTAAGAGAAAAAATGAGAATAGAATACCTCTTAGGTTTAACGAACGACGAGGTCGACTCGACTCCTCAGCAGTCAGCACACGACACAAAATCAATAAAAAAGGAGCGTTGATGACAAATGTATGCACGATTTTCACTTTTTTCAAAAGAGAAATTGTCATCATATGAAGCTCAGATTGTTCTTCTCTTCAACTCTTTTGTTCTGTATGAGAAGTTCCTCTTTATTTGCATTACTCGTATTTATTATACTGGGGAAATTGAGTACGGGTTATTTTACTCCATGTACCTACACGCATGGTAAAACGACAACTGAACGTACTTAAAAATACGAGTTTATTACGAAAAGTTCTTTTGAATTTGGGTATTTACCTGAACCGAACTAATAAAATATTTGTTACTATACTCTAGTAAAAAAGTTTTTTAAGAATACCACAAGACTGCAAAAATCTGCAATTGGCCAAAAAAAAAAACCAAAAACTCATTAAAAAATCGTCAGAGCTGCACCGGCAGGAGTAAAACGCTAAATCACTCGTCAGTTTTGAGAGTTATTGTAGGGATAAAACGCTAAATCTGTTGCTCTCAGAATTGTTCTATTTAATAGAATCATCATATATTGTCAAAAAAATGTTTGACAAAATTGAACTATTTAAAACATGTAATTATCAAATAATTATTTTGTTATCGCAACATTTGTAATCCATTTCAAGTAAAAGCAGCTTAAGCTGTACTTTGCCCGACGATATGAATATAGAACACCGCAACTGCCAAGTCATCGAAGTCGTATTTCGCATTGTTTTTCTTATGTGCTTAGTGGTTGTTTTATAGCAACCGGCTTGATTCCAGAGTGAAGGTTATCTGTTAAATACATTGCTCATGAATGCCTATGAATTTCCCGAGTGGCAAATGCTAAGTTTTTTGATAAACTTTTTTTCTTAGCTTAAGTTAGTTATAATAATGTTAATTGTAAGTTTATATGTATATAGTTATCGAAAGATATAGGGCTATGTTGTACTGTTTTAGTGTCCGCCTAGGTCCAGAAAGATGTTTACATTTTTAAGGATAGTTAAGCTAGTTTTAAACATAGTTAAGCTTGTTTAAAACATTTTTGTCTAGGATAAGGTAGATCTAAGAAACTATGAATAAAGAATGGATTAAAAACTAAAACAAAAACTAATGTCCTGAGTGGTTCGGTATGAGAGTCAGCGTTTGGAAAGGATTCCGATGTATGAGAAACCAAGTCTTATTACTTGTCTCCTATACAACAGGCCTTTGATTTAATGGGTTTTTAATTTTCTGATTAAGCTGATTCCAAGTCACGTTGCAAGAGCAATGTCTTTAGTCATGTCTATATGTAGTGCCTCGAACGATACTGGGCAAAAACAATAAATAAAGTAACAACTAATTAAAATAACCTATCCGAATTCAAGAAAAGATGTGCTTTGGTTCGGGTTTAGTAAAAACATAGGTATCCTAATTATGCCGAATTTGAATTGAAGTGATTTTCGGAGATACAATTGGCAACTTGAAAAAAAAAATTCCCACAACAAGGTTATAGCTTTAAAAAAAAAGGGAAAAATTGTAGTAGGTATATAACTACTCTGCCAATTTGGACATTTCGTCTATGCATTTATGTATGTGAAGAACACACGCCATGGTTATTGAATATGATATGTACATATACATACAAATATTTTCTAATATCTGTAAATGCTCATATTTCGCCTTACAAATCAATCCGTCTAGCTAAAGCGTCCAATTCACAATACTAAGTCTAATGAAGCAATTTGCATGCATGACAATCAACTTCAAACTCATATTGTTATTTCCAAAATATTGAAATTGACATTCATAGAACCGGCGAAATGGTAAAACGCGACAGGCACTCTTTTCTTACATACAAATATAGTAGATATAAACTTGAACATCCAACATGCTCTAATGAAGAAGGACAAGCCTAAGAGAACAATAAAATATGCTCATAAAAAATATTCAAACATTCTTAAGAATCCCTTGCTGTCGAAATCTTGCGGCTTTTCCTTTTTTGGCAAATAAAGAACTGATTTATTAGTATGTTTCATCAAACTCTCTATTGTTATGCAGGAGTTCATGTAGTGATCTCATAAAATAATGGAATTGAATAAGCTAGAGTATTTGAACATCATATTTCGAAAAGGGCTTGTTGAAGTAAGTAAAAGAACTTCACTGTAGGGTGGATTTGTGCTGAATTGAAAGAGTTTATCTCATTGTCACTCGAAACGTTGGAACGAATTTTGAATATCGATATTGGGGGAATGCTCATTGCTTACGGAAATTTACATATGGCATCTATTTCCCTCCCCCACGATACCACGTAATTTATTACAGATACGGCGCCGTTTCGGTATATCGACAGACTTCCTGTTCTCACCATATATCATAAAATTATTATAATAAAAAAAATATAAAATATTGTACAAGGCAAGAATTTTAGTCAATTATATCAATACATATTTCTATACAAAATTGCAATATACATTTGTATAGTCATTTACTTTTTATTTATTAATATTTTTTTGTACTTTACTCTAAAGAACCATTTGACGAAAATGACATCATTCGTCACTCAAAGTTGACATGCACCACCGCGGGTCACACCTTCATCTAAATAACCAGATAACTATTAATTGTTTGCTTGCACGCATATTAATCCGTGTGAGGCACGAGTGAGTAAAGAGTATCATGATGTTTGATCAACTTTTCCCTTTCCATTTGGTTGTGTGTGAGAAATGCGTTCATGTCCAGTTTGTCCTGAACTTTGTTGCTTTGCATTTGGGTACCTACCTAGTAAAACTACTATGTCATATGTTCTTAATCGGATAATTTTCCTTATTATTGTTATTATCATTTTTATTATTTGCTTGCTTGCGTGAATCAGTGATTCAAATTAATTAAATAATTAAAATTCCGCACCTTTTTTCTTAAGCGGGGAAAAGAACATGTCATGGACAGCGCATAAAATTTCATCATTAATAACATCATTTGTCAACGTAGTCTTTGTCTCACATTTTATAGGATAATGAGGTATATTTTTATAACCTGGTGTGTAAAAATGATGCGTGGTAGAAATGTACTGTTTGCGTTTTCCACGAGGGCAGCTTTTTCGTTGATGAGCTGACATTAGCACTAGTCATACAACATGGAATATAGGTTTAGTACTAGAAGGAAACTAACTTATTCATATGTACACACTTGCATTCTTTCCGATTTATAGAAATTCAAAATACAATATTTGCACTCGTATAAAGATGTATTGTTGGCTTTAGAGTGCCGATTGTGACATCTATTCCTATATGAAATCAAAGTTTTACAGAAATCATTTGGAAGAAAAGCAGATCTTGAAACAGAGTCATTAGTATGGCATAGCATAACATAATCGTTTTATATCGAATTAGCATGTTGACCGACCATAAATCGTCATGGAAAAAGCATACCAATAAAATTAATATCAAATGCTTTTATTAACGCTCGTGATACAGTCAAGTTTTTTTCTTTATTTATATCAAGCCAATCAATAACTCCCAGAATAGTAATCGCGTCAGGGACTTAACTGGTTCACTTGAATGTAGCTAGAATTCATGAATTTGCCCTTTCGCTGGAACTAGTGTAACGATCTTAACCCGTTTTCAAAACAATATAATCGCCATTTGGACACGCAAGGCATTTTTTTTTTGATAGCTCAAATCAACGTTGCACATTCTAGGGCGCACATGCTATAGAGAGACCAATCACCAAAACGTATCTATACGTGTTATTTGAGGATAGTTTCAAAAATAACAAACTATTCAAACTGACTGTTTTTTAATGACATTTCAAGTATCAAATATTTAGATATGTACGTACATATGTATTATTATAGGTGAAAGATAACACTTCAAAGCTTCACCAAAATTAGGATTTACAAATATTTAATTAAGACAACATTTAATAGAAATATGGAAAAACTATATTACCAACAACAGTAATGAAATTGAAAATGCTAACACCAACTTTCTTTCAAAGCTGCTCGTACATAGATATCATTCTCGAAAAGGGTTCAAAGGAATTCTTCAAATAGTTTCAAACCCAAAAACTTATCAAGGACCATGTAAAATAATGCTAGAAGCCGTATTCTTTTCGTACTCAACGTATACTTCCGTTTCATGGACTTTCAATTATATGAAGTTTTTTTTTTTTTTCACTTAGTATTTAGATATGTTTAAGTGGATGAACATGAATATTTAATTTATCTAAAGGTATAGTGCTAAAAAATTATAAAAATATGTAAGCGAATATGCTTTCTAAGGTCAATCCAAAGGTATCCAATGTTTCTTAAATCAGGCGAGCTTATGTGGGCATAAAATAGATATAATCACGAAATCCATTTTCAATCATAGGAAAACAGAACATCTTTTCTTACGCGGTGCGGCTGGGATTCTCCAAATGAATATTAGGAAAACCGTTTGAATAGAGCGCGGTGAGGGAAGTTGGAGGTAGGTTGAGGTGGCTACCTGCCTATGCGCGTCAGGGTGCAATTAGCGTTCAGGCAACGTTTTGATGCTACAAAGCTCGTGAAAGCTCAAGGGATGTGAATGAAGATGTTCATTTGAAATTCAACCTTTAGAGTTAAGAAAACTGGTTATGTTGACCAAGCTGAAATTGGCCCTATATGATAGGTCACCCAAGAAGTATTTGCCAAAAGCGCAGAACCTGTGACTTGCCAGTGCTAGGCATTCGGAGAGAGGAAACAAGTGTTTTGTCAGTACCCTGCCGAGAAGAGAAACCGCGAAATAAACATATGACGGCTTTGGTGTTATCGGGATCCGATCATCGCGCGTCAGAGGCCGACACATTACACACTGCCGCACGGTGCTCTTTCGGGGACGATTTTTTCTTGTGGATTCGTCAGTAATGATGTCTCGGAGGTTGAGTGCAAGTTGCGCGTATGCTAGCATCTCAGACGTTTTAACTGGGGGGCAGTTCTCACTACAATATCAGACGATAACGGAATGAACCAATGACAAGCTTCAGAGTCCACGATGAATCAGTTACATCGGATCTGAGCAGAACTGAAAATGCGACAGGTGATATGATAACTATCATCCATTGGCACGGGAATGCACAGTTTTCCAACGACTGTGAATCACAGGACTTGACAATCAAAAGATTCCATGAGTGCATGTATCGAAATTAAAGACATGCGATCTTCAAAACAGGAATTCAGTATAACATGTAATTAATAGGAATTGATTTAATTTATATGTATAACAAATATGTCATTCGGTAGAAGTTGTATATCAACCGCCAAACCGGTTCGATGGAGCAAATCTATTTTTCTCATACATATTTTACAGAAATTTAGTCATGAAAATTAATCGCAGTGCATTGTTATGGTTCTTGGTAGAGAGCTCGATTAATTGAACCGGAAATTGACTTTACTTGAATTTAAGAGTAGTGCTCAAGTATCCTTATGTTTTAGACACCCCAATATTCGAGAGAGATCCGGGTCTGAGATCCAATATCCGTAAGAGATAAGTTTTTGAATAAAACTATTTCACAAATATGACATAAATACATATATGTATACTACATATACATATACTACGAGTATATGGTACATGAAGATTTAGTTGTTTTTTTTTAATTCTTTCCTAATAGTTCTGTTTTGGCTAACATTTTTGAATTAAATCCTTATATACAGGGTGTCCCACGAGCAGTGTGCCAAAAAGCTAGAGCTTGTAGGTCTGGTCAAGACAAGAAAAAAATCGTATGGGAGGGGGGGGGTCTATTCCCCCCCGTTTAGCCGGGAGGGGCAATTTTCTAAAAAATTGATTTAATTTGGAAAAAAAATTATTAAAAATCAACAGTTACATCCACAATGCCGCGATATACTTTTTTGTAAAGGCAGAAACCTCTTCTTTCATCTTGTTTCTAAACGAAGCTGTTTTAAGGAATAGTTTTTGAGAAATTAATTTTCAAACTCAAAATTTTGAAAAAAAAAATGAAAATAAAAAATTTCGAACTATTTTTTTTCAAAATTGTATGTAATTAAGTACTAATTTTTTGTCCAAAATTCAATTCTCTTATTAGTTTTTAGTTAAAAACAGAAAACCGGATGCAAAAATGTTTTGTAGTTTTTGAGAAATTGAAAAAAAACCCGAACCATTTTTTTCTAAGAAAAATCTTTTTTTTGGTTTTAACGCGGCTGGACTTGTAGGCAAATTAATGTATGAAACATTGACATCTTTTTTATTATTTTTAAAAAAATTGGAGTTTTATAAGGATTCAATAAACTGACACAGTATTGGAATAACCCTGGATTAATCCTTTTTTTTCATTGATAACGCCTGAAAACTGACCTGCCAATTTCGTCTGGGTCCGCCCGCCGCCAATGGGTTCAACCGGCTAGGACCTTAAGACAATAAAACCGCAATTTTTGGATTTGGTCTGACGTAATCCCTCCCTTAGTACAATTAGGATAGCTATTATGCTTGGAGTGCCCAAATTTAGAGTACGGAGAGTGCTTCATACCGAAAACTTACACCCGTACCATTTTAGGACAGTTCAGGAACTCACCTCAAACGACAGGTTTTTGAGAGCAGAATTTTGTCGATCATTACTGCTTCGAAATGAAACTGAACGAAACAATTTTGGAAGGATATTCTGGACGGATGAAGCACAGTTTACCAGAGATGGGGTTACTAACTTCCACAATTTGCATCATTGGAGTAGCACCAATCTACACAACAAAAAACAAAATAAATCACAACACCGCTTTAGCTAATGTTTGGCTGGGTATTGTTGGACAAACTGTAATCGGGCCCCGGTTTTTGAATGCCGTTATTAATGGAGAATCATACTTGCAGTTCCTACGAGACCTTTTGCCCGATTTGATGGACAACGTTCCTTTGGCCATAGCAGATAATTTAATCTACCAGCAAGATGGAGCACCAGCACACTACAGCTTACGGGTTAGAAACTGGCTGGATGATCATTTTAGTGACCGTTGGATCGGAAGAAAGGGCCCCACGGAATGGCCACCTAGATCACCAGATTTAACTCCTCTAGATTTTTATGTGTGGGGATTCATGAAGAATTATGTTTACGAAGTGGAAATAGTATCTTTGGAACGACTGAAAGCACGGATTGAAGTCGCTGGAGTCAAATTGTTTGACTTATGTGCAGCCATTAGAAGGAGATATAATCTTTGCCTTCTAAAAAATGGGGATCATATTGAAAATTGATTATAATAAAACTCCAAATTTTTTAAAAATAATAAAAAAGATGTCAATGTTTCATACATTAATTTGCCTACAAGTCCAGCCGCGTTAAAACCAAAAAAAGGTTTTTCTTAGAAAAAAATGGTTCGGGTTTTTTTTTAATTTCTCAAAAACTACAAAACATTTTTGCATCCGGTTTTCTGTTTTTAACTAAAAACTAATAAGAGAATTGAATTTTTGACAAAAAATTAGTACTTAATTACATACAATTTTGAAAAAAAATAGTTCGAAATTTTTTTTTTTTCATTTTTTTTTCAAAATTTTGAGTTTGAAAATTAATTTCTCAAAAACTATTCCTTAAAACAGCTTCATTTAGAAACAAGATGAAAGAAGAGGTTTCTGGCTTTACAAAAAAGTATATCACGGCATTGTGGATGTAACTGTTGATTTTTAATAATTTTTTTTCCAAATTAAGTCAATTTTTTAGAAAATTGCCCCTCCCGGCTAAACGGGGGGGAATAGACCCCCCCCTCCCATACGATTTTTTTTTTGTCCTGACCAGACCTACACGCTCTAGCTTTTTGGCACACTGCTCGTGGGACACCCTGTATATATTTATTTATTGTGCCAGAAATTATACAATTAATAAAATATTGTACAATATTCGTTTTGCAGGGATTTGGTTTCCATACTTTACTTTACATCTAGAATATTTATATAATTACTTAAATAATATATCAATATGAAATGCTTTCAGTTAGAAGGAAAAGCCACTAAAAACCTTCTTTGCAACTTTTGAATTAAATCAAATCCAAGGCAAACTAACAAAAATTAAGTAACACCTTTTGTTATAATACGAGTACGAATTTATTTTGTTTTTATTCCAAGAGTTCTTGTTTCGAGGTATTAAAAGTCCAATGTCCACTTTCGGTTAAAGCACTTTCTTTTGCCTGTAATGTACTCGCATTTAAACTGTTGAAAGAACGTGCTCTGCAGCTGCAGATACAGCCAGGATATTCGTTTTTTTCCCTAGATCAGATACAAAAGGATCGGCTTGGAATTGATATCCCGGATCATTGGACATTCTTTTTGATATTAGTTGAGCAGACCAATTCACAATTGGTAACATTGGCAAGCTATCATTAAAATTAAATGCCTCAGATCTCATCTAACTTTCAATTTACCATTTCTCATAGTTCTCACTTATCTCTATTAACCCATGCATCTGCTGCTGAGACCAGCGAATAAGAGAACCAATGCTGATTAAAAATAGCTTGCAGTAAAATTGAACAGCCATTAATTTTGTGCTCAGTTTGCTTATAGTTTTCATGACTGGTGTTATAGAGACAGAAACTCTAAAACAATCCGGTTATCTAAAAATCTAAAAAGAATCGGTTATCCGAAACTATCCGAGTCGGCCGGTTATCGAATCTTATATTTGGATACGATTTATAGCACTTATCCAGAGATTTCAAAACGGAAAGATAAGAACAATGGCTTAATTCGAAAAACTTTCGATCGCACTGTTAACTGGCAATATGCAGATACATGTTTACCGGCATCTTTCAAACATATTTACCCGCATGTTTCAACATGCTAACCAACATGTATCAAACATGTTTCAAACTGGGCTTGATTTAGACAACATTTTACCAGCATAACTATATTCATTCAGATATATTAACCGAAATGACTGTAAAAAAAATGGAAGAATCAGACTAACACAACCCGCGAAAATATACAATTCCTGTTATTTGTTTAACACATTTACAAACACATGTTAGCTGAAGAAGTCTCAAGGAATAGCAGAAAAGTGACAGTTCCGCTCTCGAAAATCCTATTCTTAAAAATGTTGTCTTAACTGCTTTCTGAAAATAAGAAAATCAAGGCTTAAAACAAAGCCTGAGATTTAAAAAAAAAAAAAGGTACTTGTCTCTGCTGATCATTGCAAGGAATAATTCACAATTTATACAGCAGTTTTTTTCCTTATAATTTTAACATTGGTCGAAAGCCGGTGTCATTAATCGTTCTGGAGTTATACGAGGCGAACAAAGATCATGGAAATAACAACGTATGAACTATGAACAGTACATACACAGGGACATTTCTCTGAAAGCGATGAATCGAGATGATCGAGTTCTAGAGACTTTGTAACGTGGAGATATGTGAAACATTTTATCTCGAAAAATTAGGCAATGACTTCCAAGTGGGAAGTTAATAACAACATCAAAACATAAAGCATGCGAAAGTGTAAGTGGAGTTTAGATAAATAATCGTGTAAGCTACCAGCTCGAGTTAGTTAAGTTACTTTATAAATAAATAAACTAAAAAGATGAAAAAAAAAATTAAATAAATTTTTCCCACACAAGATTTTACTAAGATTTGTTTGGTCATACCTATCCTTTTTCTGCTCAACAATACGGGCATAACCAAAATATGTACATATATTCTGAGTAAGGGAGAGTAACCTTGACGTCCCGTAACATTCTTTATCAGACAACGAAAGCAGTTACCGACTGATGTTGGGAGGGGGGTGCTATTTTGAATCCCTTACAGCAAATCAAGCAAATCCTTTTTTACACACTCTTGGAAGTGAAGTTTGTTTAAGGATTAAGTGATGTGTGTGCGGTGTACGATGGCAAGGGCTAGGGCGAGGGCGAAGGCGATTGTAGCTTCGATGCGTTCGTATGTGCTCTTCTTGGATTCCATTGCCTGGAGGCGTCAAATCGGAAGAAACCCATGCCACGCTATAACAAATGACTTCAAAAGGAGATTTTCAAGATTCCGATAACCGACAACCGGCAAAAACGGAAGCAATAGGTATGCAAATTTTCCTTTGGGAATAGTTATGTTTGTAAAATACAAATATATTTATACATACTCAAATGGAATGTATGGTACATATGTGCATGTGTTCTTTTTGTGCGCTTTTTGTGTTTTATTGATGCCGTTGATGTTTTTCGCCCCTGTGCTTGAATCCGAAAAGAAGGCATGTGTTTCAAATTTGGTATCAATATGCCTTTTTTTGCAATAAACAGAATAAATTGAGAAAAAATGTAAACGGTATTATTTCCTATTTAAATACAGATTTACTTTCAGTTGATTTATTACAATTGTAAAGATAAACTTGTATGTATGTACATCTGTGTGTATGAATAAGCATACTATTGTAAAGGATGAGAATTGCGATATTTAAACTATTTTAAAAAAATATTAAAATTATTATACAAAAAACAAACACGATTTAAACTAGCGTTTGAAGGCAAATATCTATTGATATTGCTCATATACGAATATAACTAGTCTCATAAGAACAGATATGTATGTACATATATATGTTTCTCAAAATTTGAAATTCTGGAAATGAAACGTACTCGTATGATTCTTGAGGATAAACTCACCGCAATTATAAGTTCCATTCTGAATGTGGAAAGCGCGAAACATGTCCGCCATTCTTAGGATGATGTTAACACAAAGCAAACAATAGGATCTCATATAAATCATTATTGTTTTAGAATTTTCATTCCGAAACCATCCCAGTGCCGGTAAAATGATTTGGTTTTCAACAAGCTTTTTGTCTTTGTAGGGTCTCGATGTATCTGGTCGTCGGGATAAAAGAGTGGTTAAATGCATACATATATGTATACTTACTGACACATGTATGAATGTACATACAACTGCATACAAATATGTTCTTAAAGGTACATATGTATATAGTTTAGTGACTGAATTTCATTTGAACATTATCGAATACACATATCGTCATTACCTTATACCATTAAAGCCAATACAATTGTAATGAGCATCATTATTTATCGGATTCCCCTACACTCAATATAATGCAAGCAGATCAAAGTGCTTCTTTATGCCGATTACCTACTTATCCTGTTCTCCAACCCAGAAAGCCCATCATTTCAAGGAAAGTGATTTTTCTTGTTGATCCGCCGCCGCCCGCTCCGTAATGAACATTAACGCCAATATTTCTGTGTACATGAAACACACAAGAGGAAATGGCAAAATCCCCAACTCAATCATTTATTATAGTGCCACAGAGAAAATAATATTATTATCCTGTCAAAGGACATATTTTCCGAGGATTTTCCCGAACCTCGCTTCAATATTTCATTATTAGATTTTTAGATTTTTTGTTGTTTTTGTTTTCTTATTTTTTTGTTTTTTTTTTTTTGTTCTGTGTGAAACAGATTTAACGGCGAAATGATGATGATAACTGAAGCCCGATTGTTGGTAGTCCTTTGACATGCATACAAATCCTAGGAATAGAAGGATGATTCACATGTTCACTCATTGCTGTTGTGCCGTAAGTGTTGAGCTATACACAGTGCATGTACAAGTGCAAAAAACGCACCCCTTTTACACATACGCATCATCGCCGTCGTATAATGTTTCAGTGGCCATTTAGCAAAGGCGGCTCAATGCTTTGCTTTGCACACTCAGGGGAAGCTTAATTTGTCTGTTTGCTGGACGGATTTGTATTTTTTTTTGTTTTCCTTTAAATAGGATGACGCTACTGCTATCGCCACCAAGGTCGGCATTTGGTGTTTTGTAAAACATCAAGGTTAATCCGTTGGACATATGCGGGGTGGATTATCTAGTGTGAAAGTAGATTTTTTACAAATTGAATGTGATTTTATGCTTAATTGAATTTAAATCACCGGGTAAATCTGAACAAATGGGATAATCGAAGCATTTTAGGTAAAAACTAATTAGTATCCTTATTCGTGGCTAAATTACATGCAGAGGCTATAACAATAATAAAAAATAACAATACCATTGGGGGGATACTTAAAGAAATTAGGATATTTCATTAAAAGCCGGGTAAATTACAGGGATATTGTCGAAAATGCAGTCAAGTTCGGATATTATTAACAATAACATTCCGAGTTTGGCGGCCGCAGTCAAACATCAAAAACTATTATCTAACATTAAAGAGCACGCAAAATGCTCCATACCTTCACACATTAGTGTGAACCTCACCAGTATCCTTATCATATTGAGATGCTCATATATTGTATCGTAAGTTTGTGAATTGTTGCTTATTAGCTGCCGAAACTTTGAAATGCTATAAAGAATTTCATGAGAGTTATACGCATAGCAATACATATTTTCTTCATTTCTATCATGGTATCGACAAGGCAATCATCCATATTCATAATGGCCTAACCATTAAATTCATATGTGTTAACGATGCCGATGACAAGAACCACCCTATTCCGTGTGAGCCCAGACATATCTTAATGACCCATTCGAAGCTGAAATCTTTTATTATGAATTATTGAAGAAACATTACGTCAAGGAGAGATATATTCTTATCCTTCGATTGATCCTTATAATTTATTGTTTTTTTCTTTATACATGTATGTAGCTACTTATATGTACATTTATTAAAGTATAAGAGCAATTTTCCTGTTTATTTTTCGGCTTTTCCAATACAACGCCTTTCTTCCTAATTATGTGTGTGAAGTCGATAATCTGTTGCCAATGCGTACTATATTTATTTCTCTCGGAAAATGTATACACAGTCATATGTACATACATAGGCTTAATTTATAGACCCTTAATGTTGACAGCAGAAGAGGGTTTGGCCATTTCAAACGATGCCAAGATTGTTGCTGAAAGTTTCCGATTGCCATTAACCGTGAAAAATGTCTTTTTATAAGCTGCAATTATATATTGAGAAACCATGTACAATCTCCTTTGTTCAATAATTATGATACCTACTATGCCAATGGCCCTAAGTAAGATATAACAACGCAAAAGATCCATTTGAGATATGCACAGTTATTATTTGTTAACGAACCTAATTTCCCAACAATATTGATGCAAAAAAACTTCGAAAATATTTCGGAACCTAATCTATTTTCTATAATTGCAAATAAGAGCACGTTATTAGAAATGACTCGCAGATGAATTGTTCGGTGAGTGCCTTAAAAAATCCTAGAATTCGGGTAAAACAAAAATTCGGGTCAAAAAATACTAACTACTGACTTGCGTAAGTCAAAAATGAAATTCAGCCTGGGACAAAACATTGTTTATGAGAGTTAAATCTTGTTATAATAACCCTACAAAAATGAAACGTAACTTAAGTGTAACTTTAGAGGAGTGAAATTTATTTGCCAAAGTATATATGTAGGTAAAGATTATGCTAAAACCATTGCGTTTGCAATATATCCTGACACCAAACACCTCCGGTGGTCTATTACTGATCTTGATGTATTAATGTGAGTCTATTATTCTGATATCGTGGACTTTAGGCTTTAGTATTCGAATTATGGGCTCTTAAACTTCGGGGTTCACGAGTCATTGGGCTTTACATGTCAAAAACTAAAGGTGGAGATTTTGCAGAAGCAAATGCATATTTAGCATCTCCAATCATTGCCTATCACGATAAAGAGCTCTTATCTTCAAAAGAGGCCGAAATTTAAGAGATATTGGCTCTTGAGATTTAGGATTCATGGCCATTGGGCCTTATATGGAAAATTGCAGGTTGAGATTTTGCAGAAACAAGCACATATTTAGCATCTCCATTCCTGGGCGATCACGATAACGAGCTCTTTTCTTTAGAAAAGTGGCTAATTTCCGAGATGTGCTTTTGAAATTTGAGGTCGATGGGCAATTGGGCTTTATATGGGTAAAATCAAGGGTCGAGATTTTGCAGAAAAAAATGCATATTTGACATCTTCATTTTTCGGCGATCACGATAACGAGCGCGTATCTTGAGAAAAGTGGATTTTTTCCGAGATATGAGCCCTTGAAGTTTCAGGTCCATGGGCCGTTGGGCTTTATATGGGAAAAATCGTGAGTCGAGATTTTGCAAAAAAAAAAGTACATATTTAGAATCTCCATTCCTCAGCGATGACGATAACGACCTCTTTTCTTAAGAAAAGTGGCTTATTTCCGAGATGTGCTCTTGAAATTTGAGGTCGATGGGCAATTGGGCTTTATATGGGTAAAATCAAGGGTCGAGATTTTGCAGAAAAAATAGATATTTAGCTTCTCCATTAATCAGCGATCCTTATCTTGAGAAAAGTGTATATTTTCGGAGATGTGAGCTCTTGAAGTTTGAGGTCCATGGGTCATTGGGCTTTATATGGGAAAAATCGTGGGTCGAGATTTTGCAGAAAAAAGTACATATTTAGCATCTCCATTCCTCAGCGATCCTTATCTTGAGAAAAGTGGATATTTTCCGAGATATGAGCTCTTGAAGTTTGAGGTCCATAGGTAATTGGGCTTTATATGGGAAAAATCGCGGGTCGAGATTATGCAGAAAAAAGTACATATTTAGAATCTCCATTCCTCAGCGATGACGATAACGACCTCTTTTCTTAAGAAAAGTGGCTTATTTCCGAGATGTGCTCTTGAAATTTGAGGTCGATGGGCAATTGGGCTTTATATGGGTAAAATCAAGGGTCGAGATTTTGCAGAAAAAAGTGCATATTTGACATCTTCATTTTTCGGCGATCACGATAACGAGCGCGTATCTTGAGAAAAGTGGATTTTTTCCGAGATATGAGCCCTTGAAGTTTGAGGTCCATGGGCAATTGGGCTTTATATGGGAAAAATCGTGGGTCGAGATTATGCAGAAAAAAGTGCATATTTAGCATCTTCATTCTTCAGCGATCACGGTAACGAGCTCTTATCTTGAGAAAAGTGGATATTTTTCGAGATATGAGCTCTTTAAGTTTGAGGTCCATGGGCCATTGGGCTTTATATGGGAAAAATCGTGGGTCGAGATTTTGCAGAAAAAATAGATATTTAGCTTCTCCATTAATCAGCGATCCTTATCTTGGGAAAAGTGTATATTTTCGGAGATGTGAGCTCTTGAAGTTTGAGGTCCATGGGTCATTGGGCTTTATATGGGAAAAATCGTGGGTCGAGATTTTGCAGAAAAAAGTACATATTTAGCATCTCCATTCCTCAGCGATCCTTATCTTGAGAAAAGTGGATATTTTCCGAGATATGAGCTCTTGAAGTTTGAGGTCCATGGGCCATTGGGCTTTATATGGGAAAAATCGTGGGTCGAGATTTTGCAGAAAAAATAGATATTTAGCTTCTCCATTAATCAGCGATCCTTATCTTGGGAAAAGTGTATATTTTCGGAGATGTGAGCTCTTGAAGTTTGAGGTCCATAGGTAATTGGGCTTTATATGGGAAAAATCGTGGGTCGAGATTATGCAGAAAAAAGTACATATTTAGAATCTCCAATCCTCAGCGATGACGATAACGAACTCTTATCTTGAGAAAAGTGGATATTTTTCTAGATATGAGCTCTTTAAGTTTGAGGTCAATGGGCCATTGGGCTTTATATGGGAAAAATCGTGGGTCGAGATTTTGCAGAAAAAATAGATATTTAGCTTCTCCATTAATCAGCGATCCTTATCTTGGGAAAAGTGTATATTTTCGGAGATGTGAGCTCTTGAAGTTTGAGGTCCATAGGTAATTGGGCTTTATATGGGAAAAATCGTGGGTCGAGATTATGCAGAAAAAAGTACATATTTAGAATCTCCAATCCTCAGCGATGACGATAACGAACTCTTATCTTGAGAAAAGTGGATATTTTTCTAGATATGAGCTCTTGAAGTTTGAGGTCCATGGGCCATTGGGCTTTATATGGGAAAAATCGTGGGTCGAGATTTTGCAGAAAAAAAAATATATTTAGCTTCTCCATTAATCAGCGATCACAATAACGACCTCTTATCTTGAGAAAATTTGATTTTTTCCGAGATATGAGCTCTTGAAGTTTGAGCTCTTATCTTGAGAAAAATGGATATTTTCCTAGATATGAGCTCTTGAAGTTTGATAGATAGATAGATTGATAAGTTTATTTGGACATAGTTATTACCATTACAATACATCGAGTTCAACAGAATTTAACGTACAAATTAATTTAATTAGTTTATATAGCATTCATATTGATTAAATTTACACATTTATTTCTAAATACATTAAAATTAGTTTCAGATTTTATGTGGAAAGGTAGTGAATTATATAGTTCTAGACCTTTAAACAGTATAGTGTTTTGTGCAGCTGCTGTGCCTCTAAATGGTATTCTAAAGTCATCTGTATTTCTTAGTGCATATGGTTGTGATTCACCAATCTATCGTTCCTTCCCTCAAATATGCAGGTGCAAGTCCATGCTTTATCTGGAACACTATCTTTAGTGTGTTAAACTCCCATCGTTATTTTATGTTCAGCCACTTTAGGCTAGCTAACATCCATACTACTGCGGTGTATCTATTGCATCTAAGAATAGACCTCATTGCTTTGTTTTGCAGCTTTTGCAGTCTAGCTATGTGACCAGCATTGCAGCACGAGTATTCTTGCCCTCAGCATAAATTAGCGTGTCATCAGCATATAGAGCAATCTTGCATTTCTTCACTATTTTTGGCATATCGTTTATGTATATGACAAACAATAGGGCTCCCAGTATTGATCCTTGTGGGACTCCGTGCCTTATTTCAAGCTCACTTGAGACTTCAACATTCACTTTGGTTTTCTGAAACCTCTCTGTTAAGAAGGATTGGAACCATCGCAATTCGATAGCCCTGATTCCATACTCAAACATTTTTTTGAAAAGTATGCTTCTGTCAATTGTTTCAAATGCTCTTTTGAAGTCCAAGAATAGAGCGGTTATCTTGTTACTGGATCCGTTGGCTTTCCACTTGTCGACAATGTGATTTATTGCTGTCTCACATGAATAGCCTTTCCTAAAGCCAGATTGACAGTCAGATATTATGTTGTTTTCTTCAAGGAATTTCACTAATTGCTGTTTTACAACTATCTCCATAACTTTATCGAGGGTTTGTATTGTATATATTGGTCGGTACTCTTCACACTTATTTGAGCCATTCACTTTCTCTACAGGGGTGATCACAGAGCGTTTCCATACTACTTGCGGAAATTCACCGGTTTCTATCGAGGTGTTTATTATTTTTGTTATACAATGACCCACTGTTGACCAGTTGTCTAAAAGAATTTTTGGACTAACTTGGTTAACATCGCGTTTGTTTTTCATTTTACTAATAAGTATTTTTAACTCCTTCTTCTTCTTCTTTTCCTTTTTCCGGCGTTGTTATGGTCAGAAGTGTAGGACCATAATCTTCCCACTTAACTGCATTCCTACTGGTCCTGCTTTTGTTGGTTCAAAACTAGCACTTTAATTTCGTTTGAGGTCCATAGGCAATTTGGCTTTATATGGGAAAAATCGTGGGCCGAGATTTTGCAGAAAAAAATACATATTTAGCATCTCCATTCCTCAGCGATGACGATAACGAGATCTTATCTTCAGAAAAGTGGATATTTTCCGAGATATGAGCTCTTAAAGTTTGAGGTCCATAGGCAATTGGGCTTTATATGGGAAAAATCTTGGGCCGAGATTTTGTAGAAAAAAGTACATGTTTAGCGTCTCCATTCCACAGCGATCAGGATAACGACCTCTTATCTTGAGAAAAGTGGATATTTTCCGAGATGAGCTCTTGAAGTTTGAGGTCCATAGCCAATTGGGCTTTATATGGAAAAAAATCATGATAACGACCTCTTATTTTGAGAAAAGTAGATATTTTCCGAGATGAGCTCTTTTGGTTTGGTTTGGTCAAAGTGCTCTTCTACTAATAGAGAGGAAAAAGCTCGCCGTGAAAAGGTATATAGATATTGCAAAGGTATCGCGAAGAAAAAGTGCGCCGAATTCAAAGCGAAAAGCATGGAAGGGGTATATCAGGAGTTGGAAGAAATATCATCTTCCGCGTCTGACAGGAACCAGGCTACCCAGGAGCTTCGACAAAGCAATTTGAACAAAGGAGCAAATATCTTTAAGATAGCCGCCCAGAGAAGAAGAAATGGTCAGGAGATTCGTTTCCCAAAGTTTATTAACAATGCTGAAGGCCAACTCCTTGTGGAAGACGAAAAAATTCTCCACAGATGGCGACAGTATTGCGAGGAACTTCTGAACGAACAGTTTCCCCGAGTGTACTTTCCAAGAGCCGCCCCGAATCATGCCGAAATATCCGACATCACAGTCGAAGAAGTTCGGTACGCGGTTAAAAACTCCAAGAAAAGAAAAGCTGTTGGGCCGGACGGGATACCCTCTGAGTTCTGGAAAAAGATGGGAGACATCGGGTCTAGATGGCTCATGGTTCTTATCTCCAAACTTATGAGAGGCGACACTATGCCTAATCAATGGAGGGAAAGCTATCTTCTTCCTTTGCACAAAGGAAAGGGTAATACGCGAAATTGTGATAACTACCGTTCTGTCAAGCTGATGTCGCACACCATGAAGATCGTTGAACGGGTATTAGATAGCCGACTGCGGAAAATAATACGACTATCTGATGACCAGTGCGGGTTTGTCTCGGGTAAATCAACAACAGATGCAATCCAAAGTATAAGGGTCATGATGGAAAAGCATCGTGATTCGTCAAAGGACTTGCATATGGTGTTGGTTGATTTCGAGAAGGCCTTTGACCGGCAACCAAGAGATCTTTTTTGGGTAGCGCTAAGACAAAAAGAAGTTCCAGAAACCTACGTGCGAGTGATCATGGACATGTATAATAGAGCAACGACAAGAGTAAGATGCACCGCAGGAGTCACCGAAGAGTTCGCAATCAAAGTCGGTGTACACCAAGAGAGCGTTGTCAGCCCACTGCTCTTTATAGCAGTCCTTGATTGCTTGCTTGAAGGAAAAGTGACGGACCCCAATGTGCACCAGCTATTCTTTGCTGACGATGGAGCCATTATAAGTGATGATCAGGCGTCCCTACAACGAGCACTTGATGTGTGGGTGGACATTTTTGAGGGACACGGGTATCGTATTAGTTCAAAGAAGATAGAGTATCTGTGCTGCCCGTTCTCTGACCCTCATCAGCCTATTCCAGACATTTACTTGAATGGAAGAGTGCTTCCCAAGTGTGAAAAGTTTAAATATCTGGGATCTATGATTAATAAAGAAGCAACTTGTGATGACGACATCAACCATCGCGTAAGCGTAGGGTGAATGAAGTGGCGGGAAAACTCCGCCATCTTCTGTGATCGAAAAATGCCCCCTAAGCTGAAAGGAAGGCTCTACACTTCAGTTGTACGTCCGGCGCTCACATACGGTTCACAATGCTAGACAATGCACAAAAAGTATGAGAGGAAATTAACGGCAGCTGAGATGAAGATGCTTCGCATGACAGCGGGAGTAACAAAGCGCGACAGAATTAGAAGTTCAAAGATCCGAGGAAGCCTCCACGTAAAAGAAACCATCACAAGAAAGATAGAGCGCGACCGACTCAGTTGGTATTGCCATGTTCAAAGGAGAGATCCTTTGAACCCCATCCAAAAGGCTATATCAATCAACGTTCCAATTTCAACACGCAAAAAAGGCAGGCCGAAAAACAATTGGTGCAAACAAATGCAAAAACACCTGCATTTGATTGGCCTCAGCGATGAAGTAATAGCAAACCGGGAAGCCTGCCGCTACTTTCTGAGGTCAAACCGGGGGACCCCACAAGCGGACCAGTAGGAATGCAGTTAAGTGGGAAGGTTATGGTCCTACACTTCTGACCATAACGACGCCGGAAAAAAAAACGGAAAAGAAGAAGAAGATGAGCTCTTGAAGTTTGAGGTCCATAGGCAATTGGGCTTTATATAGGAAAAATCGAGGGCCGAGATTTTGCAGAAAAAAGTACATATTTAGCATCTCCATTCCTCAGCGATGACGACAACGAGATCTTATCTTCAGAAAAGTGGATATTTTCCCAGATATGAGCTCTTGAAGTTTGAGGTCCGTAGGCAGTTGGGCTTTATATGGGAAAAATCGTGGGTCGAGATTTTGCAGAAAAAAGTACATATTTAGCTTCTCTATTAATCAGCGATCAGGATAACGACCTCTTGTCTTGAGAAAATTGGATTTTTTTCCGAGATATAAGCTCTTGAAATTTGAGGTCCATGGGCCATTGGGCTTTATACAGGAAAAATCGTGGGTCGAGATTATGCAGAAAAAAGTGCACATTTAGCATCTTTATTCTTCAGCGACCACGATAACAAGCTCTTATCTTGAGAAAAATGGATATTTTCCTAGATATGAACTCTTGAAATTTGAGATCCATAGGCAATTGGGCTTTATATGGGAAAAATCGATAACGAGCTCTTATCGTGAGAAAAGTGGATATTTTCCTAGATATGAGCTCTTGAAGTTACAAGTCCATAGACATTTGGGCTTTATATGGGAAAAATCGCGGGTCGAGATTTTGCAAAAAGTACATATTTAGCTTCTCTATTAATCAGCGATCAGGATAACGACGTCTTATCTTGAGAAAAGTGGATATTTTCCGAGATGAGCTCTTGAAGTTTGAGGTCCATAGCCAATTTGGCTTTATATAGGAAAAATCGTGGGCCGAGATTATGCAGAAAAAAGTGCATATTTAGCATCTTCATTCTTCAGCGACCACGATAACAAGCTCTTATCTTGAGAAAAGTGGATAGTTGCCTAGATATGAACTCTTGAAGTTTGAGATCCATAGGCAATTGGGCTTTATATGGGAAAAATCGTGGGTCGAGATTATGCAGAAAAAAGTGCATATTTAGCATCTTCATTCTTCAGCGATCACGATAACGAGCTTTTATCTTGAGAAGGGTGGATATTTTCCTAGATATGAGCTCTTGAAATTTGAGATCCATAGGCAATTGGGCTTTATATGGGAAAAATCGCGGGTCGAGATTTTGCAGAAAAAAGTACAATACATATTT
Organism: Merodon equestris; assembly: GCA_958301585.1. Lineage (NCBI taxonomy): Eukaryota > Metazoa > Arthropoda > Insecta > Diptera > Syrphidae > Merodon > Merodon equestris. The sequence goes on along the minus strand of OY284415.1, from coordinate 129,568,411 downwards.
AGCATCTCCATTCCTCAGCGATCACGATAACGACCTCTTATCTTGAGAAAAGTGGATATTTTCCTAGATATGAGCTCTTGAAGTTTGAGGTCCATAGGCAATTGGGCTTTATATGGGCAAAATCGCGGGTCGAGATTTTGCAGAAAAAAGTACATATTTAGCTTCTCCATTCCTCAGCGATGACGACAACGAACTCTTATCTTGAGAAAAGTGGATATTTTCCGAGATACATATGAGCTCTTGAAGTTTGAGGTCCATGGGCAATTGGGCTTTATACGGAAAAAATCGTGGGTCGAGATTATGCGGAAAAAAGTACATATTTAGAATCTCCATTCCTCAGCGATGACTATAGCGAGCTCTTATCTTGAGAAAAGTGGATATTTTCCTAGATATGAGCTCTTGAAGTTTGATGTCCATAGCTAATTGGGCTTTATATGGGAAAAATCGTGGGCCGAGATTTTGCAGAAAAAAGTGCATATTTATCTTCTCCATTCCTCAGCGATCACGATAACGACCTCTTGACTTGAGAAAAGTGGATATTTTCCGAGATATGAGCTCTTGAAGTTTGAGGTCCGTAGGCAGTTGGGCTTTATATGGGAAAAATCGTGGGTCGAGATTTTGCAGAAAAAAAAATATATTTAGCTTCTCCATTAATCAGCGATCACAATAACGACCTCTTATCTTGAGAAAATTTGATTTTTTCCGAGATATGAGCTCTTGAAGTTTGAGCTCTTATCTTGAGAAAAGTGGATATTTTCCTAGATATGAGCTCTTGAAGTTTGATAGATAGATAGATTGATAAGTTTATTTGGACATAGTTATTACCATTACAATACATCGAGTTCAACAGAATTTAACGTACAAATTAATTTAATTAGTTTATATAGCATTCATATTGATTAAATTTACACATTTATTTCTAAATACATTAAAATTAGATTCAGACTTTATGTGGAAAGGTAGTGAATTATATAGTTCTAGACCTTTATACAGTATAGTGTTTTGTGCAGCTGCTGTGCCTCTAAATGGTATTCTAAAGTCATCTGTATTTCTTAGTGCATATGGTTGTGATTCACCAATCTATCGTTCCTTCCCTCAAATATGCAGGTGCAAGTCCATGCTTTATCTGGAACACTATCTTTAGTGTGTTAAACTCCCATCGTTATTTTATGTTCAGCCACTTTAGGCTAGCTAACATCCATACTACTGCGGTGTATCTATTGCATCTAAGAATAGACCTCATTGCTTTGTTTTGCAGCTTTTGCAGTCTAGCTATGTGACCAGCATTGCAGCACGAGTATTCTTGCCCTCAGCATAAATTATCGTGTCATCAGCATATAGAGCAATCTTGCATTTCTTCACAATTTTTGGCATATCGTTTATGTATATGACAAACAATAGGGCTCCCAGTATTGATCCTTGTGGGACTCCGTACCTTATTTCAAGCTCACTTGAGACTTCAACATTCACTTTGGTTTTCTGAAACCTCTCTGTTAAGAAGGATTGGAACCATCGCAATTCGATAGCCCTGATTCCATACTCAAACATTTTTTTGAAAAGTATGCTTCTGTCAATTGTTTCAAATGCTCTTTTGAAGTCCAAGAATAGAGCGGTTATCTTGTTACTGGATCCGTTGGCTTTCCACTTGTCGACAATGTGATTTATTGCTGTCTCACATGAATAGCCTTTCCTAAAGCCAGATTGACAGTCAGATATTATGTTGTTTTCTTCAAGGAATTTCACTAATTGCTGTTTTACAACTATCTCCATAACTTTATCGAGGGTTTGTATTGTATATATTGGTCGGTACTCTTCACACTTATTCGAGCCATTCACTTTCTCTACAGGGGTGATCACAGAGCATTTCCATACTACTTGCGGAAATTCACCGGTTTCTATCAAGGTGTTTATTATTTTTGTTATACAATGACCCACTGTTGACCAGTTGTCTAAAAGAATTTTTGGACTAACTTGGTTAACATCGCGTTTGTTTTTCATTTTACTAATAAGTATTTTTAACTCCTTCTTCTTTTTCTTTTCCTTTTTCCGGCGTTGTTATGGTCAGAAGTGTAGGACCATAATCTTCCCACTTAACTGCATTCCTACTGGTCCTGCTTTTGTTGGTTCAAAACTAGCACTTTAATTTCGTTTGAGGTCCATAGGCAATTTGGCTTTATATGGGAAAAATCGTGGGCCGAGATTTTGCAGAAAAAAATACATATTTAGCATCTCCATTCCTCAGCGATGACGATAACGAGATCTTATCTTCAGAAAAGTGGATATTTTCCGAGATATGAGCTCTTGAAGTTTGAGGTCCATAGCCAATTGGGCTTTATATAGGAAAAAATCGTGGGTCGAGATTATGCAGAAAAAAGTGCATATTTAGCATCTTCATTCCTCAGCGATCACGATAACGACCTCTTGTCTTGAGAAAAGTGGATATTTTCCTAGATATGAACTCGTGAAGTTTGAGATCCATAGGCAATACGGCTTTATATGGGAAAAATCGTGGGTCGGGATTTTGCAGAAAAAAGTACATATTTAGCATCTCCATTCCTCAGCGATGACGACAACGAGCTCTTATCTTCAGAAAATATGATATTTTCCGAGATATGAGCTCTTAAAGTTTGAGGTCCATAGGCAATTGAGCTTTATATGGGAAAAATCTTGGGCCGAGATTTTGTAGAAAAAAGTACATACATATTTAGCTTCTCCATTCCTCAGCGATCATGATAACGACCTCTTATCTTGAGAAAAGTGGATATTTTTCGAGATATGAGCTCTTGAAGTTTGAGGTCCATACCCAATTGGGCTTTATATGGAAAAAAATCGTTGGTCGAGATTTTGCAGGAAAAAGTACATATTTAGCTTCTCCATTCCTCAGCGATGACGACAACGAGATCTTATCTTCAGAAAAGTGGATATTTTCCGAGATATGAGCTCTTGAAGTTTGATGTCCATAGCTAATTGGGCTTTATATGGGAAAAATCGTGGGCCGAGATTTTGCAGAAAAAAGTGCATATTTATCTTCTCCATTCCTCAGCGATCACGATAACGACCTCTTGACTTGAGAAAAGTGGATATTTTTCGAAATGAGCTCTTGAAGTTTGAGGTCCATTACCAATTGGGCTTTATATGGAAAAATATTGTTGGTCGAGATTTTGCAGAAAAAAGTACATATTTAGCTTCTCCATTCCTCAGCGATGACGACAACGAGATCTTATCTTCAGAAAAGTGGATATTTTCCGAGATATGAGCTCTTGAAGTTTGAGGTCCATAGCCAATTGGGCTTTATATAGGAAAAAATCGTGGGTCGAGATTATGCAGAAAAAAGTGCATATTTAGCATCTTCATTCCTCAGCGATCACGAAGTTTGATGTCCATAGCTAATTGGGCTTTATATGGGAAAAATCGTGGGCCGAGATTTTGCAGAAAAAAGTGCATATTTATCTTCTCCATTCCTCAGCGATCACGATAACGACCTCTTGACTTGAGAAAATTGGATTTTTTCCCGAGATATAAGCTCTTGAAATTTGAGGTCCATGGGCCATTGGGCTTTATACAGGAAAAATCGTGGGTCGAGATTATGCAGAAAAAAGTGCACATTTAGCATCTTTATTCTTCAGCGACCACGATAACAAGCTCTTATCTTGAGAAAAGTGGATATTTTCCTAGATATGAACTCTTGAAATTTGAGATCCATAGGCAATTGGGCTTTATATGGGAAAAATCGATAACGAGCTCTTATCGTGAGAAAAGTGGATATTTTCCTAGATATGAGCTCTTGAAGTTACAAGTCCATAGACATTTGGGCTTTATATGGGAAAAATCGCGGGTCGAGATTTTGCAAAAAGTACATATTTAGCTTCTTCATTATTCAGCGATCAGGATAACGACGTCTTATCTTGAGAAAAGTGGATATTTTCCGAGATGAGCTCTTGAAGTTTGAGGTCCATAGCCAATTTGGCTTTATATAGGAAAAATCGTGGGCCGAGATTATGCAGAAAAAAGTGCATATTTAGCATCTTCATTCTTCAGCGACCACGATAACAAGCTCTTATCTTGAGAAAAGTGGATAGTTTCCTAGATATGAACTCTTGAAGTTTGAGATCCATAGGCAATTGGGCTTTATATGGGAAAAATCGTGGGTCGAGATTATGCAGAAAAAAGTGCATATTTAGCATCTTCATTCTTCAGCGATCACGATAACGAGCTTTTATCTTGAGAAGGGTGGATATTTTCCTAGATATGAGCTCTTGAAATTTGAGATCCATAGGCAATTGGGCTTTATATGGGAAAAATCGCGGGTCGAGATTTTGCAGAAAAAAGTACAATACATATTTAGCATCTCCATTCCTCAGCGATCACGATAACGACCTCTTATCTTGAGAAAAGTGGATATTTTCCTAGATATGAGCTCTTGAAGTTTGAGGTCCATAGGCAATTGGGCTTTATATGGGCAAAATCGCGGGTCGAGATTTTGCAGAAAAAAGTACATATTTAGCTTCTCCATTCCTCAGCGATGACGACAACGAACTCTTATCTTGAGAAAAGTGGATATTTTCCGAGATACATATGAGCTCTTGAAGTTTGAGGTCCATGGGCAATTGGGCTTTATACGGAAAAAATCGTGGGTCGAGATTATGCGGAAAAAAGTACATATTTAGAATCTCCATTCCTCAGCGATGACTATAGCGAGCTCTTATCTTGAGAAAAGTGGATATTTTCCTAGATATGAGCTCTTGAAGTTTGATGTCCATAGCTAATTGGGCTTTATATGGGAAAAATCGTGGGCCGAGATTTTGCAGAAAAAAGTGCATATTTATCTTCTCCATTCCTCAGCGATCACGATAACGACCGAGATATGAGCTCTTGAAGTTTGAGGTCCGTAGGCAGTTGGGCTTTATATGGGAAAAATCGTGGGTCGAGATTTTGCAGAAAAAAAAATATATTTAGCTTCTCCATTAATCAGCGATCACAATAACGACCTCTTATCTTGAGAAAATTTGATTTTTTCCGAGATATGAGCTCTTGAAGTTTGAGCTCTTATCTTGAGAAAAGTGGATATTTTCCTAGATATGAGCTCTTGAAGTTTGATAGATAGATAGATTGATAAGTTTATTTGGACATAGTTATTACCATTACAATACATCGAGTTCAACAGAATTTAACGTACAAATTAATTTAATTAGTTTATATAGCATTCATATTGATTAAATTTACACATTTATTTCTAAATACATTAAAATTAGATTCAGACTTTATGTGGAAAGGTAGTGAATTATATAGTTCTAGACCTTTATACAGTATAGTGTTTTGTGCAGCTGCTGTGCCTCTAAATGGTATTCTAAAGTCATCTGTATTTCTTAGTGCATATGGTTGTGATTCACCAATCTATCGTTCCTTCCCTCAAATATGCAGGTGCAAGTCCATGCTTTATCTGGAACACTATCTTTAGTGTGTTAAACTCCCATCGTTATTTTATGTTCAGCCACTTTAGGCTAGCTAACATCCATACTACTGCGGTGTATCTATTGCATCTAAGAATAGACCTCATTGCTTTGTTTTGCAGCTTTTGCAGTCTAGCTATGTGACCAGCATTGCAGCACGAGTATTCTTGCCCTCAGCATAAATTATCGTGTCATCAGCATATAGAGCAATCTTGCATTTCTTCACAATTTTTGGCATATCGTTTATGTATATGACAAACAATAGGGCTCCCAGTATTGATCCTTGTGGGACTCCGTACATTATTTCAAGCTCACTTGAGACTTCAACATTCACTTTGGTTTTCTGAAACCTCTCTGTTAAGAAGGATTGGAACCATCGCAATTCGATAGCCCTGATTCCATACTCAAACATTTTTTTGAAAAGTATGCTTCTGTCAATTGTTTCAAATGCTCTTTTGAAGTCCAAGAATAGAGCGGTTATCTTGTTACTGGATCCGTTGGCTTTCCACTTGTCGACAATGTGATTTATTGCTGTCTCACATGAATAGCCTTTCCTAAAGCCAGATTGACAGTCAGATATTATGTTGTTTTCTTCAAGGAATTTCACTAATTGCTGTTTTACAACTATCTCCATAACTTTATCGAGGGTTTGTATTGTATATATTGGTCGGTACTCTTCACACTTATTCGAGCCATTCACTTTCTCTACAGGGGTGATCACAGAGCATTTCCATACTACTTGCGGAAATTCACCGGTTTCTATCGAGGTGTTTATTATTTTTGTTATACAATGACCCACTGTTGACCAGTTGTCTAAAAGAATTTTTGGACTAACTTGGTTAACATCGCGTTTGTTTTTCATTTTACTAATAAGTATTTTTAACTCCTTCTTCTTTTTCTTTTCCTTTTTCCGGCGTTGTTATGGTCAGAAGTGTAGGACCATAATCTTCCCACTTAACTGCATTCCTACTGGTCCTGCTTTTGTTGGTTCAAAACTAGCACTTTAATTTCGTTTGAGGTCCATAGGCAATTTGGCTTTATATGGGAAAAATCGTGGGCCGAGATTTTGCAGAAAAAAATACATATTTAGCATCTCCATTCCTCAGCGATGACGATAACGAGATCTTATCTTCAGAAAAGTGGATATTTTCCGAGATATGAGCTCTTGAAGTTTGAGGTCCATAGCCAATTGGGCTTTATATAGGAAAAAATCGTGGGTCGAGATTATGCAGAAAAAAGTGCATATTTAGCATCTTCATTCCTCAGCGATCACGATAACGACCTCTTGTCTTGAGAAAAGTGGATATTTTCCTAGATATGAACTCGTGAAGTTTGAGATCCATAGGCAATACGGCTTTATATGGGAAAAATCGTGGGTCGGGATTTTGCAGAAAAAAGTACATATTTAGCATCTCCATTCCTCAGCGATGACGACAACGAGCTCTTATCTTCAGAAAATATGATATTTTCCGAGATATGAGCTCTTAAAGTTTGAGGTCCATAGGCAATTGAGCTTTATATGGGAAAAATCTTGGGCCGAGATTTTGTAGAAAAAAGTACATACATATTTAGCTTCTCCATTCCTCAGCGATCATGATAACGACCTCTTATCTTGAGAAAAGTGGATATTTTTCGAGATATGAGCTCTTGAAGTTTGAGGTCCATACCCAATTGGGCTTTATATGGAAAAAAATCGTTGGTCGAGATTTTGCAGGAAAAAGTACATATTTAGCTTCTCCATTCCTCAGCGATGACGACAACGAGATCTTATCTTCAGAAAAGTGGATATTTTCCGAGATATGAGCTCTTGAAGTTTGATGTCCATAGCTAATTGGGCTTTATATGGGAAAAATCGTGGGCCGAGATTTTGCAGAAAAAAGTACATATTTAGCTTCTCCATTCCTCAGCGATGACGACAACGAGATCTTATCTTCAGAAAAGTGGATATTTTCCGAGATATGAGCTCTTGAAGTTTGAGGTCCATAGCCAATTGGGCTTTATATAGGAAAAAATCGTGGGTCGAGATTATGCAGAAAAAAGTGCATATTTAGCATCTTCATTCCTCAGCGATCACGATAACGACCTCTTGTCTTGAGAAAAGTGGATATTTTCCTAGATATGAACTTGTGAAGTTTGAGATCCATAGGCAATACGGCTTTATATGGGAAAAATCGTGGGTCGGGATTTTGCAGAAAAAAGTATATATTTAGCATCTCCATTCCTCAGCGATGACGACAACGAGCTCTTATCTTCAGAAAAGTGGATATTTTCCGAGATATGAGCTCTTAAAGTTTGAGGTCCATAGGCAATTGAGCTTTATATGGGAAAAATCTTGGGCCGAGATTTTGTAGAAAAAAGTACATACATATTTAGCTTCTCCATTCCTCAGCGATCATGATAACGACCTCTTATCTTGAGAATAGTGGATATTTTCCGAGATGAGCTCTTTAAATTTGAGGTCCATAGGCAATTGAGCTTTATATGGGAAAAATCTTGGGCCGAGATTTTGTAGAAAAAAGTACATATTTAGCTTCTCCATTCCTCAGCGATCACGGTAACGACCTCTTGTCTTGAGAAAAGTGGATATTTTTCGAGATATGAGCTCTTGAAGTTTGAGGTCCATGGGCCATTGGGCTTTATATGGGAAAAATCGTGGTTCGAGATTTTGCAGAAAAAAGTACATATTTAGCTTCTCCATTAATCAGCGATCAGGATAACGACCTCTTGTCTTGAGAAAATTGGATTTTTTCCGAGATATGAGCTCTTGAAATTTGAGGTCCATAGCCAATTTGGCTTTATATGGAAAAAAATCGTGGGTCGAGATTATGCAGAAAAAAGTGCATATTTAGCTTCTTTATTCTTCAGCGATGACGACAACGAGATCTTATCTTCAGAAAAGTGGATATTTTCCTAGATATGAACTCGTGAAGTTTGAGATCCATAGGCAATACGGCTTTATATGGGAAAAATCGCGGGTCGAGATTTTGCAAAAAGTACATATTTAGCTTCTTCATTCTTCAGCGATCAGGATAACGACCTCTTATCTTGAGAAAAGTGGATATTTTCCGAGATGAGCTCTTGAAGTTTGAGGTCCATAGCCAATTTGGCTTTATATGGAAAAAAATCGTGGGTCGAGATTATGCAGAAAAAAGTGCATATTTAGCTTCTCCATTCCTCAGCGATGACGATAACGAGCTCTTATCTTGAGAAAAGTGTATATTTTCCGAGATATGAGCTTTGAATATTTATGTAGCATCTAAATTTCTTGGTGATCACGGTAGCGAGATCATTTGATTTATTGTCATGGAATCTAAACGAGCAAGTTTGTTTATGACAGCATTGACAAGTAATTATAAAAAAAGATGAGGTGGACACGATGTGCCCTTAAGACGTCTAGAGAAACTTCGTTAACCATTCTAAACGATGAGATAACGATTCTTGGAGATCAGGTGAAATAAGACTAGATATGAGTACTAACTGAACTATCGATTACGTTGTGGTCGTGTACTTGTATTCTACGGCAATACATATTGCTAGCTTTTATTTTGTCGGTTCTGAAGGGCTTGGAACAAAAATGTACAGCACAGTTTAAACATTATCAATTACAATATACATGAAAGTTTAATAAAAGAGCTCCGCCTAAATACTATCTATATTTTCTTATACATACATACATACATATAAGTGTGGAGAAACTCTGAGGAAAAGTTCTCATATTAAAGTCTTATTTGCTTTTCCAGATATCTTATATCAAAGGATTTCAGCAAATAAAATTTCAAATTAACAAGCTAGTTCTATGGCAAAGAATAAAGGGTAGAAAATCTCAAACATATTAGTCAGTTGGGCGTAAAAATGTATATACATATACATATATGCATAATTTGTTAAAACCCGATGATCACATATGAGCATGTGTACTGGAAAACGCCATTTAGGTCTTTATGACATATCAATGTTAATCCATTTACACATGTTGACGTACAAATATTTCGAATTACATACTTATGCGATTATTTTTCAGCATGAAAGTTGTCTAATCAACACACTTAAAATAGTATACACACATCCATTCTCAGGCCATGTAAACTTAAATATCATAGCCATTTATGAAATGGATGTATAATAAATAAGCACAAGTAGCTCTGAGCGCACAAACCCTCATTTGGTAATAGCTGTTTAAGAAAGATTTACGCATTCTTAAATGTGTTAATTAAAAAATTAATTCTTTTGTGTCTCATTTCTTTTCTCTTAATCCCCCCTTTTCTATACATATAACTAATTAGATTTGTCAGAGAAATATCACAATTATCTGACTGTGCCTTAAACTGGATACCGTGAAAAAAATTTCCTTCATCTTTCTTTTCTTAGGGAAATTATCGTGAATACTAGCAGCGTCCGCGGTTAAAGTCACATGTGTTCTGGGTGCTTGGTTAAATAAAATTACACTAAGAGTACACGACACAAACAAGGATTTGCATTCCGCACTCAAAATGAAACGAAGGGTAGAATTCTAGAGTCAGAAAAAAGACATTCTAACAATATTTTCACGTAAGATAATCTTTTGTAAGACACAGAGCCCGGTAAACCTACCGAGTAACCGAAAAAATGCACAGCTTAAAAAGATGCTTCACATTCAGAAGCCAACGAGGAATACTAAAAAGGAAGAAGGAAAAAAATCACAAACAGGACTAAAGAACTCAGTGTCACAGCCTAAGGGCGATTTACGCGTATAAAAGTCGGAATGTACATCTTTCGCAGGTAAGCCTTTATGTCAGTTATTGTAAAAATTATAAAAGTATCCTTGTTAACCGCTTCGCTATGGACGAACAAAAACAGCTTAAAAAAGGACAGAAAATATAAACGGAAGAACGCAAATTTTCCAAAAAGTGACGCAAAGTCAGTCCTAAGAGGGATGTCCGCTTTGAAACTGGATAACATTCCCTTTCTCTCTTTTTTTATCATAAAAGGATGTATTTTTTGCGGATGAAAACATCCTTTACTTGAAAAACAAAAACAAAAAAAAATAACAGAAACCAAAATGAGCACCGCCTACCTATCCACTTTCCCACTGTAGGCCAAAAGTTTGTTGCTCATTTAACATTCATACGTCGACCCTTTGATAAAGAAAATATTATTGTGATAGTCATAACGCGAAGGCGAGGAAGATTACGCACGATTCAGTTAATGTGACCACAAATAGGAACGTTTTGTTTTATCCATCTTATTATCCACCTTTTTTATCCTCCACTTCCAGAAAATCTCTACGTAGGCATACGAGTAAAAAGTAAAACGAATTAACATTTCTGTGAAAGATTTGTGCATGTCTGCGGAGAGGTAGGTCTTATATTAATATCTCTGTAATGTTTACCATTCCACAAGTGCAAATTAAATTACATTGAAATTCTGTATTATACGTGTATTCTTTGAGATGATGTACAATGCAAATGTAAAAGGGGAAGTTACTAAAACGGAAATAAGCATTCTTGTAATCACACTTGGACGAATGAGCCCTATCATACAAGAATATTCCACAGATATTTATACTAAGATTACTATACAATTAAAGAGACCAATAAAATAATGTAATCTTTGCATTAAAGTAAAACGAGTATAGAATAATTGATCAAGTCTTATATTTTTTTGTAGCATATTTAAATATGTACTCGTATGTCCATACATATCCAAGGTTTCTCTGATTTCAAGTTACAATAGCAATATAGGAACAAAGGCACTTAAGAAACGTAAGTCATTTGACAGATTCTGAAAGAATAGTCATAGACGACTATTATTTCAAACCCCTTTCGTATCGTTCATGTCACACGCAAATACTTCTGCAGTAGTAACTTTGGACTTTCATCTATTCCTATACGATTTTTTATTTTTTTCCATTTCCCCGCTGCGGTATTTTGATATTCACATGTACGTATGCACACACTCCAGTGCAAAGCAAGCAACAAAATTTATGATTTATTACCTAGCGCGAATCATTTTATGTATAATTATAACATATGTACATATGTACATGTTCGTAAGTTCGCGTATACGAATATTCATATACATATGTCACTTTAACAAAGCCTATGAGTATATGATTAGATTTAGTATGGACATTAGATCTTGCGGGAATCGATTGCTAAATAGAAATTACAGCAGTGCGGAACGACAATCAGTGTAACATTTTTATTCGCAAGCTTCCCATTTTCACCGCAAAACCCTAACCGCGAGACCCTAAAAAATTAACGTCGTGCTTTTCCATAGAAAATTAAAGGTTATGCAAATTGATGTTTTGGAAAATAATGCGTCATGTTCATGGATTGGGGGTATTGGGGGAGTTTTAACAGGCAGTTTATGCATATATGAGTTTGTTAAGCAATTTTATATAATTTCTTACACGAGTACAATATAATTTTTTCAGTAAATGTGAATATACATAATATATATACCTCCTTATGAACATAACTTGTGAAAATAACTTAGTTTCATGGTTTATTGATCACACTATATAACATAAAAAATAGAACGTCTTGACATTGTCCATGACAATAAATCAAATGTTTTTTGTCTCCTCGCCACAAAAGGACAGGTGGTTGCTTTGTTTATTTCCTTTACATGGTCAGCTATCCAAGGACATGCATTGCAGGAATGTGGCATATGCCAGTGTATAATGCATGTGGTGGCGCCTAAGGGACCCTCACTTGAGTAACATCAATTGAACACAAATAATGTGACACGAATACGAATTTCTTTGTGCTCCAATGGCTCATTATTAACTGTCAGCCAACTAAGGCGGTGGCATGGCTAATGTGGTTTACTACGAATCGCTGCTGCCTCTGAGTGGGTGGTGAATGGGACGAACAAAACAACAAAAGGATGTCTAATGTTGTAATCCCTAGAAAAGCCTGCTTAGGGTGAAACTCACGCTTTTCGATTTCATAGTGGAATAATAAATTTACTTTAGCTCGAAGGACACCGTCTCCCCATAGCTAGTTCAGTTCGTTCGATGTCCTCTCATTGAATACCAATTTCAATTATTTTTTAGCCGAAAAGACACAAAGGAGATAAGATCTTTCACAGACACTGTCCCCTCTCGTGCTGTCACAAGTGATTGCTACTGTGTGTCCTTCATCAATTAATTTGTTTTGCAAGTAATACAACTCAAGCGTCCTTAATCCCCATTTGTATAAGTGTTGTATTCCTGGATATCTGATTTCGTTGTCGGCGTCGTTGCTTCTGGCCTTCTGATGTCGTTCTCGTCTTTTTCTTCCAATTGACAACGAAGTACGAAGTAGAGGAATGCCAAATTCTTTCCGAATGATGCGATAAATATGCTTGCAATGAAGTGCTGACTGACTGCAAAGGATTTCTTTGATTCAAGAGATGAATGGGTTCTCTTTTCTCGGCTTTACTGCTCAATGTATTTCTATCTATGCATGCTGTTAATTATAAAACTATGTAGAAAGTAAAGCAACAAGAATATTTTTCCTTGGCTAATAACGTTTGCGAAAGGATGAATTGATTTTGTCCAATGTTTGCGCGAGCCGTGTTTATCTTTGTAGTAATTACGTTCATTTATTTCCTTATTGACTTCGGTCGCCCTCGTCCTGCTTTGGGGTGATCTAAGTGAAAAATCGACTGACAAGGACCAACAATCAATTTCGTTTGTTTGCCACCAGTGCGGGTATTTTTGGACTTCCTGGGAAAATTACTTTGACTTAAGTTAATTAATCTCTCGACGTCTCTTTCGTTTCGAACCTAGGGTGACTTCAATTTGCTGTCGTTAGGGGTGTAAAGCGTGAATAAGCTTCGCTTAAAACGCGTCGCTTCCTACGAATGCTCTTAATTATTGATGATTTCCAAAACCAGAGGATGAGAGCACAAATAATACTTAGATATTTACCTACCAGACTAGACATCATCTGACCAGGAACATTAAAAATGCACTCTGATGTGTTGATAGAACAGGATTAGTCTCTACAGAAGTTTCGGGAACTCAAATAAAGCTTAATTATCCTTTGTCAAATTGCGCCAAATTCAAAAAAGGAAATTGCTCTTGTGTCAAGTCAGATATTTGATAATATAATGTATCCCCTATACGGAACACTTTACAGTATATGACAAAGGTATAAAATAATTCCAGCTATCAACAAAAAAAAGCTTTGCTAAGATTATAAAAGTTTTCCTAATTAGAATCGTACGTTGACATTATAAGGATGTTCTTATAGTTAGTTCTTAGAAAATAATAATAATATATGATATATACATATCTTCATAAGAAGAAACGTTAGTATATGTAGATACACATATACATGTTTATGTTGTATGTTCTCATGCACACATTTTAATGCACTTTACATCGCTATTGGTTATTGACCGATTTGATACGAAATATCTTCCAGGCAGTTATTGGTTTTCGAATACGCACACTCCTCAATATGTTGAACAATGACCAGCCCAAGCCATCGGATAACACCTATCACCCAGCCCACTAAGTAAAAACCTATTCTCCTAAGACTTGAACACGATTACTCACAATTTCATTATGGTCCCTATTAGGGATACCGAGTGATGTGTTCTCTTTTGTGAATACGGTAAATTGGTAAAAATTGCCACCGTTCATTTTTCTTTGCATGGTAAAAGGAAATAAATAAATAATTTTTTTCCTGCTAAAAGGAACCCTTTTTTATTTTTTTAGAATCACGAGTGGCTACACATGCTCATGGGATAGTATTTATGGCGAAAAATAGAAAGTAGGACCGTTGGCCACCACCCATTGGCAGATTCATGGTGCGCTATGCAGTTTTTTAATTGACCAACAAATTTATTTGATTCGTTAGACCTGCTCCTACTACTACGACAACGAATAAAAGGCGTAAGAGAATGAGGAAGAAGAGAACAAACGAACACCGCTCGTCGTTTCAGAATCTGCTTGCACGAAGATATTGCCCAGGTTTGTCCACATCATCATCTCTGCATATGCACTACATGCAAAGCTTCGATAGAATTTTTATCCTTTTTCGTATGATGCTTCTGGATGACGATGACGTGGAGATAGCACCGAGGCGTGGTACCTACATGTGCAAATTTGTTTGCTGACTGCGAATTTTTTCTGACGCTGCTAGTTTTTCCAACTTCCTATATTTCTTTTTATCCGCTCTTAAGTTTTTATTTTTGCTACATATTAGTTTGCATATGAATTCCTATATAAAGTATGTAGACTAATATAGTCGGAAAGGAACAAAAAAAATTAGAAGCAAGACAAACTGAAACAAAGCTTCTGAATATATCGACTTATTTTTAGCCTTGATTTTTTAAAAGGGATCTCTTTTTAATGAAGGTGTATCAGTTATATACATACGTAGATGTATACAGTATACTGGTAGATTCGCTCATGAGCACTGCACAACGTGATATCGTCAATAAATCCTTCAATGTCCATGCATAATAAACATTTTAAATTCCTTCAATTGTGTACACTATTATATCAGTTCTTTTAAGGAACGTGCCAAACAATGTATCCGTACACATTGAATAACCTTTCATCGACTGATACATATACATATGTATATGGTATATATGCATGCCCAGACGTTTAAAAATTTATGAAAGCGCCTAATATCAAGCCCACAGATGGTTTGGAGCCTGTTATAGAGAATAGAATGCAACATGCAGCAGTCTGGACTTTAAAAACTATGGCACGGAAAAATGACCACATATACTATGCACCCTTTTACCCTTTTAATGCTAAAATAACTTTTGTTTAGGATTTCTCAATTTTCAATTTATAATATATGCTTTTACAAAGTAAATGAATTCGAAGCCATAAATGTATTCTCGGCAGAGCATATGACAGCAGTTTTGATTTAAAATCAAAGTCAAGCAAAATATATTTCCCAACTCATTAAGAGGTCCTCGCTAACTGCAAGCAATTATTCATTAACTCTAAGGAAACTTTTAAAATGAAAAAAAGCGCTTATAACTGTGTGGAAAAGGATATGAAGCCAAATGTCCTTATGGCAATACGTAGAGTTTTCTCGCGAAACTCCTTCTGTGTGCATGTGGCACAACTGAATCAGTGAGCTAAAAATGTGAAGAGAAAAAATTAAACGACTAAAACAACATTTGCCGTAGAAAACTAAGGACATGCCATTTTGTTCTCTATTCGTAGGTTTTGCATTTTTCTTGGTATGGAATATAACTTCATCATCACCAGGACCATTGTCACATACCAGCTTCAGTGCTTGAGAGCTGCTGGGGTAAAAGCAAAGAAAAAATGTTGGTAAATCAAACAAAAAAAAAAAATAGAGGGGAAAACACAGAAAGAGGGAGAAAAGCAAAAAAACTGCCCTTGTCCTTTGTTCCCAGTTAACCGCAAATATAAAATTCATAATTACGTTTACTCCGGTAATTAAAAATTATTGTAATACAGTGGGCGGCACGGCGACGGTATCTGTTATGTGGTGCAGACTAGCGATGAGAATCGGTTAGCAGATGCAGATGAAGAAAAAGGTTTTCTAAATAAATCCTTAGAATTGCACAAATGAAAAAAGGATATGGCACTTAAACAGCAAAATAAAAATATGCTTCTGCTGTTTTTTCATTGCTAAATTAATATTTATGGCAGAGACCGTTATATTAAGCATATTCGTCCACTTGTTTTTTTTTGTCCTCTTGCACTAAAAAAATTGTTTTCAAATTTTTTTCAGGATTACGATTCCAATAAATCACTTTTAAAGCATATTCAGATCACTTAGATCTAAGTTCAAGTATATGTTTTCCTCCTTTTTATTTCAAACAAAAACTCAATTTTGCCACACATCAAAATAAAACCGTACCTGATGCTGATGATTATGTTGGTGGCAATAACGATAATATCACCTGAATACAATATTAAAATTGGTTTTCAAAGAGAATACATGAACGGAAGATGATACTTTGTTACTAAGGTTTAAAAAACACATATGCAAACACATATTAACTCCAACCATTGCTTTGGCCATACCCGTGTACATTTAAATGCATGAAGCATTTATACTGGTGTTCGCACCAGCAGGAAAGTTATCACGAAATAAATTTTTCATCAATTCAAAGCGCTGTTTCTTTCGTATTCTACTCACTCTCGTTTTTTTTTTATGGAGAGAGGATACCTTGCCTATATCTTAACCTTATATTGGAAATTTAAAATTGTGCAATTTTTTTCTACCCAGGGGGGTGGAATTGAGACACATAACACGATGCGATAACAAAGTACACCCCTCTATATTTTTTTGTGCCTGCAAATTGTAGAATGGCTTTTAAGACTGCGGTTAATTCACAAAAAGGAGCAAACGATACTATTACACATTCGCGTTCCTAAGGGATTTCGTCAGGATGAATGTGAACAATTGGCGACAATTCTTTGGCAGGGAGTCAAAGTTCACACACCCGTAAGCCCCAGCTAAATTAAATATGGGCATGTCAAGCGGGTGTTCAAAAAAAAATATTTATAGGGTACAGATTATATCAAAGAAATGTTTTGTTATATTATTGGACTATTGATTTGTGAGCCTTGGCAACTAAACAGAATATTCCATATTCTAAAACAAATCTATTGTGTTCCCACTCTAAAAGCAATTTATCATCCGGTGACGCTGAATTTGAATCAAATTTATTAATTAGCATTTTACAAAATTCTTCCATTCATCGCCAAAGCGCGTACAATAAAACTTTCTGAATATTCATCGCCGATTTGAAAGAAAACAAAAATTAAAACACAATCCCCTTGTGCAAGTTGTTGCTCTAAAAACTCAATCACTTACGACATGCCAACTGTAAGAGGTATATTTGGAAGAAAGACAAGGTGTTTGCGGCGCGTTTTGGTTAGATGGATGGATACTCGTAGATGTGATACGTGGAGCGTGAGTGTTTTTTGCTAATTGAATTCATTATTGTCAGATACATCCGACATTTCAATTTTGCTCCAACGTCGTCAGAACACAGATGCAAATTTTCTTGTTTGAGTCTTCTTCAATTCCAGATTTGTGTGAAAGTCACCATCAGGAGATGTCAGAAAGACGACTGTGATGACTACAAAAGCGGAAAATCTCAATAATTGGAAAACAATAAAACCAGGAATTTTCATCATAATTTCATTTGTGGTATTTGATTGTTTTACTTGCTTCCACTAAGTCCTTGTGCGTCGTCAATAAGGGAATAAGTGAGAGCCTTAAGAAGTGACAATGAGCAAACAATACTTAGCAATTTGGTATTTGAATTTGGAGGTATGGAGCCCACAAATTTACACTGTATTTTACTTTTGTGATTTATTCATTTGAGAGAGCCTTCCTAACTTAATTCGATTAAGAAATATTTTCCTTCTTGAATGTGTATCTACCGATATGTACGGCTTAGTATGTCCGACTCGATTACGCAGGCAATCAAGACAATCTGAAGTTATTTTCGTCGTCTTTCATAGATTTGGCATTATACGAGTACACTTATTGCAGTTAAGCGTCCTATGCATGTATGTACATATTTATGTATTACATCTGTACTATTATTATTACTGAAAGCTCCGACAAGTTGACAACCCCACGCCAAGCCTTCCTGTCATGAGCTCCATGTTTCGCTGTTTTATCCTCCTATCAATGGCGCGGCCTTCATGGGTTTTTTTTTTTACAGGTTTTCCAATCATTATTTTCTTAACTATTTGTCATCGTAGCCCCCCTGCTCATCGTAGCCTTCGCGTTTTTATTACTCGGGCAATGCTTGGGGCTAACTTAATTTCCTCGAGTTTCGCCTGTTTCTTGGCCCTGTTTTCCACCATAGATTCTCCTTAAGTTTGTTTTCAAAGACCTGCTTTCACTTTCCTGCTTCTTAGTCAGAGACTAAGTTTAAAGTGTCTTGGGCATCATTAAGGTTTTTACTCTGAGTCGTTTTGAATAGTTCCCTCATTGCGAAAAAAATACGCGTTGTGCATGTTCTTCTTTTTCTAAGATGGCGTTACATCTCATGCCAAAGTCAAGCTTCTTTCATTCGCTTACGTTGTATGCGATTTGTTTTTCACACAAGTGAATAGAACCTTCAGTTTAATGCCGATTCCGAATGGCGAGACCCGAGGAAATCTTTCAAGACAAGTGTACCACGTGGGGTTTTGAGAGTACCCCGCCGAGGAGAGAAGCCACGAAATGAACATTCGATGGCGTCGGTGTTATCGGAATCCGAACTCATCGCGCGTTAGCGGCCGACACTGCGCCATAGCGCTCTCACCACATGTTCAATCTCTTATTTATTTAAATTTTTATGTCGCTTTTTTGGCAGTCAATATGGTACCCAAATACTTGAACTTGTCCATTTTCTCAAAGCGTTTATCGAATACAGTCAGAAGCGAGGTTTGGATCGATCCATGTCGATCAGTGACCATGCCCGTATATTTGATTTTCTCTTCATACACTTTTAAACCTACTTCCGTTCCTGTCATTATCAAACATTGTGTATTTCTCTTAACGGTTTTTTTACTATTTACCAGATGGTGCGGTGTGAATTAATTGAAGTTTATTCCCCCCTCATTTTCTTGAAGGGATCTCATTACGTATTCCAGCATCAAATTAAAAAGAAGTGGTGACGAAGCGTCTCCTTCTTTTATCTAACTCAATTGTTTCAGATAAGGCGTTTCCAACTCTAACACGTCCTTTAGCATACTTGTATCGGTTTAAAATTTTTTTTCGGGATTCCCAGCCTTACAAGGTCATGATTATAGAGTCATACGCCTTTTTAAAATTTACAAATAGTTGCTGGACCGTTTCGTGGAATTCCCTTTTTTTTTTGTCTTTTTAAAAGAATATTTGTAACAACTTGATAGGAGCGATATCATTCCGTAATTTTTTCATAGTGATCGGTAACTTGAGGATAGCGTCATTGCTTCATGCAATGTAACTTCTGTGTTCATTTCTCTCTTCATATTTAATTAATTTCGATGGTATTAGGTCTTGCAGCTTTGTTTTTCTTAAGTCGATGGATTGCTTCCATTACTTCCTCGATGTTCGGCAGTTCCGTCTGAATTTCAGCTGTATGGATAAAACTGGTTTCTTTTATTGCTTGTTCTCCGTGTACTAGTACATTAAGCAGTTCATCAAAATATCTCCGCCGTTGGGCTGGAACGCTTTGGTTGTCCGAAAAGAACTCCTCATTATTCTTGGGTATAAATCCTGATCTGGTTTGGTATCCTTTGCGTATAACGATTAGCCCTGCATACATTGCTCTCGAGTTTTTAGCAGCACACTCTTCCTGAATGTTAGAAAACTTTTTCGTTTTTCATTGTAGGTTTTTATTCCGTAAGAGGCGGCCGACTTTCGTGTGCTCTGATATCTTGTTCGTGGAATTTCGTCCAGGGCTTGAAGTCTTAGAACATTACGGGTTTTTACTTTTTCCTTGCATTCTTTAACCAACCAAGGCTTGCCGTTTAGGGCTTTGCAACAGTGTAGTTTGTTTTCCACTGCTTCCTTTACTACACTTTTTCTTGTTAACCATATTGCTTCTATCTGTTTTGTTTCGTCGTAAGTTTGTATGCCATTTAGTAGGACCGGATATTAATTTTGCCCTGGTTATGACGCTGGCTTCGAGGGACCTTTAGCTTGTCAGCTTTAAATTTTTCTTAAGCATTCCTTTGATTCGGCTTCGGTCATAATGGCAATCTGCTGCTTTGTATGCTTTAGCATATAGTTTCTTCTATATATCAATCAATCTACTCCTCTTATGTCACTTCCTTTTCCTGTTGAATATTCATTTCAAAGGATGAGAAAAATTTTATTCATTGCTTTGTAAAACGTATCATGTATTTCTTCGTCTTCATCTTCTGTGAGACAGTTTACATATTTACAGCGGGGTCTCCATGTGTTGGCCATTGACACTCGGTCATTGTAAATTATTACATCCAATACGTTTTGCACAATTTTTATGATGAAGAAGAATCCTGCTCCAAGATTTAGACTATCCGTGCCGTCAAGCGGAAAGTATAGCCGCCCTTAACGGTTATTCCTTTTAAAAGTCGAGCTTCTTGTAATACTGTAATACTTGAAAATGTTACCCAATGGGGACCAGCCAATAGTTAACATTAAGATGTGTCAACGATTATAAATTTCTTGGACCTTTCATGTGTAAAAGAGAAAACAAAAAATAACTAATGCTGGTTTATTTAAAATCTTTCCAAAATTAATAGAGGGCAACAAATGGCACTTTCATAAGAGAAACTTGGATATTTTAGTTTATTTTAACATTAATTTTGATATTATTTCAAGCCTTGTAATCCTAGAACCTACATATGTAAATAAAGGATCAGATAGTCAAATCAGCACTGTTGTATTGTAATCATCTTTACCATATTACTGCTGGTATTTTCATTCAAACCATTGCATTCAACATTGGAATAATTAATAAATTATCAAAGTACAATTAATTTTACACATAAAAACCAAATTAATTAATACAACGACTCCGTCGTTCGTCGACGCCATCAACAATAGCAACAGCAACAGAACATCCTCTTCACAGTCGTTCATTCCATAACATGCATTCGGTTCTTGTTGTTGACTACGAATACATCGAAAAAAAAGGCAAGCGGATGAGAGCAGTTAATTTAATCCGATGAGGTCATCCATTTCATTATTACGTGTTTAATATTGCAGCGAATATTAATGACCGAACGTTCAATCTAAAACCAGAGTACGAGTTCGAGTGCGTTATTATTCGGCGAGTACCTACCGAAAACCATACACCGTCCAACCAACTAAACCAGCCAACCGAGCAAACAACCAACCAGTCGACCAGTCGACCAGTCCGACAATAATATTAAAGTCAAATAATATCCATTTAAAAATAAAGCCAGGTAATAAATGTGCAAATAAAATTAACACGGTAAAATCAAAAATTACATCACTGGCTATCGGAGGGCTACATAATAATTGAGTTCTTTTCTACCTCAAAGTGAATTTTATGTCAACGAGTCTTTGAGGCTGTATGTTTACATGAACACGGGCACAGGCCGTTGCAGGTCGCTGCAGTTCAGCGTCATTGCCCGAGTCTATATTCCCAGAGCATCGGTAACCCATTATTATTGTTTTCGAAACCATTTTCATGGTTTTGGGTTGGTGAACGTAAATCAGATAAAACTTTAATGGAATATGTATTTAAAATAGAACACTATGATTGTGGTGTATGTTTTTTTAATTAATGAACTAAATAAACAAAATAGCAAAAATTGGTTCTGTTCGATTTTCATATTTCTCTGATTCTATTTCAAATTGAATACAATGTATGCCATAAACAGCTACGAACCCTCCTTATATTCACCAATATTTTAAAAAATTGCAACATATTCTCTAAGAACAAAAAACGTATCTCAAAAGTTTGAATAAATAACCACCCTTCATAGAAGTCAAGAATATGGAATAAGATGATATAGTGTGGGTAGACGTATTGGTGTAATGGCTTATTAAAATTCTTCGCGAAAATCACAAGGGTAATCGTGCACTTATGGAAATTTCCTGTTGCCAATGTCCTATAGCTGTTAAGATCAACTGCTGCTACCGCTTTCTTCCCGTTAACCAACAGGACCAAGTATCAAAATAAGGGTATGCAAAAAAAAACGTGACACCACGGAATTGAGGGGCTGATTCCATTGCTGCCACAGCTACCAATTTTTCAACTCATTGAAGTGGAAGCAATAATTGATTATGGGATAGGGATTAATCTCAGCTAATAAGAAACAGATACAAGTTTGAAGTGAGGTGAGTGGTTGGGCAAGGCGTTTGGCAACAACGTTTGAAAAATAGATTTGCATTTCTTTTTTTTTTCGCTCTGTCTGAAATTCTCGTTATTCGATTGCCATACTGACTGATGATAAGGGTAAGTAGAGAGAAAATAATACCGCCTGCTTATGTTCTACAGGACGGCGAGGCTTAAGACATGCGGTTACAGATTTCAAATGATTTATTTGTGCTTTTAACAAAAATTTGCATATCATTTAACAGATCCAGACAACGTCCGCCGACGATTACCGGGTGGTAGAAGAAAGGCACGCAATCTTCCGGAAAATCATTTTTATTAAGAAAAACTATGAAATGTTAGCCAATATTGATATTTTTACGTATTTGCATTTGAAAGCTGAAATGATCTATGTTTAACGGAACGAAATAAATATTTTTTTTATACATATATTGTAAAGTGAAAAATATAATCATGCTCAGGAGGTAAAAATATAGACCCAATCTACGGGATGTCAATAATCTACACGGACTTATAACGACCTTCTATCCATATAAGAATGAAAATTTAGGGGTGGTCCTGATTGACAGAATGACATGAAAATATTTTCTCGCTTTCAGGTGCATATATTTTTTTTAGAGATATTTCAAACAAAGCTATCACAGAAACAAAAAATAAAAACAACAGTGATTTCAAGCATTGAATGGAACAAACATAAGAGCTCTTACCGGACGACAGAGAAGAAAGCGTAATAAATATTAATAACCTCACATATTCAAGGCACATACATATGTATGTACCTATAGACGGATGTACATTTGAGGATTCTATCTTCGACAACGACGACAACTGCCGGAATAAAACCATTACTCATACCTGGCACTGATACCGCACTGCCATTTATCTCCACATGCTACGGAGCATCCAGAAGCCCAAACCAACCCCTTTGCACCACCAGCACACATCAGATGTGACATGTCATAATTTTAGGATCGAACCAAATCGTATGTGTGACGTGCCTGTCATAACTCATCATGGCGCTTACATATGAGCTGCGGGTTTCGATTAGAATAACAATATCTTTCTTTCTTTTTCTCTATCCTGTTTCCCAAGGCTTTAAGCTTGATTATGATAAACCTTCTGGTTCTGTACTTGCGCGCTTCTCATTAATTTTCGTTGTCTTTGTAGAACTATCAATACTGTGCCTTATATCATTCCCCTGAGGTCCACATATAGAGGAATCAATTTGTCAATGCCGCGTGGATGTATTCGATTTCAAATGAAACACACCCTTGTCTTATATCACCAATCGCCCTTCTCGTATACACATGTCATTAAAAGTATAGAAGCGTCTTGCTACCGACTTTCACTTACTTTTATGACTCATATTGTCCTTCTTGTGGGAGTAATTTGATGTGTCTTCTGACCAAAATCATAGTACTGAGTCGTTGGCCGTAGACCACGCTGTCCTCATAAAGTCTAATAGTCGTAAATATAGATTTACGTTGAGCGCGCATCGGAATTGAGCAAGAAGTTCCAATATTGCCACAGAAAACACCTTTATTGATGATATAAATTCCAATAGTAATGACATCATAACTGCCGCTAAATGGATAAATAAGCTCTAGACCGCATCTGATCCAAGTGGAAATCTGCTTCAAAGCTTATTTCTTCCTATCAACCATAGGAACAAAAAAGTAGAGATTCTTTGTGATTAAAAATTATGTAAAAACCTTGAGTTTTTTTTTTTTCTCTAATTATTAAGTAATTTTGCCAGCGGCATTTTACTCGGCAAAGTTGGGAAAACAATTGAATTCAAGAAAGTAAAGAAGGTGGATGAGTAAAATTTATCATATCCTTTCTAACGTGCTCCAATATCAATTGAATTAAATTCTTCAGATTTATGTGACAGAGTGTATGATAAGCTACCCTCACGTTGTATTCTTTCCTCGCGGGCATAATTTCATTTTCAATTACTGCAAGAATACTTTTTTTTCTTGTTTACCTTTTATCAATTGGCATGATTGACGGTGTTGTAGAAAAAAAAATGATCTCGTACAAAACGAGGAAGCAGGAGATGTTGCTTCCATTGAAGATTATCCAATGTCATACTGCGGGCATTTTCATTGTTTATTTTTCCATTTTTTTTTCCAAGTTAAATTAATTTATGCAAGCTTCCAATTGTATGCTCGTATGTGTGAAAATACATCCGGAAGAATATGCTTCAACCAAAGCTAGATCATGGGTCAGCCACAGGTGTAGATTGCACGCACCGTTCAGAGGTCAACCGATTTATAAAATGGTTTGATTCACCTTTCGTCACTCACGAGCATGAATATTGAAATATTCACACGCACCTTTAGCAAATCATGAACCATATATGCCATGTAGTAGGTAACAGTTGGATGTTAGGCCGGAAGGATGCTTCAAATGGGAGCTTATGTTGATTTTGCTTGCATGCTTCCGCTGACTCTACGAGTGCGGCCCCTACCTTTCAATATTCAATTCAACACCGCAAATGTTAGTTAATCTCTGCACAAACTTGTGAACCATCAAAAGCTGAACACTTTGCTGCCGTGCTCTTCACCTTCAGTCAAAGTCCACAGGAGCTGTACGTCACGTCAATGTACAGTAGCTTCCGATCGACGTGGGTATGTACACTGCTGTTGTTGCTACTGCTGCTATTAGTGGATGGTTGGGCAGATAGATGAATAGGTGGGCGGCTGAGAATGTTGTTCTATACCCTGTGCAAACAAAGGCATCAATTTAAGGTTAACCGATGTTTTCCCAATGCCGAAATTCCTGGCGCAAACATTCGCATTCTGTCTTGACACCATCATCATCACGACCACCACTACTCGCACATATCGGTATGACATGACATCGCACATTCAATTCCTATGATGCTGCTGCCGACATAGCATGGACGCACGTACATATAGTACTCATACGTACGTTGATATGTGTCGATATCCGGATCTGATGCTGGTAAAGTAGGAAATCTGCTAAATGGCAGGATTCAATGCTTCATAGATTACCGATTTTACATTTATTCTGAGAGTTTTCCAATGAATTTGTTCGGCTGGCTTCTGGTGTTTCTAGCCGACACTTGGTGCAAAGAGGAAGCCACATTTATCGCTGGCAACATCAGGATTTAGTCTCTACCGCCTGCTACAAAGCTGTGTGTTTGTCTGCCTACAGCCATCAATGATTTCTATCGACAATTCAGTTCCTCGGCGAACATTAGGGTAAATTGAGCTTGAATTAAAGTTACTTTAAAGCGATTTTAGACTTTTAGACTTTAACATGAGTAATAGATGTTAATTCATCATCTATACACCATATGAACCAAGATACATGTGCATGTAGAATTCGAATTTACTTGCGTAGATTTCACCCTATTCATTAATTTTTTTCTTTAAGATTGCACACGTGATACTTTACCTTGTTGTTTTAATGTCGTTTTTGTTTTCTTTTGGTTTTTTATTCTCTAATTTTATTTCATTCAAATAATTATTTTCAGAAAATCTATTTACAATCATTGATGCGTACGCTTACACTTGCCGCGTCTCTTACAATTACGTTTCAAATGCGAATCCGAAAAAAAGACCCTTTGAACTTTCCGTCATCATATGCTGTGTGCAATTGAAAAGTTGAGTGTCTTTTATTGCAAACAGTCGTTCATTTCGATTTCGTCCGCATTCACTTTTAATTGCAGAATAAGGTAGAGCAAAGAAGTGTCTAAAAGACAGTTAAGGCCAGGATCAAAGGCGATTTTTCCTTAAAGCTAAATTAACTTTTATGGGTGAAAGTCTAAGGTATGAGTAATACACAAACATATATATGTATGTATTTCCCTACTATATAAGTTTGTAGGGAGAAAATACTATTTCAATTTCACTGCCATAAATCACATCTCTTTGACAATTGTTCTATCAACATCAGTTTACACCAGTAACCAACTACAATTATGAAGATTAAATTATCGGGAATTAACAACATAACTTTTGTATTATACAATATTTAATAAAAATTTACATACATAAGAAACATACGTGTGTATATTTAGAGTATAGATTTGCCTTATACATAGTTCCAACTTCTCATGCACTCGGGGCGATTTCCGTTCGTTATTAAGTGGCGTTTGAAACTTACACCCTAGGACAAAGACCATGCCTCGCCCGATGAAGTTTTAGAAGCATTAGATGGGTGGGCAAGAAAAAAATTCTCCACCAAAAATTACGAAAATGGGGGAAAATCGCAAAATAAATGCCGAATATAAAAAGAAGGAAAATGAAAGAATTGCGATGGAGGACAAAACAGAATATCTAGAAGGAAATAAGGATTTGAAGAGAATGTTCTTCTTAATTCATGCAGATTTATAGCCCAAGGCGATAACATTAATTTATCGCTTTGTAAGAACTGGGCTCAACCGCGGGAACAGGGGGGATTCGAAAGTGCATGTGATTTTTTTCTTATATATTCTTCTTTATTGCCCTTTCGTTGGTCTTCCTGGTCATTTTTTTTTTCTAGGTGCCAAGAAAAGAGGGAAAGTATAGCATGAGATCGAAATTGTATGTACATGTGTATAGCTCGGATTATTTAATAAGTATAACAATTGTACATACGTTTCCTGCTTTTAATTTATGAAAACAAAAACAAATCCCAAAATACTGCTCATACTTTATTTGATAATTTCTGGTGAAATCGTTATCTCAGTTAGCTCAGGCGAAATTGTGGTAGACATTTTTTTTTAATTTTCACGCTTTTCCCGTCTACCGTCCCAAAATTTAGTGATACCAATATACATACATACATAATCGGGATAAGCAGTGCGAGTGCGTTGTCATCAGTGAATTAGCACTTTCGTGAAATTCCTAGACGACGACTTCTTCACCCATTAAGATAAAATCACGAAAAGGGAAAGGAGAAGGTGCTTGCTCAAAGCGTTAGCAAGTGCAAGGGTTATAAAAATATAGAACTTCTAAGATGTACAATTTTTTTTAATCGGAAGATGGTGCATGTTTCAAGCCTCGCGCGTTTCTGTAGTACCCAGGGGTGTCGTCGATAAACCGCAGATAAGTGATAGGGTGGAGTGTACTTTGTCAATGTTTGTTGTTTCAACCCCGAAAGGGTTATTATTTATCCACAGGCTACTCTCACAACAGGAAGCGCGATAAAAACTCACTCCGCAACATCATAAAAACGGGTCCATCGAATTTTAATCAAACCCATTTAATTTGCATACTCTTCTTTAGCTCAGCTACTCCCGCTGTCGTACAACGAGAGTCAAACAAAGGATAATATTTTTAACAGACACCCACCGGTGTTTGGTTTGCCTTTTATTACCGTCAAGGGAAGGGTTGCTTCACCAGCGAAGGTAGCACGGTTTTTTTTTCTCTTTTCAAACAGTTATTTAAGTTTTCAGCGATAGTAAGGATAACACACATACACACATCTCTACATCAGATGCTAAATGAATCTTTTTGCAATTGAGCTGACAAGCTTAAAAATCCTTAAAGGAAATCAAAATCAAACGCAGATACAATATATGCATTTTAATTCCCTGGTAAACCAAGACCGCATTACATTCATTAATTCGATTATTTTCTATGGATTCTATACAGAGTTGAACGCGAATCCTTATGATTGGGCAATGGTACAGTGAACGCAGTCGAAATAACCATATACCTCTGGGGAGCCATATACAGATATGTTTCGTTGCATAAATGTTGAGAGAATATGATTGGATCATCAATCATTTATAGAAATTGGCTCATTTACCTTCATTGAAGCCCGACAAATTTATGGTATCATATCACGGCAATTAAAACTGTAGAAGAGATTTTATTTCTGATACTCGGAATAGAATGTGTAGGTAAATATGTACAGACGTGTAACACTTTGTTACTTCTGTAGTTGCAATAAAAATTTAACCGACAATTTGTTTTCAGGTAACTTATGCCATTACGGAATAATTGGGAAATTTACGTTGATCAAAATACGTAATTGAACTGCCCAAGGTGTAATCATTGTTGATAATTGATTTATGTTTACATCAGAGCACGTTAAACCCTGAAGGAGTCAATAATTGAGCCAAACGAATAAGGCTACACAGCACATATGTATGTATGTATGTATGTGCGTGAATGTTCGATAGTATGTGAGCGTTGTAGAAACAAACAGCAGCAACCCTTTAAGATAACACTATACACAATCTGTACAAGCAAAGTTTGGGGCTATTTGGCATACACTCACGTGACATACATATATATATGTATGTGCAAGTATGTACTAGGTATAGGAAAAGCATGCATACGTATGCTTGGGTCGGCTGCGGTTCAGCTCGTGTAAAGGCAATATTTTGATAGGATATCACAGTAAATTTTCCAATTTGGTCATATTCTGTACAGGTGGTTATTTGCAGTATGTTGCATACCCACACGCAATTACACGCGACCAATTGTTGATTTTCAATTTGATTATGCCTAAAATTGCCCTTTGGTCACAAGCTGAAATTCGTTCATTGATTTGTGGATATTACCGTTATATATTGTTAAAATGTTCTATACCAACTCCATTACATATTTGACGGTATAACAAATGTATATTATACTAATAAAATTGCAATAGCACCGCCTTAGCTTCCGCCCATATATTTATAGAATACTTTTGTATGTGACCACTTAGGGGCAATTTTATAAACATAAACACAATATTCCCTTCCATTCAGAATCATAAAACAGTAAATCGAGAACAATCCTCTCTTTTTGATACTGATGCGTGATTCTTGGATTTCCCCGTGTTACTCAAGGGTGCGACAAAACGATCCAATGGCCAAACAAAATTATACTTACGTATATGCATATATACATATTCACATTTATCTATACCTACATTTCTATACGTACAATATGTGGCCTTGGGGTGACATGTCGTAAGGATAAGAAAAGCATTTTTATTCTTGCCGCCCAGTTTCTTCTTTACGATGTTGTTAAAGGAATACAATGTAAGTGCTTTTGCTAGGTGGTGTGTGCTTTTCAAAACTAACAAGGACCATTTAAGGACCAATAAATACGCAATTTTATAGATCAACTATCATAAAAAGGCAGCCAGCAACTTTGCTATTATCTGCTGAGAGGTTTAAACTAGCGCACCAGGAAATGTAATAGGTAACAATCGGACCAATGGAACATGAGGTAACATTTTTTCTCCTTTACATACACAATTTGTGCGTTATATAGGAGAAATTACACCCATCTGACCACAGCTTGAACCATTAGAATAGTAACATCTATCTACATTTAGAGTGATATTCCAATACTGTTGATATAAAATTGCTCAACAAATTTATCTTACAAGAATTACCTTCATTTCAGATATTTCTCGTTCATTGAAACAGTTGCATTTACTTTTTGGTGGCAAGTGATATACAAACACATCTTATCAAATGAATTACCACAATACCGATACAAGAAGGGTTCCCCCATTTAGATCCTCTTGGATTAACTGGCATGTGATCAATTATAATAGAATGAATCAATATAGCGACCTTTCTACATCAGTTGTTCTTTTGCAATTAAATTTATCGTATTGGTATACAAAAAGAGCAAACATACAGCCCCTTAGCATATACGCAGCTAATGGTCAATACCAAACTAACAACTTCACTCCTGAGTCAATCAAATAAACACCAGTTGGTCAACCCGACCATCATTACTACCGGCACTCTTCCATCACACATGACAATCAATCAATTAGATATTTGGTTTATTAAATTTGCCCAATTCAAGCGACAGAACCAAGTTTTGCCTGTCTTATTCACATGTAATAGATACGTTATAATTATTCTTAGAAAACAATCAATCACTTAAGGAAAAAAATAAAATATTTTCTATTCCCGTTTTTTTTTCTTAATAAAAGCAAGAAAAAATATAATGTTGCTTTCTAACTTATCTATAATACATGAATAGTTGCATACATAATTATAAAGCAAGACACAGTGAAAAACATTGGTGAAATTAGAATACGAAAGCATCTCTAGGGTGTGATTTTAATTTCATACTCAACCAAATTTCTCCGCAGTATTTCTCACGAAGATTAATAACAATACAGAGCGAGGCAGCGTATATCCAGCAAAGGCAGGAACTACCAAGAGCAAATCGGCTATGAATCATATAGACTACGAAAAAAAGTTCTCAAAATTGTGTTATCTTCTTAAGGAAAATAAAAGAAATCCTAGGGTGGTTGTCTGGTTTTCTATCTAGAATTTATTGGGCCAAAACTCAACGTACTCGTAGTCTATTTTTTAAGGAAGAATTCTTTTTCTTTTTTCACATTGACAAGTCGCATGTTATGATACTGTTGCATTACAGGTGAATATCTATCTACATATATTAGGTATAGGTAGGTATTACATACAGATGTATCTTGCATGGATTCTATCGGCAGACATGGTACACACCGTAATTCATCTTCTTCTACTTCGTTAACGTACTAAAATAGCAAACAAAGAAAAATTACCAAAAATCGAGCAATTTCCACCCTTAGGATGGGGCTGAATTTAATAAAGCTTATTCGAGATTCTGATATGAGGGGTTGTCTTTTAGAGCATTTTGCTCGTAGTATCAATACCAACTTTGAGAAAAGAAGACATGAGAGTTATTTGTAAAGACCCTTGCCGCAAAGGTAAACGTGAAACATTTCAGCTCAAGTGGAAAACAAGATTAATTTTTTCCTTTCGGGAATTTGCCCGGCAATGTGCGTGGCCTTTGACTTTAAGGGATGATTAAGACATACGTTGAAATTATGTGCATGTCATGTCACCTCCACCCAATTTTATGTACATGACAAATTCGCGAAAATCGAAATTCGATGGGTAAAAGCATTCAATAGGGGAATAGTTAAAAAATGAAAGTTAAGTTTTTTTAATCGATATAAAAACGCTGATACGTTGGTAGCAAAATAATTTTATAGTACTAGAACACATTTTATCTACTAAAAACAAATTATAGCGCTTGAATGCATATTTAGCAGCTACTCCTCTATTCACATAGGTTTCAATGAAGAACGATTAAAAGCGAGTTCTTTTACATATATCAAATCGATTTGCGAGGTGTTCTCTTCTTTGTTTCCACTGCCTAGCTTTGCGTTCAATTTACTTTAGTTTTCCCTTCTCTTAATAAAATTGTGACCTCCGCTTGGTTACCCAATATCTTCACTAGCTTCTTCGTCCCAATGGGTACGCTCTTGGCTGAAACTTCTATTTAGCATACAATCGGCCCATTAAATAAGATGGATCACTTTCGGATACAAATTACTTGAGTTAAAGATCTTCAGAAAGTGTGAAAGGCTTAATACCAAACTAAGCATTTACAATTCTTTCTTACTGTATTGCACTAAGGCTTAAAAGAAACGAAAACATGTATTTATATACTTACATTTCTGTAATAGGTATGTATGTATGTGTGGAGGCATTTCAAGTTTGCTTAGAAATTTTATTTTTTAAAGGCAGAAAATGTATTGTCTTAAAATATTTGTTTTTAATCGAATATGGTATTCGAACATTTTCGTCACAGCATTATAGCAAAAAACAACAACTTCATCATATGCATATATGTACATACATATTATGCATAATAACCCATTCCATTTAATATCCATTCAGTTGAATTTTAACGATAATTTTCACCTGACAAAAAAGGCAACGATGACAGTGACGGTGACGGCGAATATCCCACATGCGCTGAACCGATATGTTTCCAACAAATGGAAGCCAATAATCAAATGCCAGTCTGTCTGTTTGTTCATTCGCATATGCCATTCGCGAATAAGTTCATACTCAGTCCGTTCATCCATCTACCAAGGAGGAGCAGCAGTTTTTTAATCACAGCGTGTTCGTTTCGATGGCACCTTGACGGATCGATCGTCTTCAGGCGGTGAATTGACCGACCATGTGTTGTAGCTGATGCTGCCGTACTGCTAGCTGCTGGATGCCGCTGATACTTCTGCAACTTACTTCACAAATGCATGGTAGATTGAATTAATCGAAATTGGGATTGCATCTGCCATTTCTTATACGTATCTATAAGACAAGGAATAAACTGGTACCAGTTTTGCCAGGTTTTTTTCTTCGCATTACCTTTATCCTCTCCCAGCCTGATGTAGCCAATGGACCACATTGACGTGATTTTGTTCTCTAGATCTGTGCTCTCTTGGTTTGATGATTTCTTGATGGGGGTTTCAGTTTTTTTTCTCTTTTGGCTTCAAAATCATTTTAAATTATTATTACTGATTGTGATTGACACCTTCTGATTATACAAATTATATAGTCTTTATTGCATAATCTATAGTCTAGAAGGCTGATTTTATGCTTAGTGAACGCCTTACCTTTAATTTAAATTTTAAATACTCGTATTCTCGACTCCCTAATGTGCTGTTATGATTCTTATTGATACACGACAATACTGCACGATTCGGATAGAGCGCGATATTCACTTTTCAATATAATGACAAGCTGTCATTACGCGAGACAATATTTGAATCCCATTTCAGAGACGAAACGAACGATGACATATGGTTATATATGTATATATGTAACGAAGTAGTGTAATCCGCACCGGTTATTCCCAGTGCAGCGTTTATCTTCTTGGTCTCTGACCGCCACGCCGAAGAAACCAATGTCTCGTTTTTAAAGTGGCAATGAATCAAATCGCTCTTCTCTCTGTTGTGATGCTCTCTCCCTCCTGATGCAAAGTTGTTGCGCTACATTATCTGTCCATTGACATTAATCCCACGCGCGCCTACGAATACATGAGGATATTGATTTCTATACCTCACCCAAAAAGGTAAAAAAATAAAAACCGGAGACAACGCAGTATGCAAATTCGTCTGTTTTGCAGAATACGAGTAAGTGTACGATTTATTGTTTTGATTGAGAATTTATGTATTTACCTTCCACTATACGAAAACTGTGTGACTTATTGCACGACACGATCGCCTTGGGTAATCGTAAAACAATTAATGCGATTAAAATGCTGTAAATTGTCGTACCAACAACATGTTGTTATCTACCTATTTTTCTTCTTTTTTTTTTTTCTCCAAGTACGCCAAATTACCATCCATGTCAATCAGGAACCAATAAGTTTAACCACAAGCATATGTATAGGTGTACGGTAGTGGTTAGGGAAATCCCAATAAGATCGCTTTGGATGACTGGGCGGCTCCATGGAATACTAAATAGGGTGACAGTTGTCGGACGCCTTTGATTTTACATTCAAACCAATAAATAAATTTGTGAATAATGATCAAATATAGTTTCTTGTGATTGCGATTATCGAAGCTATGCTGGTAGAATTATAAGTGGAATTTCGTTACAAAGAATTAAATTACTTCTTTCTTCTTTTTTTTTGTTCTACGTCTTTGAAGTGTTTGTCAAATCATCGACAAAAGAGCATATTGCGTTGGACACAAGCTACCGACTCTTGCAGTTACCACACTCATATCGAAGGGAAATGCAAGTCATGCAGCGTAGGCCGATGATGCACTCACATATCGCATTATTATCTTCGTGTCTTCTTTAAGATTTATCTGATTGATATACAAATAATGAGATTCACTCAAACTTAGTTGATTCGTCATTGAAAAGGTGTAGATTGATTTGCGATTTTTATCATCAAATATTTTCGAAGAATCTTTCAAGTATGTAGTTCAAATTGGAGGGGCGATTTACGTTGATTGATTCAGTTTACTTCTGAAGTTTATGAGTCTTGAAAGGTATGCATGAGAGCAGTAAAAAAAACACACAATTACTTGAGTATGACTATGACATCAGAAAAAGTCAACCGCGATTGTAGATAGAAAAAAAACAACGAACAGATAAGATCTTATATCAAATAATACAATATTAATTATAGAAGATAGATTGAAATTTATATGTACATATATTAAGGTAGCTTAATTAGTTTAAATATATACTTGTACGTATGCATCAAGACACTACATCAATCAAACACATCGGCTTCGGAATGATCGAATTAGCCAGACTTGACTTACGTACATTTTCAAGGAAGGAGTGTCGAAATCGGTCGGTCTAAATATAATGCCATAATTATTCGATGGTTGAAAACAAATTTATGCTTAATGTGTTTTCAAAAATCTGAGTCGTGCCTTAAACCGCTTTTGTTTTCAGATGAAACCTTGCTTACTTGATAAATTATATCTCATCAATCACAGATTCTCTTTCTTCTCCTGATCGGCTCAAAAGTAGATATACATACATTCACATAAAGCATAAAGTAGATAAAGCACATGAGTAGTATCCTGATTTGTGTTGCACGGTAACGTTTCTCTATCTTCAATAAAATTAAAATAATAGTAATTAAAAAGATTCTATACTATCGCTATCATTTTGCATTAATTGAAAATGCCAAATTCAGTTGTAAGTAAGCAAGCCTACCAAAAACGATATGAATTCATTAAAGCCCTTATCGTTTTATAAATCATTTTAAAATCTACATATTGAGGTAAGGTTTCTTGTTTCCATATTTGAAAGCCATCCTAATGCAAAATATGATCTGCCAAATTAGGACATCAATGCAATCTTACTACATATCAACAAGCGTATGAATTCACATATTACTCGTAAGATATGTACTTACGTAACTGGTCGCTTGAGTTACGTATATTGTATGCAAATTGACGATCACCGTAAATCGAAGAATTAGAACGCTTGCACTAAACTGTTTTCCGAAATGAAAAACAAATGCAATACGTTACTTCATCGCTCTATTCCTGTATATTTTCGTTACTATTGCCGCATGTTTTCAAATCCATAACCCAGGAGTGTCTTCTTTGAAATCCAGCCCCCATATGAAGAAGAATTGTAGCCGTTTGTTATACACTTATACAGCAAAATCCACACGACAGTTTTGCTAATGTCTTCAAAGTTGTATTTTTATACGTATGTACAAACATACTTACAGTAGAAAGTATCTCGCGCGTACTTGATACAAAGGAAATCGGTCGGGTCAAAGAAGCCAGGTAGTTAACCGACAATTGTTTTTCTCTTTAAACCGCGTTAGCGGACGTTTCTATTGTTTTCGTAGAAATTATCTTCTTGTTTAGTAGAAGGTATGTATTTCATTTCAGTTGTTTTTTTTTATTATTTTATTATTGTCTTTTTTTTGCTTTTTGAATTAATAACACAATTTCACAGGCCATACACAGCAGTTTGGCTGTATGACCCTTTAAACTGTCCATTTTGTTACTCGCTTACTGTGGGAATTTTCATCGTCGTTACTCTTATTTGGTACCTCATTTAATTTTTTTTTCTCATCTGGTTAATGCTTTAATATTTTTCTGTTTAATTGGTTCCGAGTTAATGTTATAAGTCGTTTAATTTCCTCCCTAAATTTTCTTTGTTATATATACACGTATAAGTATGTAGACAAACATAATTCATTTCTCTGCATATATATATGTATATATTTAAATATATGAATTTACGAACGTACATATGTATGTACGTAGAAGCAAAATAATTAAAATATTAAGACAATTAGAGACATTGTTGGACATGTTATGTTGGATTTGTTACTGAAGTCACTTCTATGTAAAATATCTGCCAAAAAGGTACAATAACTGCAGCGTTTTGTTTACTATCAAATTTCTTCCTTCCTATCTTCCTTCTAAACCATCAACAACGGAATTCAGATTTCATTTCATTTTTCATTTGATTGTAAAATTCAGATTATAAGGATTTGGATGTTACGTGTATACAGTTTTAAATGTACTAGAATATATTTTCAATTTCCTACATGCAAAAATATAAGAAAGTACTTCGCACATTGGTACATATGTACATATGTATACTACAGGAAAAAATGAGAAATAGAATGTTTTCGTAAAAAATGGGAAACAACTTCTGGTTTTGTCACGCAGTTGTTATCCAAGATCTGTGAAATTAAATTCTATAAATATGAAAAATAATAAGAGAGTGCTCATACAATAAGGACATATGATCATCCTTCTAACACCTTGTTGCCCATTTACATTCATTTGAGTATGATACGGTTATTTTCCCTCCCTTTAAGATACAGACAATTTCGATTTTTGAACCCATGATTAAATATCACCAAATTATTCACCATGTATTCAAAATTCACCAGAGATTATGGTTGCTTACCTCTATATGAATAAATCCATACCTCTTTAGCATTTAGAATGTCAACAACCGATCAATTTGATCGACAATTAAAGTGATAGCAAAGCGGAGCGACAGAGTGACAAGTACTGCACTTACACGAAACACAAATTGCGGCAAAATTCACAATTAATCTGTGGTTTCTTTCTTTTCCTTCCACTTTTTTTTCCACCGTACAGTGAATTTCTTCATGCTCGATGGCACATCCATCTATGAAAACCAGAAGAGCGGATTGAATTGAAAACATCATTCGATACAAACAAGCAAGAGGAAACCGCTTCCAAAGAAAGCCACCACAACAATTGTTTTCGAGGCGATATGAACCGAAGCCACCGAAGCCTCCGAAGAATAAGTACTTGGGTGTACACTTACCTTAACGCATCGACAATTATCCGAATGGATGAGTTCTCCGAGAGGAACTGAAAATAATTACTACATAACGTAGTTATGGTGGCACTGACGCGTCTTCGTTGAGTTGAAGGTGACAAATAATTTTCAAAGTAAGCTTGTGAATGTTTTAATGCCGCAGAAGACTTAATAGCCATTTTAGGATACATACATACATATATCAACATATCAATACATATAATTATAAAAATGAGAAAAAAAAACATATTTCCTTAAACCGATTACAGCATTTCGATAACCTTCCCGTAAGACAAAATTCATCACAGCTAATTTTGTTAATCACTGCCACCTCAGATACCTTGTCCGATGACACTCAACAAGAGATAATCAATCGCGTTTGCATTACTTCGAGACCAATCACTCGCCACCATCTGTACAAGTCCCTGCCAAGCGAACTGCAGCAATCACTGCAAGCACAGCTTCAATAAGAATGACAAACAGTGCCGATTCATTTGATTTTTGCCGACAATAATTTGGATCACATTGGTGCGAATAATTGCAATTGATTTTTTTATCGTCCTTTCAGGTTTTCTTTAACAAACACAATTATTTTGCCAATGCTGCTATTCGAAAAATTTTCCTGATATTGTCAGAGCGACATGTTTCTCAGAAGGGATAGTGAAAGAGCTTTGATTTCCTCTGCATTCCCGTGTCCTGTGGTTTGTTTTTTATTTGTTTTTTTCACTTTGTCATGAGAAGAACTTGTCCGCCCGTAGGCAATTGGTTCTCACGAGTTACCTTTATCAATTATGACAAATCTTCCTCAATGGTTAACCTACTGACAAGAATATTTTATTGTAGCAACAAGGATAATTTGATCGATTTCTGTTTTTCATAATTCTTGTCGATTCAGTTAATTATATCTAATTCGTGCACAACTGGACAAAATGCGAAAATGCCCATCTACAATACTATTGTCGAAATGAATATAAAAAGAAATCTATGTGCACAAATGTTTTCGTTTTAATTGCATCAAATGCTTCAATGTCTTATTTAGAATGTAATCCTAAAGAACAAAATAGGAAATTAAAAAAAAACTAATTTACTCGTAGGCAAGGAAAACAAGATCAAATGCCGGAATTTCCTGTTGAACAGGAAAATGGTTCGGTCGTGATAAGAAGAAAATGAAATTAAATCAAATTTGAAACTAAGATCGTGTTTGCCCTTAATGACAAAGTTATACCTACTACTACAATACATTAATTAAGAAATGCTTTATTCTTATGAATGGAGCGCCATGAACCAGGATTAAGTGTGTCTGAAGTCTTCGACAAGTGGTTCGAATCTTACAGCTTTCAAGTTATCAAAAATGTATTTCGCGGTGTTTCCCCATATAGTTACCAAAGAAAAGGTTCTCAAATATATTTTCATGTCTTCGTAACAAAAAATTATAACTTTTTTTTAACACACATTTATACAAAGTTATTTTCATGATAACTGATACGTACCACCAACGTAGAACATTTCTTCTCTAAGTGACATCAGTTAACACAAAAAAGAAAAAAAAATCAAACCAAACTATTCACCAACAGCATTGAAATAAATTGTTTATTAATAAGATTCAGACTGTTAGTGTGCTTTCGAACCTGAATGACTACAAATGCAAGCCACAGATCAGAGCCAACAAACACTCTTAAAGCCCAGGAAAAATGAATTACCAAATTAATGGACAGCATAAATCACATTATCGCTTCTTCCAGCACAGGAAAAGAGCGGTTTTGGGATGAATCAGAAAAAAAAAGAACGAAGAAAAGAAATAGTCGATCGCTGGCGTCGGCGTTTGTATGAATCGAAATCATGCTTCGCTCCATGAATAGGTGCATATACAGTGTCGTCACGCCACACCCTCCCCCTCAACTCGATCTGCCCAAGACAAATCGTACCTTCTGGGATTGTGAACAAAATAAATCTCATAATGAGTTACGATAAGACGATTTCGACAGAAATACAAATCACCTGCAATTGATCTTGAAAAGGCAACGCAACACGGAGACACACTATCGACATTGCCAACAGTTCGCAGAGCGAGAGAAAGATAAAACCCTACATTTGCGTCCGTCGTGTCGTCTCAATGATCATCTGGTTCTTGTGAGACCGCTTGAATCCGATCATCGATCAAGTTTCGCAGAATACTCGTACTTCTTCAAACAATCTCATGCGTTAAACTCAATGATCTTGCATCGCGTGGGTCGTACATGAAAAATTTTCTGATCTCATTTGGACACTTAACACAATTTGTCTTGAAGGGACATGATTATTTTTCATTAATAATTATGTGCACATTAGTAAAATCGGAAGTCTTCTTTGCTCTCGTATAAATTAAAAGGTGAACAATAAAGCTCAAGGTTAGGGCAGTTTTCATAACTAATTTGCATTTATGCGTTTCTTAATTTAACTGTCAACAGGCTTCTGTTTATGATTTTTCCTTATAAACGCCATATTCATTATGCATTTTTGATCTGTAAATGCTCAACTTGCTAGTATTGTAGCATGTTAATATCACTGCGGTTGGTCGTCCTTGTTCGAAGTAATTTTGTCTAAAAGCCTGACTTATTACACGCCTTGAGAAACGGCAGCGTCCAGCTGAGTGAAACGTTTTATATTCACACGCAAACTTTGTTTTTTTATTTAAGGAGACGTTGGGCCTTCTTTTTATCTGCACTTCTCTGCTCCTAACCCTAGTAGGCATACATAGTTACATATACATAGTTACATACCTAAGTTACCATGTGCACGAATATGCCTATGTATTATTATATGTGATCAGAAAAAAAGTAACTGCAGAGTTATTAATTCAGCACATTCATAATTCATTGAATGAGCTCAATGAATTTGTATGTAAAGGTGTTCGTTTACTTATAAACATTTTTCGATCAGAAATTATGTTTTATAATGTTTTGCAATGAAGTTCAGGAAGACCCACACTCATAGTGCTTCTATATACATATGTATGTACAAAATATATATTTGTGTACGCAATTTTTCTGTTAGTTACTTTCATATAATAGATATCTGTTCACAAAACAAATTCGCCAATAATTGATTGAACTGATATGTAAAATGAAAAAGTTCCTCATGGGCAAAAGCTCCATCGTCTAAATTTATATCTTTCTGGCGGATAACGAGTGCGTAAGACTTCGGATATTTAAATGCAATATTCCATGCGGAGATACGAACTGTCACAGACAGCCCATTTGATCAGATGAAGATAGAAACAATGAATGCATTAAGGATCTATAGCTTCGATTTTACACATAAATATTTGTGTACGCAATTTTTCTGTTAGTTACTTTCATATAATAGATATCTGTTCACAAAACAAATTCGCCAATAATTGATTGAACTGATATGTAAAATGAAAAAGTTCCTCATGGGCAAAAGCTCCATCGTCTAAATTTATATCTTTCTGGCGGATAACGAGTGCGTAAGACTTCGGATATTTAAATGCAATATTCCATGCGGAGATACGAACTGTCACAGACAGCCCATTTGATCAGATGAAGATAGAAACAATGAATGCATTAAGGATCTATAGCTTCGATTTTACACATAAATAAATAAAAATAAATTGACAACAATGGGAGAGGAGAAATGTTATTAAATACCTCAAATATAAGAAATCTTCTTACTACCCAATTGTCACCGACCATATTTTTATGTCATTAGAAACAACTGCAAACATGGAGGGCAATCTGACCAAAAACATTAGCTTTTATTCGCGACCAATTAACCAAACTACCGATTTCAGGCTTAATTCTAATCTTTAATAAAATGAGGTTGGTTAGCGTTTCCAGTGGTCACTCTTCTGATTGCATCTATTAGCAACTAGACTTCGCTATCTTGCTCACTAAGTACTTATGTCCGAGACCTCACCAAGGCTTACAAGCTCCAGTCAGTTCTAAGGTTAATCTAAGCATGATGACATCCAGCCTCCAAAGTATCCCCTAGCTTACCTTTATCTAACTTACGAACTAAGGAGTGCCGAGGATCATACCGGAGTAACGCACCGCTCTGGGAAGCGTTTGTACCCAATAACCACCAAAAATCGGTGCACTGTTTAGCAACATCGATGAGTTCCAGTCCGCCATTGCGGTTCTATAACGCATGACCTCATGTGCACTGTCAACATATCCATCTCGGATGAGCCGTTTGTCCCTGGCGCCCCGCTGGTGGTGGTAAATTATCGGGATCCATATTATGCAATAACCTTTCGGAATCCATACTGAGAAATGATGCTGGGGGACTAAAGACCGACCTAAACTTGGGATAGTAATCCCTGGAAATCAGATTATTGTCGTTAATTATAACCCTGGTGCTTTCGGGTAATTTTAACAAGAAAATTGACAATTCTGTTTAGGCTTGCTCCGTCGTGGAGGACCTTATTAATACAGTAATAACTAACGAACTAGAACTCTGGCTTTCTGAACATTCTAAGACAGACCCTAAGGCACTGCCTCTCGAATACACAAATCTTTTCCATTTAAGATTTCGCTTCATTTAACCACATATGACTTTTACCCTGTGGTCAAGTTAAATGCTGTGAAACAGACTCCTTGCTTTCTTAGCTTCATCAAGGTAAGCGTCTATTGTATAAGTCTATTGAAATATAGATACTGGTCAAGCCAGATACCAAGATATCTAACTGTGTTTCTTTCCTTGTACAACAGAGTCCTAAACAGTAACGTTTCGAACTTTTGGAAGTTAAAAATTAACCATCGCAATATCTTCAAATATGTTCGAAGTCACACTGCGGCATTGTATTGGTGACCTCAATTTTTGGACCTGATCTGTTCGCTACTAAATCATCTGCATATGCTACTGAGAGGCTGAGAAAATTTAGAAGATCGCTTGTGTCGATGGTAGACTTGAACATTGGATACGAGTCTTCTCACAAATCCCCGACAAATCTGAAGCAGGGGCACTTTATTGGCTTAATGAAAACTTTGAAAAAGAAAAAAATAAAAATGTAACCACTCTTAACTTAAATCAAACTTAATATCTGATAGGAAGAGAAAGATTAAAGAAAGGGTGAATGCGGTAGAGCACATTTTTAAGACCGGCTTTGGTAAGGTCTAGGTCGAAAAGAGTGGCTCATGCAGCCTTAGGTTGTTAAATATGAGTTGATGCGGAAGAGGGTCATGAGGGTAATGAACTGAAGATTTCGGTTGTTTTTACGCCAGAGTTCAAGGCATACACTATCAATTAATCGCTCCATATTTACGTAATGATATCCTATTTCTCAAAAACTAGATTCATTATTGCGACTGGTATCCCTAATTTTTAAATTTCCGCAAAAGACCGCAAAGAATTTTTTTTTAGAGCTTTACGGATACACAGCGAAATGATCTATACCGTGGCTCGTAAGTAGTCCTGTCAGGCCTTTTCCTCCATAATGAAGAAGTAATATATGTGATTAAAACAAGTAGCTTCTGTTATGAATAAGAAATAATTTTATGGTATATATTCCGAAAAGCATACCTAAATGGATCTCGAACGTGTTCCAATTATTTGTTTACATTTTTGTTCATTGCTAAAAAAAAATTCAATTCAAGTTATAATTTCATCTACAATGAACTATACACTAGAACCTATGTTCGAGTACATACATACATATGTTTGTACGCACTGCATTTGCA
Source organism: Merodon equestris (assembly GCA_958301585.1). Taxonomy (NCBI): domain Eukaryota; kingdom Metazoa; phylum Arthropoda; class Insecta; order Diptera; family Syrphidae; genus Merodon; species Merodon equestris. The sequence continues at coordinate 129,525,977 of OY284415.1, read as the reverse complement.
TCCGTAGCGCTGCAGTGATTTTTAAGTATCTTTTTGTGCTTTTTGTGAACACACTGCCGGCCCCTGATTGCTTCATTTACTGCATTCAGCTCAATATAATTTAACATAATGTAATAGTTTATCCACAAATGAAATTTTGATTAGATTACTGGCGTCATCCTTCCTCTGCGGATGAAGAAAAGATAATCGATCACGTTTCAATATTTTGCGGTTGGCCTTCTGGGTGGCTTAAATGATTATCATAGTTTGATTTAACGTTGCCGTTATTACATTTTTCTTTTCGTTTCTTTTTATTTTGTTAAGATACGGGTATATCTGTAGTTTCTTATTTTAAGGACGGTAAAACCTAGTTTATCGCATTAGATAGTATATACTTCTAATTAAGTAGCACTCGTATAATATAATATAAAAGTGCACCTATTATTGCAGTACTATCGAAATTTGATTGCCTCTTAGTGAACATTATTTTTATTGATTTGACCTAAAACAATGTGAGAAAAATCGTAATTAACAGACCATAAAAGAGGAGAAAAAAAAGTACAAGTTCCTTTATTGTCTTATTTACAAAACCAACATCTTGTTTCTTTCTTCTTTGTTCAGACAGAACTTTGATTGCGCGTCTCGAATGCCATCAGTCGGAAAGATAAACGAATGAACCAAAGTGCCGAATGATCGCGTACGATTTACGATCGGGACTATGCAAATATTTGCCAAGCGCGACGAAATGCTCATTCGTGCAGTCACCTGCATGCATTGGTTTTCTCTTTAGGTCGGCGCTGAATTATACGTGTATTTTCGCTGTTTGTGTTTGTGCTTTTGTACATGTCGACGACGTAGCTATAGGCGAAAAGAATTGATTTGTCACAAAATAATTTGATTCGCAGTTGGTGAGTTGCCGCAACGACGGCTATACGAGAAGAGATCAATGCAAAATTATGCTGACAACCAAGCGCTTCAATTTGATTTTCAATGTTCTTTATTGTATTCTTTTGATCCGTACGTGATGTCTGAATATGTTGTTGACCGTGGCGCTGGCTGGCTACAGAAATTGATGCTGATACTTGAAGAAGTGGAGGAGGAGGCGGTTCTGATGGAAGTGCTGGTAGATTCAGGTCATGATACAATTTGAGACGAATTTTCTTTCAATACCCTTGAAAAAAAAATTTGTTCTGCTGGACTGTAGTGATCATACTCATAGAGATGATGATTTGTTGATATCTTCAATTTAAAATTGACTGATTCATGCTATCTCGCGGCATTTTCTTCTCGGAACGGAATTCGAGCACTGCACAATTCAGTTAGTTGCTTTTCAAACGAATTGATGTTGCATAGATTAAACGATTAAGAAAGAGGAAATAATACACTGGCCACCCAAAGGAATTTGATCACAAAACTACAAGTAGACATACATACTGGCACATACTCACAGCTTCAAGGGCAATATTTTTACATGATCGCTTTAAAATCAATGCTGTGTAGTAGGAGCCCCAGCACGAATGAGAAATAATCGAAATTATGTATATGCATATGCTCATTAATCAGTATTTTTACTAGTCAATTCGAAATTTCTCAAGTAGCATTCATGAAACAAAACCTATTTTAGAAACATTACCCAAACGGGTATTCGTTTTACAATTATTGCTTTTCGCTGTTTAAACATGACTACGCACATTTCCCCCGGACACACTGAGGAAGACAGCAACGTCGTCCCTCGATGCAAGTTATGCGTTACTACATGTTTGGGAGTTTGTTTTCTAACTCGTTGATAAATCTTGCAGATAAGAGGTGTGACTATGATGAGATAAACTGTTCAGAAAGTAATAATAAAATCGAAAGCAAGTAGTAGATACTATGGGTAACTATATACGAACCAAAGGGACAACTACAATTAATTGAGGTTCTCAATGAAATGGACGTTTGAATTAATCGTGAAAAGATTGCAGTTTCTGCATCTCTCATGCGGAGGTGTGCTTAAAATGAAGGGAATATTCCTGCACAATAAACCAACACTATATAATCAACCGGCACTAGGTGTGCTCCTTACTCGAACACCGCCATAATAGTGGCTAGTAATACAGAATGCAATGATGACCCATTAATAAATCAATGTTGATGTACTATCGACCACCTTTAACACTCTGCGATCCGACAGGTGCTGGCAGGGAAAAAGCGATCCCGTTTTTTGTCTAACTAATACCGTACGAGCAATATATGTACATACATCCTAGTGAAAGTGAAAAAATGAAAATAAAAAAGATAATCCTCAATTTGTTTCATCAGGTAGAATTACGGTTCCATGACATCTCTAATGTAACATTTTGACTTATTGGTGCTTATTTGTCACATTGGACATGGTTCGAGAAGACCACAACAAAACAACATGCTGACTGCCCTCAACCGCACAATTTGATTCTAACCTTCGATTCTGTTTTCTTCACTATTCCATTCCATTTTAGGTTGTTTTGTTTTCTTGTTTTTTTTTTTTTCCAAACCAAGATTGACTGACTATTTATGTAGTCAATGTGTACTCAACGACTAGGTTGATATATGCTGCGCAGGTATTTCCAGTCGATGATTTCGTTCAGTCGGATGATTTAAGAACGTAATTCGTATTGAATTCCAGATTAATCGATTGTCATTCCTAATAAGATTTAAGAGGCCCTAACGAGTGTTGGCTCGATTTCTGAAAGATAGTGTCTGTGTGGCATTCCCAATGCAATCGGTTGTTAACAAATTTCCTGTCAGGACTTTTATTATTTTTCCGAGTATTTTATCTAAAAACGCTGGTAAAGGCGCGGTTCATTAAGTCGGTGCTCTTTCCCAATCGACGTCAATTTGCAAGTTAATTTCACGGTAATCCAGACAAAGTGTCTACCCACATACAAATATCGCAGTTAGGGCAAGTGACACATTTCAAAAGAAAAAAACAAAACTCGTGGCACAGTGTCAATGCATTCGTCATCCACGTCAAAGTCTTAACTGCGTCTCAAGATCAGCATGCTGAGATACATGTTCATATAAACAGACACGCATATGTTTATATGTACACATGTATGTATATATGTGTGTATGTATATGAAAAGGCACAGCAGCATCATCGGACGGACAACACAATCATGAGATAATGCCATAATGATCGTAAAAAAGAATACCACAAGCGGGAGAAAAATAAATCGACAAATCACCGCACATAGCCGCCACCTCTGCCACAAAGTACTCACACAACAATCCATCACCTGTCGACACCTGTCATTCATTTCGGTACATCACACATCAAATCATGTCAAATTGAGGGTATCCCTAAGTAAGACGTTGCATTGCGTGAAGTTGACGCACGATACGATTTATTAGGACGCCACTGTACGCCTGATATACCCGTACACTGCATTCAACGCAAAGCTATGCCGCCTTGGGTGACAGACGAATCATTAATCATCTGATTAGTTTGGAGCAAACATTTTTAGTGTTGCTTTTGTCGTCGCTGCCTCCGTGGAATTTCAGTATTGCAATCAAGGTATGATATAAGTATGTATGTATGTATTATAAATTTTCCAATTTTATTTCAATTAACATTTAACAGATATATGGTATGTGTGTAAGTATACATGTTTTTATTCATGAGTATTTAAGAGACAAACACCTTTAGTTGTGTCAGCAGGAATAATAAAATTAAATTTAAACAAATAAATTGGCCTGCTCACCGACAATAAGCAAACTACCAGGTTAACGTATCAACAGCTAATTTTATTTCTGATTTATTGGCGAACCTATTGCTTTAAAGTTCCTTTGAGCGTTAACATTAACTTGGTCTTATCTGATGCGAAAATTTATTAGCAGCTTACATTGATGCCTTTTCGGTGATTTCACTGATCGCGCATCATTTGATTTGCGTTTCGTCGTATCGGCGGTGTTCTTTGATCACGCGTGCTTCTTTCTTTTGATCTTAATGACTTCTTTATATTTTACCGCGAATTTCGATAGAGCACATATTATACCTACGTCCTCGTCCAGACACCGATTGTAATTTTCATATACGTAGGCATATACTTATATGCATGTATGATTCATTTGTACTGACGATGTGACCAATCAGCCAATCCCCTACATATGTCATGCTCGATTTAGCCGCGTCCACATTCAGCAATAATACGTTATCTGAATGTGTTAATCTGAAAGAAGTCGTGATCATAGGCACACGGGTCAAACAGCCAATAAACACTCAAAGTGGGGTTCTACTCGCATTCTCCTACCGACTTGGCAGACTGTTACTGTTGACTGCTAGTTTTGCTCTCCGCCTTGCCACCAGTAATCTCTTTCTGATCCGATGAAGTTGTTAATAATATTAAACAATATTGTTATGGAAATGCGTGCCACGACCAAACGACCATACGACTTTGTGACTTCTTTCTTGTTCAAGCCGTCGTTTCAAAGCGAAGATAATAATTTTGACGGGGACGACAGTCGTTGAGCAAAAGAGAGATGAAACTGATGTAGCTAGGCAAAATCGTACTGTTGACGGCTCTGATTCAATCTTTGCACAGTTTTTCGTCTGCCAGGCCAGATGATTATGTTTGGTGAGCTGCTTGACTGTAATTTTGTTTATTCTCGCCAAGCAACAGTGGAGTACCCGTTTGCCGACATAACAGTCACTTATTGGCCCTGTCAGTTGTTGCAGTCTGTAGTCATATTGTCGTCATACTAGGTCATATCACAAAGTGGCAATCAGGAATGCGTGTTTTGCATGCATTATCGAATGGAATAGTGTGTTTCATGTTCAAGCTCTTAGTGTGGGTGGGCGTATGGAAAACCAAACAAATTTTGCAAATATTAAAAAAAGCATCGATTTTTTTTGTTTTTTTTCTTTTTTACTTTTCCGGTAGGTAAATTTCTATGAAGTAGTACACAAATGGAATCGAGTAGATATGACAACTTGATAAGGAACAGGTTGTACTTTTGTCGGTATGCATCCTTATAGATTTCTTTTTTTGCCGCCTATAAAAGCAACAAGTGCATCCGTACATAGAGCAAATGCCTTTTTTTATTTGAAACGTCGTTATCCACGGTTCGTCTATTGGTGGCTACTGAATGCAATAAAATTTTGCCGCTTCCAATGATCTTTTTGGTAGGACACACGCATCGAACATATAGATCAAGATTAGGCAATGTCTAAACGATCTAGGGTGGTCCCATCAACTCGAAGGGCTGTCTGGCGCTGCACTTTTCTTTCGGGTTTTTTCCTTGGATTCTCTAAACCTTTTAAACATTTAATAAGCAAAACACTTTCGCTGCTTGTTTAAATTTAGTTTAATGGCATCGTAAAGTAACCTGCATAGTCCTTTCATCTTTTCGTTTTTTAGTAAGGTTTTATTTGGTCTTTTTTTACTCCTTGGCTTCTGATGCCAGAAATAAAAAAGAGCAGAATCACAGACAAGTTTAGAATCTGTGCACGTGTAGATGTTGTTTGTTTAGAAGATTGATTAACCAAATAAATTATGACCGCCGTACTGTTGGTCTCTCATAACTCGTTTGTTGCGTGCCTTAGTATGTGCGTAGTCTCTCATACCTTGTGGCCTCATTATATGGTAACCGAAGCCACAAACTACAAGGTCCCATCATGTAATCGTTTTCAGTTTTACTTCATATTGAACAATTTTGGCAAATTCATTACAACCCATGTTTTAGTAGGTACGGTTTGCAACCTGCAAATTTACAAATATTCATATATCTTTCTTTAAGCACAATATTTAATTTTTTTAGGAAATAACAATATTGGTAGAATTTCTAAAAAAAAATTTTACCGTCAACGTATTTGCTTGATTGAAAGTATATTTATTACCATCTAAAATTAAATATGCGATGGTTTCTTGTGTACTGTCTCACACCATCCCACACAACCACATGTGTTTAATGACAAAATTTCATTAGTTCCGCATCAGTAATGCGCGCCACAACGTCAATGATCTGCTGCTGCTGCTGTGTGTGATGTTGGCGTTGATGCTACTGCTACGGCTGCGACCATCGAGTAATATGCCCATTAAAACCCCTCGGCAATCGTTTGTAATTATATAAAATTATCGTATCGAAACATTGATGACAACCGGGATGGAAAAGAAGAGGACAGAGGTATAATACAATCTGATATAAAACCAGTGGATGCAGCATCAAAATGACGAAAACTCCAATGCAAACAAAATCGTGTCTACACTTACTGTCTAAAAACACAACCAAACCATTATCATCACTTCTGTTTATCGCTCTCCATCTTGTGTGCATATGCTGTGTCAGTTAAAGTGTCCTTCAGAACGTTTCAAGACGGATTTGCGTATTTTAGCAAATCGAATGAAAAGAAATGATTATTCATTACAAGCTCTGCCTGCCCTTTAAAATTAAGCGCCTAAATGTATAGGCGTACAAATATACAAGTACATTATACCTATACATATTCATGTACATATGTCTATTTTTACACATTTTTGTTTTGCAGTTTTCCATCTATGTTCATATCAATAATTTCCTATTGAAACTATTAAAACAGATTATTAATATGCATATGATTAACAAGTTCAAAAGTTAATGGTTTTAGGAATAGATACAAATTCGATAAATACATGTCCGTATACACACATGCATACATACCAAGAACGTATTCGAAAAAGTTTTGCGTACGTTTTATGAATTAAACCCCATATACAAGTTCATATGAACGAGATTAAAGGCCGCGCTCTGGTAGGTGCGCTTTTGTCATTTATTCAATTTTTTATAGTCACACGGTAGAGCGACAGAAACACAATCAACTGAATAAAACTTATTTGTGTGTGCATGCATGAATGTAGCCGAAAACAAGGAAAATAACAAAGAAACCAAAAGATCTGAAATCGGGTGTCTACGAATGTACACACCACGATTATATGGTTTTCCTTTCGCTTTAAAACTCACACTAATTTCTAGGAATATTTCGCGTACAACGATCATTCATGAATGAGGTAGCCGCTGTGTGATTGGGGTCTCAAGTTGAAGCAATTCAAAAAAGTAAAACAGAAAAAGGAGTTAATTGCTTTTGTTTATGTTTCGATGTTTGTCAATTTTTTTTTTAATCTAAGACATCATGTTTGAATTCTTCGAAAATATACCTTTTTAGTGCAGAGCTTTATTCCGTTGTCTTTTAGCCGTACATTTATTTTTCGGAAACATACACAAGAGGTCAAAAGATGTCAGCGTCAATTTAATGGATGACACATATGAATGTATCTATAATGAGCTATTCGGTGTTGTAGGTTTTGACAGATTAGTAGGTACATTTATATACATAAAGTGTATTTTCTTGAAAGGATATGTATGTATATTAAAAGTAAGTTGCAACTGTATTTTTGTGACCATGTAACTGGCAATGAGATTTTTTCCGTATACATGAATTGTCTCTTTATAATATCCAAAGATGTCTTATATTATCGATCCTCTATGAAAACGATTGTATGATGAATGTGTATAAGCTTTGATAGCGTGACCAATCGAAGACTTTTCTTTTGACAGCAAACACGCAAGCAATTGGTCTTCAATTCGAGCGTCATGGATAATTTGTAGTGAAAATCACGCATTTCTTAGATGCAAGTATGTACATATATACAGATACTTATGTGTTTGGAAGACCGACAAATAAAATATGCTCGCATATACATACATACATATATGTATGTATACGCAGAGGCACATCTAAGAGCTTAATTCTTCAACCTAAATAATGAAAAATAAAGAAAAAAATCCTTAAACATATTTTCTTAGAAAAAATAATAAATGCTTCTTCAAGCTCTTATCTCATAGATGAAATCTTTACGAGCATTCAAAACGATTGGAAAAAAATTGAACACATCTTTCAATTCGTTTATCCGCTATTCTCAACTAGAGAAAAGAGTGCAGAACATGTTCTTCTACCAATAAACTTCTCTCTGACTATCATACTTCACTGCTTCGATTCAGTACATGAATTTTATGGTTGATTCTTAGATAAAAACAATTGTTTCTATGTTGCTCCTTTCACTTTAAGTAGCTATTATCTTAACAAAAATCGACCAGACAGATCCCAGAACATAGATATTTATCCAATTAACACAATGCCACTGCGGGCGAATGTGCCACTCGACTATTATAGTCGTCTTAATCGTATCCATCGCATAGAAATCAATTACATACTTTTCTTTATTTTCCAATGGGTCCGAAACAAAAAAAATCTATTTACTCTCTAACTGTATATAATAAGCTACACAATATTCTACCCCTACATACCTACATACATATACACAATAGTATTGATAAGCCCATTCATTGTCTAAAGAAACAGCTAAAAAAGGTATGAGAAGTCTTAGCCTAATTTACATACAAACATGTTTATCCTAAATTCAATACAGACGTAAATTGGCAAATTGCCGCTAATTTAATTTTCTTATTCGTGATAAGGACCCAAATGAAATTTAAGCCAAGAAATGTTCTTAAATACCAGAGAGGTATGCTGTTTAACGTGCCTGAGACAGAGTTGTTGCGAATCTGTTCCGTGGTAGGATATACAATACACCAAGCAATCATACTACAAATTGCCGATCACGGATTTCATGTCCTACATGAATTTCCATGGCTACTGATAGTGCACCGGATCGAAAAAGAATTGAATGAATCTGTTCCTCTCTTAGCCTGAGTTAAAAATAAAGTACAAAGTTTGTCGGATTCCAACAAGTATATAAGTATGCATGTGTATTTTGTGGATGTTGGGATGTTGCCTTTTAGCGACAACTACTCGTGAAAATCATGAGCGCCAATGACTGTGCAACAAAACACCAAAAACTACTCAGGACAAATTTCTTTTCGATTTCCTCTTCATCTTCTTTGCTAACCTGGGCTACTACTGCCTTTTTAGAATGCTGGGCATTAAAGTTCTATCTACCTATCTAAATTTGTCAGTTGTTAGTTTATTTTGTGTTAAAACTACATGCATGCAAGTAAAATGCTTTGCTTCTGCTGCAGTTTCTGGATTTTGTTAGCAGTTCCACTGCCACCGCTTGGCATTGTTTATGGCAAACACAAGATTAAGAAACGGAAAGGGAAACAAGTCAATGTTTTAGATTTTATCAGTGATAGGTCTCCACTGTCCAAGTAACAAAACAACTTAAAGAAATAAGAGAAGGACTACGACAACGACGACTTCGGCGTCGACGATTCCAACTGCACTGCACCGCCATAAACATATTACCTCTACAAAACTGATCGCAAACCAAACAATTCGCACAGCAGTCACCGGCACCCGGTCCTTGTGGGTATCTGCTACAAAACTCACTATTACGGGTGCGAAAATCAATGTCTTTAGTACCTACGCCAAAAACAACAATTGTGCTGCTGACTTCATGCAAAAATTCAATAAACCAAATCTACCTATATAATCGTTTAGTGACTGAATATTCCGCGAATTATGGTTCTTGAGTCTGTGAATAGGCGAAATCGTGCGACATCCTGCAGCGGGTGGAAAACATTTCAAACTAATTGGAACATTATCAAGAAGTGATGTATGTGCATATTCTTGGAGACATGCAGTTTCTCGGTGAATTTCCTCCTATACCACATGACTTCCGTTTTCCAACAACAATTGTTATCTGTTTCTACTATTGGCACCCCGCGGTACTTCGGTACCATATTTGTTTTATGCTAGTCACTTCATTTTGATTTAAACAAAATCACTTAATTCGAATTATGCAAAGACACAAAAAACATACAACACTACATCAGAATATTTGAATTCCATAATCATCATTCGGTGATCAGCAGGTCGTAAAAATTGCTTTACGCGCAATATGTCGTATCGTAATACCGTCCTCATATACGGACTTGTATGGTAATCAAGCGACACAGGTCATAACCATCATCAACAAGCAACAACGAGTTTCAACAACAGCAGGAGCCAAACTCTGCTACATAGCATCCATCGAATACATTCACTTCTTCGATTCGATACATTCATCGTTGTTTCGGAGCCGTTATCAATAAAACATCTTGGTCATGGAATCGAATAAACATTTCAGTTTGTCTGACTCCAACCAATAACTTTACAACAACGAATTAATAATTTTCTCGTACGCGCCAACGCCACCACCTTCGCCGCTTTTCTCCGCTTCATTCGTGTTTAAAGGTTGGTCGATATTGTGGAAGCAAGTCTTTTTGTATTTCTTAATCTTTGATCTGTTTTACTTGGGTTCGTTGATACGACTCTGAACACGAGTGGATATTATTTGGAATTATTGGTTTTGACGAGGTTCAATTAGATAAGAAAACGAAGGTTAATAAAGGATGTCATTAGATCATGATTTGTGCAATGTGCCTAGTGTAACTGCTTCTGAGAATTAAACGTTTTTCACTATATAAGCACAGACATATAAAATGCAAGAAACATGCCGATCCTGAGTCAGTTCAAGATATCACACTTTACCGTCTGTGGGACATCTTATAGCTCTGGCTTCATTTCGAAAAATGGGTCAGGAGTATATGAAAAGTTTAGGAGTGGAAACCAATACAGAGAGCTTTGGCAAAGTTTTCGCAACAGACTGCAAGTTAATTTTAATAAATACAACGTATAAGTTATAAACTCATTAATGTCGTGTGTGATGTCCATAGGTAAAAGAGACCTATCGAATCGCCTCGACATGACTTTGAATATTGAAGGATCTGAAGCCCGTGTCATCGGCATTAGAAGCCAACACACCAATCTCTAATTCACGCTGCCCTTTATAAAATATATGCAGATTTGCTTCCCCCAAATACAAACATGAAAAAAATGCAATAAATCCTAAAATTAAACTTGTTGTACATTTTGTTTTATTGAACGACTAAAACTGAGGAAATAAAGTTAAGTAATATGTCAAACATATTTTCTAATTTTAATCCCGCCTTGAGTATGTTTAGTATTACTCAAGTATAGAATATACATAAGTGCACTAAGCTTTAGTAGGCGGCTATTTTGATTCCCTGCATCGAGTATACATCTGCATCTACAATAGACTCAAGAAAATTGCAATATACATACATAATCATACGTTCGGATAAAATGTATAATGAGAATAAAAGACACATCTACATCATAAAAATATAGAATGTGGAACAATATGCATGTGAATATGTAAAGATAAAATTATAGATCTAAGTAGATATTAAAAATTTAACAAAATATTTCATAGTATATTCATAACCATAGATTAACATTTATCTTAAAAGACAATCATTAAGCAACCAAGCCAGACAATTTTTAATAGGCAAGCTTGGTTGATCATGCCTTCTAGAAATTTCAAATTCGATTAGAGAACCAATAATTACTCTATTCATCGATACTACATGCATTTGAATAGTGACGATTCTGAGAACTTATCAAATAGGTTTTTCATTCCGCTTGGGTTCTTGTTATTAAGTTAATTAATCAAGTAACAACTTTTTTTTATATCTTCATTTCCAATTAAGTGGCGCACTCTTAGTTCACTGATCTTTGCCATAAGCCGATGAGAAGATCATTTAATTAATAACATGCGACACCCCTATAACAAATATTCAATTCAAAAACAACGGAACGGATGCTCTTCGGCGAGAAATGTTGAGAATCGACAGAGAAATCGACACTAGCAACAGTAACACTAACCGTTAACAAAGTTCTTCAGCAACGCTAAAGCAATAATCCGCTGCAAACATCTGTGCATTTCAAACTCATACGTTGCATGCGTGCAGTAACTTCATCAAGGACACATGATAAATAAAAATATGTTTTCGTTTTTTGTATCTTTCAATTTTTCTGCTTTGACTAATTTAACTTAAATTACTTTCAAGATGCCCGCATTTCCGTTTTCGCGCGTCTTCGAATTGTCCGCATGCTCCGTTGTGTATGTGCGTCGATCATATACATACATATGTACATTGTACTATACTAAATACATACATATATTTAGAACTGTTTACAAGGAAGTAATTAGAAACACCATCAGAAAAATCAAAGTATTTTGAATGACACCTCATAAAAAAAGAAGTCGCACACCTAACAAATTTAGTTCGATATGCTTAGTTAGCATTCCCCAATACAATGAACCTTATTATTATGTAATTTAAGAAACTTCCACGCTACTATTATATTGCACGCGTCTTGCTGCTTTCACAGTCGCAGTCATTCATATGAATGTACAGAAACCCATACAGAACGTGGCTAGGGATTGATGGGGGCGTCAATTGATTGGATATGATTGCCAGTTCGAGATAATTGAAGACATTGAAACCATTCCTTCATATTCACAGATTACACAGCTTTCTACTTGCGCGAGGGTAATCATTTAATAATGTGGATGGAATGCCTTTAGTTCATCATCAGGATCAACGTCATTTCTATTTAGATCAGCACAGTATCAGAGACATACATAGTTTCAATAATTCAAGAAAATCAGAAGAATCCATTGCATGATCACAACAAGTGATTTCGCCTGCTATCACAACTTTTCATATTTTTATTTTCTGCTGGTTGTGGCATTTGTCTCAAGTCATTGTTATACACGCCGCGGCTGCTAATAATCGTAGGTAGATTATGATTTATTAAGTTGCATCCTGTTTATCAAGAAGAAGCGCAGTGTGATAAGCAAATAATGTGGTGTTCATTAGAACATATTAAGATGTGCTTGAATTCCTTTCTATTTAAGAATGAGTTCGTGAGTAAGAAGAATTCGAATTGCTACTTTTTCATGCTTCGTGCCCTCGCCGTTTTATGTCTATTGAATTCTTTCACTTCCAAACTGCACTCCTCCACTGAGGAGTAAACAATCAAACAGCAATTTGAAACTCTTTATTTTGCACTAAATCACCCCCGACAATCCTTTTTGCCTGCTTTTTTCGGGGGGGAAATTCCTCTTTGTCGTACACCCTCTACACAGTGTTATTTATATTTCAATAACTTTTTCGTTGACATTGTGTGAAATCGTCCTAAATTATGAGAACGAAGGAATACTCGTGTATGTACACGTACATTGAGATCAACCCTTTCTCCATTCTTGAACGCGTTTGGCAATTTTAAAATACCAATCGTTTTTGAAAGACAATTTATATTCGTATATATGTCCCCAGTGGGAGACATTCGATGTGACAGTTATGAATCAATGATTTTTTTCCCTTTGCCAAAGAAGCGATTTTGAAAAATTGACAAATTGAACAAACAACCATTCATATACAGAAAACAATATAAGTTGTGAACTTTAATATGATTAGGCAAGCGTATCTGCTGCTTTTATGTTATATTATCTGTTTGAAATATTATCTGTTACTAATACTATTAATAAGAAATAATCTGATTAAATTTCGGTTCTACTTTATTCAAGTCACTAGGTTTAACCAACGATTGTCTCTTTATTTTCTTCAACGTATGTACATATGTTTGATTGCTAATGGAAATTTTATGTTAATTGATTGAGGTCACCGGGCAGTAACTACTATCTTACACCTAACCAGTGAGGCATTCAGTCATTTAAACAAAGAAAGTTAACAGCTTGCCCCTTGGCTTTGTAGTAGTGCACCTTACTTACAAAAAAAAAAAAAAAAAATGTTTTATCTGCCCAAGCGAGTTAATTATACTGCTCATATCTTCTTGGATTCTATTTGGCATAAATTAAATTTTAATAAGCCAAGTTGGAAGATTTTGCACTTGACCGACGCGCGGACAAATGGCGGAAGTGCAAATGACCCGAAACAAATTTTGTGCCTATTTATACGTATTTGTTTATTTCAAAATGGGATCATGTAAAAAAGCTGAAAATATTTTCAAGATTGAAATGTGGTACGAGACTAGAAACCTACTCGGGCATACCTAAATATTTATTTTAATTCTCTTTTCTTTACAAAAACTACATGTAAACGTTGCAAACAGAATAAGATGGTTTGATTTCATATAAATAATAATGCGAAATGCCACTCACTGGTTTCTATACAGACAGTAGTATGAAACGTTTCGATTTATTTTTATTCTGAAATTCTTCAGCCTATTTTCTAAAACACTACCAGGAATGTCAAGTAATCCAGTAGATGGCAAAATTGTCATAATTAATACTTGACGTGCATCTAAATTTAGTGCGAGTTCTCCTTTCCTGCTAGTTGCAATCTTTTCGAAAGAGCCATGCGAAGAAGTAGAGATATGTCATTACCAATTGTGGGCGGATAGTTAATTGGAATAGAACACCGAACATAGATTTTCACTTTATGGCGGCGCATACAAGCGACACTCTTCGACTGCGACAACGCGTAGGAGGGAAACTCTAAAGTGAATAATGAACCATTGCACTCTGCAACTGCTTGGTGGAACGTTTTTAGCAAAAGTATCCCCATCCACTCACATTAATGTTATCATTTTTCTTCAAAATTTAATATTTATATTTGTTTATTACGAATGAAAACATGTTTAACCAAATAAATATAGTAAACCAAAAAAACATTTCGCGATCGTTTGATGTTTTCTGATTTTCATTTCCATATAATCTGGAAGTTAAAATGACGCAGGTTGTTCCTTGTTAACGCACAAAACATCAAAGAACGCACTCCACTATTTATTCAAGAACGCCTTTTGGTTCTAAGAATATGTTACAGGTGATAAGGACTACTCCAGGTATAGATGACTCCGACACGTATCCCTTGGACCGATATTATTTCCATTTATTGCCACCAATTAACATTTGTCCGCAATTCAAATACCGGCTCTTTCTTAGTTTCTAATATCTAGGTCCTAAGAAGTACGTAAAATAAAATTTCAATTAGATTGATTTCAAGTTACAGGATCGTGATCTTTTACTTCAACACGCATAGGAGCACCTTGATTTACGATAATTCGTTGCCTCGTAAAAATTGCTTGGATTTCTTTGACGGTAAGATAGGTGTCATTAAATCTTTCTAGTGACAAACTACGTTTGCCAGTCATATAGACTTAAGGTTCTACTATAAATTTTGCAACACTGTGCACTAAATGTGTTTACGATCAATATCATGTATGCAACTGGAATAGTATTGACCGACGGCATATTCAATTCAGTTGATCATAAAGTAAAATAAAAAGTAGAAAAAAAAGTGAATGAAGTACGATTTTATAAGCCACGAATGTATGCATTCAGAAATCAATTAGCGACCTACATAAGTATGTACGTTACATTTAGATTTGGATTTGGGTTAGATCTCTTCTATAGATGAAATGCAGCGACTTTACAGAAGCTGTTTCTCATCTGTGGTACAGTAACTATTATAGTTAATTTAAGGTTTGCTGAAAAGATTTTTTTTTTAATTCTGCATTAAAGTCGTATTTTGCAAGTATGTATGTACGTACGAGGGTACGGTGAAAACTTCTATGCTGACAATGATTTTCAGTTTAAAAAAATATTTTATTTTTCTACATTATCTACCTTGACTTCAAATCATTTGTTCCAGCGTCTGGAAGGCTCTGAAATATTCATCTATGGCCCTCTTAACTTCTT
The DNA here is from genome assembly GCA_958301585.1 of Merodon equestris. Taxonomy (NCBI): domain Eukaryota; kingdom Metazoa; phylum Arthropoda; class Insecta; order Diptera; family Syrphidae; genus Merodon; species Merodon equestris. The sequence continues at coordinate 129,510,471 of OY284415.1, read as the reverse complement.
CATTGGATAAGAAGCGTTTCCTAGAAACAAATATCTTCAAATTTGGGAGCAGATAAAAGTCCGACCGTGCTAAATCAGTAGAATAGGTGGGTGGCCGAGTAAATCGTACCCCAAATCCTACAGTTTTCCCATCGCCAATTCACCCCTGTGTCCAGGTATGTACGTTGACTAGGTGAAGGATGATTTTTTTTTCAAATCAGGCCTCTTCTCGCGGATTTCGGCGTCCAGTTGGTCAAGAGTTTGGAATAATACTCGTGTGTAATTTTTCTGCCTATTAATTAACTTGATTCCTTTCGCATCGCCAAGCTCACTGATCCTGACCTTTTTGGCAGATGCGACCGACTTCGCTTTGTTTGGTGCTGAACCATCGACTCCCACCCACTGATTGGACGGCTATTTCATTTCTTGCATGATTCATCCATGGTAATAAATTGCCACACAAAATCGGTTGTATCGTTATTGAGCCGGTCGGAGATAACTACAAAAATCGTTTGCGCATTTGCTTTTGATCGGCATTCAACAAATGCGACACCCATCTTGTACAGAGCTTTCGCATCCCTAATTCTTTGTTCTCACTCACCTTCACTGGATGTCATGCAACTTTTCGATATTGTTTGCCTTCCTTCATGTGGGTCATCTCCGATGGATGTGCGACCACTTTTAGTCGGCTGTCCACTTTTTAATATTTGACTTCGAAGAAGCCGACTCCCTGTAAGATTTTGTCAACTTCGGATGAACATCCTTAGGGGTGAATCCATCTGAAACGGGCAATTTTACCGCACGATATTCAAGTTTATCCATTTTAACGAAAAACATACAAGACGTCAGAAATCCGTGTAAACAAACTACTTGAGGAACCAAGTTGGAAGTCTTCATGCGAACTAATGTGACACGTGCCAATTGGAACGGTGTCTCTCTATCAGGCCGAGAACCTCCACTGTAATCTCTAATGCATAATTTTGATTTTCGAGATCAGGACTTTCTGATCTAAGATTGGCAGAAATGAAAAATCTTTATGGTGATACTTGTAGACTCCTAAATGATGTGTCCCTACGATTTGCTTTCTACATATCTGTAGCTATTAGCGAATCCAAATACATATATACAAATATATTTATGGGTATACCCACATCTACATACATATATAAAGGTAGAGATTTATTAACAAATGAGGATTGTAGAGATTGACTTGGCCAATAAACTAAAGTCACCCATCGGCAAGTTACATCAACAGATTAAAAATTAATATGCAATTTTCGGGGAGAAAAAATGAACAAAAATAATTCAATAAGTATGTACTTTATCCCAAGTCACGATGAAAGCAAAGAAAATGCGGGAATGAAAAATAAAGCGCCAGAACATTAAACAGAAAGTCCTTTCCATTTCATTAAAAATTTATCATATTTCAATCAATCCATCCGACTGTGAAATGGAGTCTATCCTGCCAATAAGTCGTCATGTCATCTCGCGCCCGGTCTTCGGAACTCCCTGCATTTCTATGTTTCTTTCAATTTTTCCTCCTTTTTTGCTTGGCCTTCTTCCCGGTCGCCTCTGTGAAATTAAATTTTGTTTAAAATTTATTCGCGCCAATAACAGGCTCTCCCCAAGGACTATGATCGCTGCCACCCGTACAATACCCGCCCCATTGATTTCTACACGCTACAACACAAACAAAAATATCCTGTTTGATATTTTTTTGCTTCTATTCATTTTTTACAGGATATTTATCAGTAGTAACAAAAAATCGGTTAATATTAATGACCAAGTGGTTTGCGAATACAATGGCAAAAAGGGGTGACTTTGTTACAAAACAAGCACGGGCGAACGAAAAAAGAGAAAAAAAAACAAAGAAATAAAGAAAATTTTCCTCAATTTTCCACCATCGAAAAATTGTTTTCCTTTCGCGGGCTATGGTTTTTTTCATTATTTTTTTTCTATCTGCTTGCTTTCGGTTGCTCTGGGAGTAATGTTTTAGAAATATAAAAACGAGAACATAAAGGCAACAAAGAAAAAAAAGTTAAATTAAATGCGAACTCTATTCGATGGAAAATAAGTCCATCCGGGAAGTGTTATCCCTTTTTCTTTGGTTCGCCGTGGATTTCCAAACGTCAAACAACCATCTACAGCCACCAAGAAAAAAAGAGGCAAAGTGCAAGTATTGTTTGAGGGTTGTGGTGGTGATTTGTATATTTTCTTAAAATAAATAGCCAGAGAAAAATAAGAAGTAAAAACGGACGCCATCAGCATCCGTTAGAAAGACTGATAGCGACGTCGCCATGCATAAGAGTCAGAAAAGGGTTGGTGATTTTTGTTCTTTTTGTAACATTTAAATTAATTTATAATCGATTTAAAACGCATGGTATGAGGATTATACAACTACGTAAATCAGGCAAATAAGTAGACCAGGAACGAGAACTGAATTCCCTCACCGTTTCTGCTTGAACTCATAGGAATTAATGTTCCTACGAATTTGTAATTTTTTTTCCTTTACATATATTTCTTTTTTCTTTTAAGTTTCAAGTTGATTCAAGCATATCTCCATCAAAGAACAGAAAAAGCAACAACAATCAAATCTAGCCATCTTCTTTGGGTCTCTACAATAATTAACTTCCAGACGTTCTGGTAGGTACTCTTAACTTCTTTGGTTATCATTTGATTTAGCTCTCTGATAGATTCAACCACTGACACCAGCCAGCAAAAGCGCCTGGTGAACAGATTCTTTTCCTTTACCAATTAGTCACAATAAGTAGGCCCTCCCCTTTTCTAGTTCAGATATAACAATGAAAATCAGAAAAGAGTCAAAGACCACATCAGGCCCCTAGCATTCAGGCGTTAAGAACGCGCATGTGTATGCATCGTGACTTTGTTTCTGAATTTATAGCAAATATCTATTCTTATTCCTTAACGCCCAGGTGAAGTTTTTCTTCACACGTTTAAAATAAACAACAACATGCTTCTTCAATACATACTCGTATATATTGACCTGCGACGTACGAGCAGACTGATATTTAATTCAAGATTCTTAATGTTTCTGTTGCCTACCATCCAAGAAGAGGTTTTGCTTCGCTGGCTATCATATAAAACTTACATACTAATGCATATACATATGTATGTACTTACATACGTATGCCTATGTATGTGATTTCATCTTCATCTACTTCTTTATATTCTAAGTGCTATTTCACTACACCGCGGTATTACTTTGCTGGCGGAGCTGTGAATCCGTGTAAGCATGACCTCTGCTCTGAGACATCACTTCTACTGCGTTATTTCTAAAGAAGCCTGTGTCACACACAATCGCCGATCGTAATATAATTGCTTAACTTTACTTTACATTGCCTTGCTTTGCTTTGCTTATTCGGTTGTTCATTATTTTATCCAAAGATAAAAAAGATAAATAACCATGACGGAAATGGTCTATGATCTTGCTTATCAACATCAAATCAAGATCTTTTTTCGAATAAAATTCTATTCGGTATTTAGCTCGTGCACACATATCTTAAAATGATTTGTACTTAAAAGATGGCGAAGGTAACAAAAGACTAAGACAATCAAACGCATTGTTTTCTCAAAGTAACAAACAATTGAATAGATTCAACTCCATTCTACATCACTTTGGGAATCGATAAGAAACAGGAACAAATATCACAAACCAGATAACGTAAAGATCAGGTATCCCTGAGGAAACAAATTATTATGATACACCTGCATATTTGTAAACTTCACATGCATACATACGTACTTAGATGTACATTCATTTCCCCCTCAATTTGACTATTGATTTAGTTCTGTTCCGCAATATGACAAAAATTCCAAATCCACATTTATATTCAAGTGTCCTTTATCTACATTTTCCCGAAGTCTGACCGACAAAAATTCAAACGCATAGACAACAAAATTTTATTGCTATATGTTTTTACAGGAATTTAAATTGTCTCTTCTCAGCCCGCAAAAATATGTACAGTCGAATAAAGTCAATGAGGGATGCGGTCGACGATCCCAACCAATACAAGTGATTCCCGCAACAAAGGATGGACGATATATTATAAAAAAGACACCAAATGACTAATACTTGGCAGAAATCATTCGTCGTTAAGCCACATCAAATATGAATGCTCTTTTCTGGAGAGTTGGATTTTTTTCTCAACTTTTTTACCCTGAAATTGAAAAATAAAAATTCTAAAGCAGAAGGTATGAATTCCGGTTGAGTGGCTGAACACCACCATTGCTAGCGCCCCCATTTGCATCCCCCATCAAGTAATTTTATTTTTCTTTTTACAAGAGGACACGTGTCTTCGTCAAGCGTTTGACCACCACCTAGTTAGAACTTCTCACTGATTCCACAGTTATTTCTTCCACCCCATAACCCATAAGATCATGAAGTGATTTGATTTCTGGGTTGAGCTCATAGCTTGTCCTAAGGGGAATATAACACCATTCTACTTGGCCGTCCGAAATTCGAAAATTGGATTGAATTTTAAGGAAAAAGACACAAATTCTATTGAAATTTTATGCAACATAAATTTGTTGTGTCCTTAAGGATGCCATGATTTTTGTTTTCGTTACGTATTTTATAGCTTTTTGATTTGAGCAATCAATTCAAAGTGTCTTGTTTGGAAAGGCAAGAAGGACAAGGCAACCTAATGAGATGCAATAAATGAATTGAGCGATTTTCAGGTACATTGAGTATCCAATTTGTTTTATTCTAATGCAAAAGAAAATGAATACCGTTAAGCCATCAACATCAGAAATATCAAAACCATTTTTATACATATAAATATGTGTTATCACAAAGCTTAAACACAATAAAATATGAGCATGCATATGGGTATGTTTTGCTTTCTTTCTTTTTAACTTAATGTGATATCATCCACGTTCCATTCTTTGCATGCTGATTGTTTAGAATACAATCAAAACCCTTTTAGCTGGAGATATGTCACCATCCATCGTCTCTTATGTCTGCAAAAACAACAGACGGTATCCATGCTTGTATCCCTCTAAAGAATTTTGAAATTTCTATTTCGATTTTTTATTTCATCTTATTCCCTTTTCCCTTTACTTAATTCAAGCGCTGTTTGTGGTCGTATTGAGGCTCCACACGAAGATTCATGGCACGGGGTTGTTTAAGGGGGAATGTGATCGAAAGAATTTTTACACTTTCCTATCTTTCCGAGTAAATTAGAAAATGCGTGCTTAAAAGCTGACTTTTCGTATAAAGCCAACAACGCAAGGACTGTTGCTACAAATGAACATACTTATCTGTATACTCACATACATATATGTAAGTATGTATTCATATATTATTTCACGATTGCGACTACCATACAAATCGATTTGCTTTTGGGCCCGACGTGGAAATAAACTCCACAAAATGACTTTTGGTATTTTATTTATATTTTTGATTATTTAATAGCGGTATGGTATCGCAAAATACCAAAAGGATGTCGCTAGTATTGCAGGCCACATATAAATATATACATACATATATACATTCAACAACTCTGTCTGTCGACTAAAGGGTGCTATGAAGACACAGAGAAATGCCATCTCAACCCTTCACATACTGATAATATGAGGTTGGGGCCGGGTGGTGTGTGTGGATTAAAAGCACTCGAGGAATCCTTCAATATATGAACATTTTAATTGCATTTTCTTGTTGAACGTATAAAATTTTATCGTTTGGAAATTTTCAATTCTAGAGACTGTGATAAAAAAAAAAACAAAACACACAAAAGAACTTCGAGTAACAAAGACTATTCGTTGGCGCGTGTGTAGCGCCATTCTCATCATTTAAAAGTCTACAATTTTATAAATCAAGCTCATATATTTGTATTATTTTAATTCCCTAAAGTAGAATAGGAAGACATTTGTGATTTGTTCTCGTTCTTTTTCCCCATTGCAAGTAACTACTTTTCATAAAGATAAACATATGCCTTAACACGCATGCAAACTCCATTTTAATTTAATATTGCATAACATGACATATTTAGGTGTAAGTCCAGTTATTTTCTTAATTAGTTAACCAGGTATATTGTCAAGCTAACACAAATTCATAACCTAAGCAAGTTATTATCGAAACAAGTGTTTTCCAGAAAAATTCATAGGTTTTTCAAACAAAAAAGAAACCTTAGAAAATACATACATACATACTCGTATGTATGAATAAAAGGTAATTTTCAAACATGCGCTCCGATATCTTAAGATGTATTTCATGACCTGAAATTACGATGATTGATTTGATTTACTCAGCGATCAAATAGCTGCCTATGTGTGATTGATTGGTAAACATGCTGTATTATTTTACAAATACATATATCCATTTGGACAATTCGAATATCCATCAATCAGTATGTTCGTAGGACGGAATACAGATGGCGCCACTGCTGACAAATCCATATGATTTTTCGTGGATTGCAAGCTTTCAAACGATGCGCGTCAACATTCTAATAATCGACGTTAAAAAATTACATACCAAATGCAAACGTTTTCAGGGGAAGGATATAACCTAATTATCAAATCCCTGTATTGTAAAATGTGCAATAGCAAATCATTGTAAATTTTACATACATACGAAATAAATATCTATCTATCTGTCTACAGTGGTTTTACTGAGATTTCTTTTTTTGTAATTTTCAGATTATGTATTAGAATATAAATTTCGCTGTTGTGTTGATAAAGCCCTATAAACAAAACAATGGTTTGACATAAAGCCCTTCAAGCAAAACAATGTTTTAACACCCGTAAGATATCAGAAGGAAGGTATTTTGCATGTACATATATTTCAGTATGGGAAAGCTCTGTTCGAAATAGGTACCACATTTGCTCAGAGTCGATCAAAATTTGGATCTATATCTGGGTAATAGAAATATTTTTCTTCATGCGGTGTATGACACATGGATCCATCACTATCCTCCAGTGATTCTCCTATAGAAAATTGGTTTCCGTATTTCGTGACACACTTTATTATTATTATTATTAGATGGCGTTACAGCTCATGAAGAGCTAGAACCGGGCTTCTCTCCTTCACTTATGCTGTATGCGATTTGTTTTTCACACGTGTGATGCCGATAATGCCGATTTCGAACGGCGCGGCGAGAGCCATGAAGCTATTTTAAGTCAAGTGTACTATGGGGGGTTTCGCCAACACCCCGCCGAGGAGAGAAGCCGCAAAATAAACATTCGATGGCGTTAATGTTATCGGGATCCAAACTCACTCAACGTCCGTCAAAGGCCGTCCGAAACCACTGCCGGCCTTTTGGAACTCGGAAGCTTAGAGCCTTGTTACCAACCCTTCGCAAAGCCTCCCAGTCATGATTGTATTCCGTCCATGTTACGCTATTCCGTTTCATTTCTTCTAGGTCCAGTCTTATATTGTCCGCCCATCCATGACGCGGCCTTTCTGGTGGTCCATTCATTATTCTTTTGATTGTTCGTCCACTGCCCACTCGTTCTATAACACGTATCTTTGCGATTTTATTACTCGAACAATGCTTGGACCAAATGAAGTTCCTCGAGTTCTTGATTCTGTAGTTTTCCCCATTCGCCTGTTTCTTTACCTTATTTTCCACCCTAGATTCTCCTTAAGAATTTGTTTTCAAAGACCCGAAATCTAATTTTCTCCTTCTTAATCGGAGACCAAGTTTCGCATCCGAATTGTCATTATTATGGTTTTATAAATACAGAGTTCAACATTGCGCGCGTTCGATAAGTACAGTCAGGTCCGAGGTTCGTATCAAGTCAGTCGGTGACCATATATTTGATTTTCTCTTCATTTACCTCTAAGCCTAATTTTTTTTCCTGTCATTAATATTAGCATTTTTCATTTCTCTTAACTGTTTCCTCACTATCTCCCAAAAGGTCCAGACGATCGGCGTAAACTAAAGCGGCTGCGGTCCCATTGAGTGTTATTCGGCTCTCATTTTCTTGAAAGGATCTCATTACGTATTCCAGCACCAAATTAAAAAGAAGTGGTGACAAGGCGTCTCCTTGTTTTAATCTTTTACATATCTCGAATGTTTCAGATAAAGTGTTTCCTACTTTAGATTGACCTTTGTTACCCTTTAGGCATACTTGTTTCAGTTTCACCAATTCTCATTTTCGATCGGTTTAGTTGGTGGACCGTATCGTGCAATTCCCCGTTTTTTTCTCAATGCTGTCGTTTAGTGAACCCCTTTTCACCCGTCAAGGGTCCCCTTTTTTTTATATTTTTTAAAACTACCTTACGCTAGACAAAAATGCTTCAAACTAGCTTAAATAACTTAACTAACTTAAAACACTCCCTTGTACGAATACTCCAAAGCATACAGAACGATTTTTAGAGTCAAGCGGTTGTTCCTAAATGTAAATTAGTAGTCACTCCCTTAACGTATGATGTCAGTCTCTTTAAGAGAATATTTGACAGCACAACTTGGCAGCAATGATATTCCTTGGTAATTGTCGCACCCTTTTGACTGAATTAAGCTGATTGGTCACTCTTTTTAAATACAGGAATGATGACTGAATTTGTCCATGCCTTAAGAATAGTTTCATTGCTCCATATAGTTGTGATGAGCCCATGTAACTTCTCTGTTATTTTTTTCATTCGTATTTTATTAATTCTGGTGGATTTAAAGTCGACTTCTATGGTCTTGTTATTTTTCCTCTACTTTCTCGATGATTGGCAGTTCTATCTGAATTTCTGTGGATACACCAGGTTCCTTTGGGTACCTACTTGCTTTCGTTATCGTTGTGTATTTCCTACTGTATTTGCTCTCGCGTTTTTAGCCGAACATTCTTACTGAATATTAGCAAACTTTTTCTTTGCCATTGTCGTTTTTTATCCCTTTCGTAAGGTTCGTTATCTCGTACGCATGATCTCTTCACTATTTTTCAGGACTTGAAGTTTTAGTTCATTATGGGCTTTTACTGTTTCTTCGTATTCTTTGTCGAACCGAGGCTTCCCTTTGGAGGATTTACAGTAGCATAGTTTATTTTCCGCTGCTTTTGTATTATTGACCATACAATTTCTACCCGTCTTGTTTCGTCATTAGTTTGTATGCCATCGAGTAGGGCAACTGGTTATTATTTACGTCCTGGTATTGACGCTGGTCTATTAAATATTTTAGGTTATTTTTTTGTACATTTTTGTGAACCATCAATAGTTAATATAACATGAGTTTAAGGGAACATTTTTAAGTAAAACAACCCCAAATGAAGAAATTAAAAAAAGTGCTATTTTATTAAGACAATCCACCGTGTCACAAGTCGATCACAACGATGGCTTTCCCATCCACCGTATTCTCGGGATCTGGCTCCCAGCAACTACGGTTCGTTGTAGACATAAAAGAATGCTCCATGGAAGGAGATTTGACTCCAATGAGGAAGTGAGTGCCGGAACTGATGTGTATTTTAAGGCCACGGGTAGATCGGTTTACTCAAAGGGCATCGAAATATTTGAGAAGCGGTGAAACTACAATAATTTATTGCATTACTCTTGAAGGATATCTTGATGAAAAAACTCAAAGTATGCTTAAAAGTAGTAGTTTTATTATTCATCCTAAGAATTAATTGAGTAATACATAACGCAAAAATATTCTAGATTATTTTTTCACAAATTATCATAGAGTAAGTTAAAACTTAAACTATACAGACTACGGTAGATTAGTCATCCATAATACAAAAGAGCTTGTAAAAGCGCTAAGACAATTTCAATTAATTAAACACGAAATTGTTGTTACCAAGAAAGTGCACTTTTTTATATTCTTATTTTCTCAAATGACTAATCTAAGGCAAATACATACATATGTATGCATGTCTAACGTATAAGCATTACCAAGTGTGTATAATTTTTTGCTTTTCACTGATTTCTGTTAGCAGGAAACAGAATGACGATTTTTCGTCATCACGCATTCTACATCAACAAAGAGTTTAATCGAAAATAATTTGTCAATCCACTAGACAGTAGACAGAGGCTCCAACGACAAAATTATGCCCAGTTCGAGATTCATCATCATTATAACAATTTCATTTTAATGACAAAAATAATATTGGTAATGTTATACAGGGAGAAAGAATAACCCTTTTCTTTATGAGATGTATGAATGTATGTCTGCAACAATCTGAATTTTAAAAGGAAAGCGGAAACAAAAGACCTTACTTACATAAATAATAAGTTCCAAATCAAAGGTAAACAGGTCGTTGAATTTATAATTTTTTCTTAAGTTTTTCTCTATGTTTGGCAAAGACGATAGTAGAAGCTTTCGTCATGCATAGTTGAATCTTGTTTAAACATGAAGTTCGTGAGACAATCTTTGCTCTCTACACATATGCACATAAATGTAGATATGGATAAAGGTAATATTTCGAGTATACTATTATATATATTTGATTAATTCGTAATGAAATACATTAAATATTATCTAAGTAAAAAGGGCCATTGCTCTTAGAGTGAACTTGCGTGTTCCTCAATGTGCCTACATAATATCATTCGACCCTTTATAAGTATGAAAAATAGTTGTATATTAATTCCACGCATCGAATAATTTCAATTGAATATTAACGCCTTCATTACCATCCGCGGCCACAGTTCGTCAGAGGTGGTTTCCATCATTTCTCAGCAACGGTCTATAACTACCTTTTTACGATCATTATTATTGGTATTATTACTATTAAGTTAACTTATAAATATTAATGAATTAGATTTTTCCTGCGCAAAGCCAAAATCAACAAGAACCCAGCAATACCAATATCACCTGTCTCACACGCAACCAACCAACCAGCCAGCAGCCAGCAGCCAGCCAGACAGCCACCAGCAAACACTTTGACCACTTACATAGTATATACATACCTACATAGTAGGACCTTTCCCTCCACATCTCCCATTGTCACACGAAAACCGCCGGTACACAAATAAAAATACCCTGTGCATGGACGACGTAACTATGTACCGACAAACACATATTCAAACATACACACTCGAATTCATAAGAGAGGGAGAAGGGCGGCTGCTATAGATTTTATTGCCAAACCAACGAACCAATCCACTCAGCCATCATCATCATAAATTTTATTGTCATAATCGTATATTTTCTATATGAAGCATAAAACAGAAGAGGAGCTCACCTAACCATTCACACGCATTCACAACGCTTCTCTGAAGTTCGTCTTTCGCGCTATCATCACACTCCCACCATATTGTCGGGCTAAGACGTATATATGTATGTAGGTATAAATATGTATTTATATGTATATAAAAACCCATACTCGTAGGACATACAGGTACAAAATCCAAAATGCAAAAAGACAATTGGTTGTTTGTGCTTATCGAGCCGTGACTTCATTAAGGAATTATTAATAATTACCAAGTCAGAAAAGAATTCTTTCTTTTTCGTATCTTTCGTACTTTTAACCTGTAACTGCTGGCACTGCACAATCTTCACATACTATCAGTGAATGAAAAAAGGTTCCTTCCTGAAGAAGAATATAAATAAAGACACGGAACTTGAATGATCGCCGTCATCATTGATGGAACGTTATCAGGTTAAAACAATCACAACCACAACTGAATAGAATGTGCTGTAAGTAAAGTAATTTAGTTTTTTGTTTATGCAAATACAAAAGAATTCACTAACTTATCGAACAAACTAAGTGATCGAAGGCAATCGAATAGAGGTAAAAATATTTTTTCATACATACTATTGGTAATACTAAATCGGAATATTCAGCGCGAGATGGAACTCGATAGTACCTAGTGGATTTTTAAGGACATCTTGCCATAACAATGCAGAAGACCCATGGCAGGTGAAGAACCATCCCAGACAATAGTTGGATGATTATCCCCCTTATCGACCGATGTCTGAACGATGGATGGACACATTTTCTCCCTATGCTTAATGTCCTTCTGTAATTGGAACGGGAAGTCAATGTGCCCCTGTATAGGTTTGGCGGTCTTGTCGTTGTCATGTAATTAAGAAGTTAAAGTCTCACCTGTTGAACCTATGGCCAAACTCTGTTATTTATGTTTTGAATACTGTTCGGGTGATTGAAACGCTTCATTTGCCACCACAACTTTTATCATACCCGCCACACCAACATGACTAGCCACCACCATCTACTACCAAGAAGACGAATCATTGTAAGAGTTAATTGGAGTTTTCCCATCTCTCTTCGTTGGTCAATTAGAATTCCACCGCAACTCAAATAGGGGTAACTGACAACACAGGCGTTACGCTCCGCTGCTAAGTGAATCTGATTGCATGCACTGATAGTGAGCACAACCCAAGTCAATCGAAGGATCCAAAAATACAATTTTTATAACGAATATATGGTTCGTGGTGAGACAGTGGTGAGCCATACAACTGACAATGGTATTTTGATCCGTTAGAGCCAGTTAGTCAATTGGCATAAATTAAGAGGACCTATAAGGGCTGAGTGCAATCGAAATATCGGAAAACATGTTTCTGGTGGAGAGGACTTCGCGCATTTTACGAGTATATTCATAGGCCAGTAGACCAGTCAAGCGACGCGCACGCAGCTCTGGGCAATGCAGGTGCTTAGCTACTCGACGAATTTAAATTTATGTTTGAGGGTGTTTGTTCGAGCCCATTTTACAATGTACGTAGCGTCCAAATGGTGCCCCCTTTATGATGATGTATTCAATTGAAAAAAATTAGGTGACGGCAGCTTAGTTCAACGGTTGAACGATCACGGTATATCGATCTTTCGAGGGTGTTCTATATTTTTTTTGTTATATTATCACACAGTGCCAAACCAAGGGAGCAGGAGAGCTCGCGCTAATGCCGATGTGGCAAACAATATTTTGTATTGTTTTTAATTTCCGGCCAATACTTTGACAATTGAAATCGGATTCAGTGTGAAATTTCACACCTTAATGGTTTGATGCCCAAATGTAGGGAGTAAAGCGACCGTTGTGGCCACAGTCTCGCTGTAATTCAATTAGTTGCCTTGGTTGAGTGGTTTCGTCAAGTCTCAATGCAACAAACCAACTGAAGTTATTTAACATTTGAGAAGACTTATATTCGATTTCAGCGCCAATATAGATTTAACATTTTGGGTTGAAAACTATTTTTCCATAAACTTTATACAAGTACGTATCCCAGCATCCATACCTCTACTCTCAAATCTCTCATTGTCACACAACCCAATTAAAAACCCCACCGTGATCTAAACCGAACCGCTTTGTACTCATGCATACTATATGTATAGTCATGTGTATAAAAACTTCGTTGGAACCCACCAACTCGCAGATAGCAATAAAAGTAAGAAGGTAAACCGAAAGAGACAGATTGTAAATTTTATGTGAATTCTGCGTACGTGATCGCCCATTCTGGTGTAATATTTAATTTGAAGACAAGATCAAAAGTAGTTGATCAGTAGAAGCAACCGCAAAAGGATCAGTCACAGCAGTAAGAGCAGCAGTTTTGTTATAAAACACCGCGTACAAACCAAGTAAACCATTCTTATAGAGCAGCCATTATTTTCTTAGCCATATTTTTCTTATTATTTTTTATTTCCCTCGACTTGACGCTAAGATTTACATTATCAAGATATGACATGAGACGATAATAGACAAGTGGTTTGTTAGAGATTACACTCTCGGGTATGCCCGTACGTGCATATATGTATGTGTGTATGTAAATATGTATACTTAAAAATTATCTATCAAAAATATAGCTAAATTACACAATTCAAGAAAGTCAAATTTATGGAAAATAAATAGAATTGTAGCAAAGTTTAAGTAAATGAGGCGATACAAACTCCTGAACGAATTGTATCAAAATGATAAAAACATTGAGTAAGATATCAAAAATGTTGATTAATTATTATTATTATTCTAAGCTAAGAAGTTAATAACCTCGTTGACAACTCTTCGCCATGAGCGTATTCCTTCCATATTACGCTGTTCTGTTCCAATTCTTATATTGTCTTCCTTATCTTGTCCGTCCTTATATTGTCTGCCCATCTTCGACTATTCTTTCAACTTTTCGTCTACTGTCCATTCGAACTACGTGCCTTCATGATTTTACCACTCGAACAATGCTTAAGACTAAATGAAGTGCCTCGAGTTCTTGATTCTGAAGTGAACTCCTCCGCTTGTTTTTTCGCCCTGTTTTGCACCATAGATTCTCCTTAAGATTTTGTTTTCCAAGACCCGAAATCTATTTTTCTCCTTCTTAATCGGAGACCAAGTTTCACATTCGAAAAGTGTCAATGGAGTTATTATAGTATTATGAATACGGATTTCGACAGTTTAAACAGTTCCCTCATCGCGAAGAAGTATACTTTTCCCATATACAGCTTGCTTTTATTTACTTCGATCTTTCTGTCGTTTTTGACAGGCAATTAACTCGCCCACTTTTTCAAGACGTTTGTCTAGTACAGTCAGACGCTATAAATATTTGGCCTACTTCTTTCCTGCCACATACCTCAAATGTTTCAGATAACGCGCCTCCTACTTTAACTTGTCCTTTGGTTTGCTTTAGGCATATTAGTATATTTCGGGATTCCCAGACTTACAAGACATAATATATTTTCCATCGATTTAGAGGTTCCTATACCTTCTTAAAATCTTTGAATAGTTTCGTTGTTGTTCGATATGTTCCAAAATCATAAAACTTTTGACAAAAAAGTTTCCGAAACTGAATAACTGAAGCTCTGAATAATCGGAAAGAGAAGTGTTTCGTATTATGAGAAGGTCTAATTATAAGCAAAATATTCAAGATTCATGGAAATATCCGAAGTTCATAAGGCCAAGGATATACATATACGTATGTTAAGGTCATCAAACGAGAGGTGTCGTTTTGAATCAATAGAAAAGATCAACATTTTTATGAAGATTGTGCAACTTTTTTTAGCCTGAATTTCAAGCTCGAAAGTTAGTAAGAGAGTACGATATCAGTTAAATGTTCTTGTCGATTCTCTTGCATCATAGTCACAGGCATTTATTAATAACAGCTCTAACATTTTTTTAGCACGTGAATCATTGGTGTAGATTACTTATATAAAATAAACCAAGAAAAAAGTTCAATGATATTGAAATACAATATTGGAGGCTCTTTCGAAGAATCCCACTTTCGTATGCCCCGTAATAAAGTCATCGTTGTCCAGGCTGTGTGGTAAGTGGTCGTGGTGGTCGTGGTGCAATGGTAATCATCATCGACTGTTGAGCGGAAGGTTTGTTGTTCAAGTCTATCCATAGCCAAGAACAATTCCTATACTGAAAAATTGTGCAACAACACTAGTGTATGAGAGATGATCAAAAAGTGATCAAAAGATCACTTCAAAATTTATACTCTGTGTGTGCATTTCCAATATAACACCTTAATAACATGGAAACAAAAGAGCTACTGTGAACTACAACCAACGAGACAAATTCAGTCGAATCTCTCAAATAATCCTATCTAGGACAACCACCCCTGGAGAGTAGTGAACGAACATCTTCGACACAAACTATCTGCACCCCATCCAGGTTGTGTGACAAAAATAATAGTGTACACTCTTGAACCTGCACGCACCCTATAAAAAAAAAGTGACACTGCCCTGCTGGAAATAAATGTCCTTAGCAAAAATTTTAGGAAAAAAAAGTAAATTAGAATTATTCGAAAACAGTCGCATCGGCATCATTTTCTAAAAAAATATGACCAAATGACATCGCCAGTCTTTAAACCACATCAAACTCTCACTCGTTCGTACCTCATCACTCAAAATAATTTTGCGCAAAGAATTATGATCTTGTTCGTTAATTCAAATCAACCAGTTCGTTAGTTTCAGTTCTTGTGTAACTGGATCTTATACATAACATACGAAAGCTGAGAGCTTTCTTAAAAAAGCTTATAGGCCTGATTGATGTGATCGTCCTCAAACGGGCACTTACGGGCTTTCAGTAATACTCCCGCTGTGAACCTGCTCGAGACGTTTGAATTTGAGGGCTAAATTCATTCGTATTATGCAAGAAAGCACTTGACCTAAAGCAGTACATAGTTTACGAAGCGTTTGTGAGGTTTTGTGGTTAATTTTCACATCAAAAGTCATAAAAAAACAAAATGACACCTTTTGATGGATAACCCTTAATTGTTCATATAGTTTTGGTTTGCCTTGAAATTGGCACCATACTTGGTAGGTAATAAAAAGGTTATTTTTAAATTAGAAGAAATATCGCGAAAGCAGAATTATTCGGCCAAGATATTCGCAATTACGAATTACGGTCTCTTTCCATTTATCGGGTAGATGATGTATGACTTCGCGACAAATACTTTTTGTTGTCAAAATTTCCGTTTTCGCACATCTTCAATATAGATCTGAATAAATGATAATTAGAAAGAGCCTACCCTAGGCATTAGTCGCATTTTGAACATTTTCCGAGCCTAAGAAAAAGGCTTGATTCATTCATTTTCGCTATTCCCGGTCCGTAAATGGACCAATATTTTTTCCTCCAGAGCATTACTTAATTTTATCAACCGGACCTTGTAAGGTTCAGCTCTAACAGTTTAACCAAGTTCCATAAGCTCATAATAATTGACTCGTTCCAATCCCGCCAATCTCACCTGGCATGAACAGTTGATTTCGCCACTGAGGTTTATGGCCAACTTGCACCAATCAATGCTTTTCTGCGTTTAAAATTGTTACAAAAAAAAACTAAAATCGAACCCATTTTACTTCATTTACTCCTAACTATTTTACAAGCTCTTCTTGAGCATGAGATGAACTTTTATCCAGTAAGACCCGAAGCTCTCCGTTTTAATTTTTTTTTTTTAGTGCACCTGGACGTGCATCGTTCTCAAGACTAATATTTCTATCACAAAACCTTGCAAACAATTATTTTTTTGTTAATTGACAATGTCGAATTAATCAATTTCATAGTTTGATGACTGTTTTTTTTTCATTTGAAAACAGATTAAAACACAATAGTGTAAATGTCGCTTATCGATATCCATCTCTTATTAAATTGATACACACGGTATGACAGCTTGCACATTTCTAAAATGAATGTTATAAAGAGAGCAATGATTTAGCTAAGTAACTTATATCAAAATGGGTGGGGGTGAATGCGATCAAGCATGTTTTTTTAATTCAATCAACTGTAAAGTCGAATTTCTAATTGAAAATTTAATTTATTCAACAAATAGCAGCCCGCAGCGATTATTATATACATATGCAGCATTACTTGTTTTTGTTGCATTGGAGGACTAGGCAGAGGCTTGTTTGAACCAGTTTTATATTATTTTTCATAGGTGAAAGAGCCTTATCTATTGATCACGAACAGTGAAGTTCGAGAAGCTTTTACCAAATAAACACACATACTGCACAAAGTTTTATCAGCATCCCGTTTAGCAAAATGTACCCGGGAATATTATTTCGTTATTGTGGGATTCGATGTTGTGGGATTTGAATCCCGTCGCATTAGCGTCGGACACTAATCAGTGAATTAAGATACTTCTGATTATTGATGAATATAAATAAATAGTTCCCTTAGACGAATTTATGAAGTAGATATCTCAAAAGGCATGAGCAATGTCTCGTATTTAGTGAAACCAAGAAGTTCATAAGACTTGATAGCCTACATGCCAAAAATGTACACCGGCTGGAAGGTGAAACAGATGTACCTAAACGTAAGTAAAAAAGAAATAAATTGTGCAATTCCTATTAAATAAATTTTTTTCGACTATACATTCTGAAATATAAATTCTTATAGCTACCTGTCCTTCTTACAACGTTGAAGCCAAAATTTCAAACTTAAAAATTATAACGCAGAAAAATAATTTACTTTTCTGAGAGCTAATTAAATTTAGGATAGAACATAGTTATCTAAAAATCCCACAAAAACAGGTTTGAATTGCAATATATTTTAGATTTCTTTCCCTGTCCAATATGCTCTTGATTGACTTTCATAGCACTTAACCAAAAGTACTGTTAAGCCAATAATAACCAAATAACTAGCGTTATCACTGACATCGGCATCTTGCCTATTTGACTTTATCACGCCTGAAAGAAAAATCGAATCTATTTACTAAATCACCCTCGCTTGATGACTGCCTTACCAGTCGAACCTCATTTTGTTGGATGTTGCTGCACGTCATATGCTTCCACTCCTACACTACATTCTCACTCCTTCGTAGCAGGAGGTTATCCGTCAGTATTCGAGTGACCGCAGCCGTAGGTACAAGGTGCGCGTTATGCAAGCGAAAATTAATTTGAATATTATTACGCCACAGAACAGGCATTCATTAGACACTTTCATACATGCCCTTAACTACATATGCTTCACAACGCTATCACTTTACGATTACTTCCAGTTTTTTTTTGTTTTTTACGTTTTTATCGATGACTAAGATCTATTCGTACACAGGACAGCACAACACACAGTCATGACATATGTCCCAATGGCTTTACTTTAATATACACAAATTCAAATGAAAAGCGGTTAACCAGCTCGCTAGCCAAACAATCAACCAACCCCCTTATTGACCTCCATTTGTATCCACCCTGGAGATGATTGTTTTGCGGCCATGTAAACGAGTCAATGAGAGAAAAAAAGGAACATAATCGAAAAAAAATCAAGGGGTCGCTTTCACTACTACTTTCCGCTGGACAGTGACGATGAATGGACTCTATGGCACCAAGGGTAAACGTAGACGACTACGGCTATGAATACGATGTTTAGCGTCTAAGTGAGGGTTGGTATTTAAAGAACATTTATCAATGCCTCCCTATAGGTTAACAGCGGTTGCATAAAAAAAAGCTCGATTTAACCTTTTGCCACCTCTACCTTAATCTCACCCTCTGACATATTGTATTGGGCCAACATGTGTGGGAGAAGGTCGTTAGAACGGGGCGTTATCCTTCTTGCTTGAAAGCATAGCGAAACAGAAAGAATAGCAGACATTTTATGCCGCTGACCAACCTTCTCATGAGGTTTTGAATTAAAATTACTTATTTCTATTACGCACAAACACGTCCCTAGTTTATTGCATTTGTAAGTGAATGTGTGTTTGATCGATGATTACTGCGGTTGACCTCTTTTTAGTTGCTTCATTTAATTTTGGTTGCCCGGAAAGAATTTAGAATGTTTAACTTCAACTGCGAACTCAAATGAAAACCCCATCGTTAGTCAGCCAAAAAACTAGAAAATGTCAATGATAAGTGTATACTTTTGTACGTACAATGCAAAGGTATGTATAAGTTATATACAATACCTACTTAACAAATGCAGAGAAAAATTAAAAACTGTAGTTTTTCTTTGATTAGTACTTTTAAATTTCCCTTTAAAACCCGTTCGCTACTCCATCACTTATTGTTTTAAGATTGTAAAATCTTAGTTTAATTAACGACATAAAGTCCATATGCTCACATGGTTGTACATATGTACATACATATATACGAATATATGAATAGAGAAATTAAGTAAAAAGACACAAATCACCTCTAAAAAGCGATGATTTACTTGTACTCCATAACATGAAAACTGGTAGGAACAATCAAGCTACTTTAATTAAACGTTATTTCACAATGAGTCAAAAAATATAAAAATAAACGGAAATAGCAGTCAAGTATGTAGAAATAAAACAAAAAACATTGAAACCACCATCTACTAAGTGAATATAGAGTTCGGCTTTTTGTTGTACCTGTTTAACTGGTCGTTAAATAATTTTTAATTACACAAAGCATTTAATAAAGACACGAGTGTCTGAGAAATTTTTGGGAATATACTTTCGGCGACTTTATATGTATATTGTTACACAAATTTTAAGTACTTGCTCGGAAATATGCACTTTGTCTTAGTTTAGATAAGTGTATTCGATTTAACTGCCTGTGATATCCTGCTCATACAAACTTCAGCCTTCATTTTCTATCAATATATTTTAATCGGCATCTGTGGGAAAATCAGAATGTACGTACTTCTATGACTGTAAGATGAATTAATGCAGAATAAAATAATTTACATAATTCCCATAAGAGAAAGAAATTCAATCAAGGTGCAGAGTATCCTATTTATGCATAACAGACAAAGGATATCAGTATCAAAGAATAGCAAGAAATAAATTCTTGATCACTGTGGGTAATAGCATCGAGAACTCGTTGTTGAGCTATCTTCGCCCTTCGTTCTTAAGAGCCTTGTTTTGCATATGAATAAGGCTTCTGCAACAATCGTGGGTCGTGATCCGATCAATGGTATACAAGATTCGATGCATTCCAATGAATTTTAGGACTTACACTTTCAAAGGAAGTGTAAAATAACGTTTTATTCATATACATACATACATATACATATGTACATATATATGTGTATTATATGTATACATGTATGATTAGTTGCCCTTGACGGGATAAGTAATGCTTGTAAGCATACACAAATTTTCGTTTGCATCTCATTGCAAACATAGTAAGCTTTAAATTCTTCTTGGGTGCTCCTGCTTGCCATGGTTTACTGCCTGCGACCAAATGCAACAGGTTATAATTCAACCGCGCACTGCAAACCCGGCCCGCAAAGGGAAGACCGACAGGCCTTATCAACAAATGAAAATCTTTAAAGTTGCGCGAATAAAAAAAAACATAAAATTTTCTCCAAGTTTGAAATTACCGCTTCTGGTTGCCGCAGCTTATTGTTTTCCATTGAATGAGCGAAATCAAATGAAACTACGCAATAATGAATAATAGAATGGTTAAAGAGTATATTGCGGTAACAGAGGAAAAAACAAAAAAATCAAACATCGAATGGGATCGTGGGAATTGTCGAGCTACTTGAAGAATTAATGACAACTAACTAACAAACAGCGGGTAGGGATTAGGTGGAGAGTCTAATATAGCCGCACTCTCTACCATGGTTATCTATTCATTTCGATGAGAAAATAACATCACGCATGCTATTCCGATGTACAATTTACGGGGAGAAGTGCTTGTACGAGTAGGTAAGTATGTATGTATTGTATATGTGAACTAAAATCACCAGTTGGTCTATGTTTAATGCCATTCTTCGCCGTTTCGTAATAACAGACTCTTTAGCCTGAGACTTTTGAATGGGAAGTATTTTCTATACTACTGATTTATTATTGAAATTGGCTAGAGTCACTTAATAGTTGTTGTTATTAGATTATTATCTGTACTTACATGCGTATGTATGTATGGAGTATATGCAAATGTCATAAAATCGTAGATATCATTTATAAAATTCCTTTTCAGAAATCAGAAAATCCATTAGGATCTAGCGAAAAAATAATCCATCCACAGACACGACCGAAACTAAACCCTTAAATGTCAAATTTATCTTCAAGGCATTAAACAACACATTCCGGACCACACATGTAACCGGCCCCCCTTGCACATATTGTATGTAGACTTATGTATATATTTTCTAATATCCTTTTTACGAACACACTTTCTTTTTTCTTGGATCATTATGTCAAAAAATTCCATCTACGAATTGAAAACTGTCAACCTCAATCGCATTAGTATTACATTTATTAAATGTTCTTTTTTTGGCACAGGACCTCCTGATATGGAATTAATGCAAATTAATGATACGCGTGTTCACAAAAGGTACAAACGTACTGCGAGCCGATAATAGCATACAGACAACTATGCCTGGAAAATGAAAGGATTTCCCTTTTCCCGATTTTGGCACCCCTGCACAAATAAATATTTTGCAATAGTTGCACGCAGCACGCACATCTGAATAGCCTGAAACTGATATTCTTTTCGAGTGTTTTGTTAAGTAGTTTTGTGGGTTATCCCTTTTGTGTGTAAAGGGCTAAAGGGTCCGTTTTCCAACTGTTGAATGTACTTCTTTCCTTTTCCTTTCTCACTTTTCTACAGATAGTGCAAATAACTGCAGTTAAAAAGCTGTTTGTTTGAATTGTGTGTTATGTGTTACTGCTATCAAATTAGCAGTTAACACATCCAAATATACATATAAACTGTAGACAGCTAAATGTTTGTTTAATGAATGAGTTCTAAATTCAAGCTGCATTATAATCAATGAAACATTTACGACCCTGAGCTTC
This sequence comes from Merodon equestris, assembly GCA_958301585.1. Taxonomy (NCBI): domain Eukaryota; kingdom Metazoa; phylum Arthropoda; class Insecta; order Diptera; family Syrphidae; genus Merodon; species Merodon equestris. Next base: position 129,488,476 of record OY284415.1, on the reverse strand, counting down.
TTGAATCATGGCTCGCATTCTGTGTTTTGCTATCAGTGGAATCTTATTTGCAGACCTTATACGGTAACCGTTCTAATTTATCATTATGCTATATGTGTTTAGCTGTCAAAGTTTTTACCTATGATAACGTCACTACCTGAAAGTTTTTCCAGTTTTTTATCTCACCTCACCCTGAGAACCACACTCATATAACTGAGCTTGTGAACTTTTTTTTTTCCCAGCCCATAACTTATCTATTTTTTTTTTTCTTGTGTATACGCTAGTTCTTTTTCATATCCTTCATTGCTGCCGTAATTAATTTAAGGATATTTTTAAACACGCTTCATTGAAAATAGAAAAAAGCCACAGGTAGGACATCTATCTGCCCGTCGGTACCCTTATACCAATTGATTTGCATATGAAAACGAAACAATCAAATTGTTGATTAAAATATATTCGCCTCTGATCAAAATCCCTTCACTGCCGCAAGATTCGGCATTCAGGTCTTGTTTATTGCACATTACCTTTCAATCGTGGCGTTCGAGACATTGGATTTGCATATACATTGAATTTATTTCTCAGCCGTATCTTGGGTGATTCTTTATAAGACGAGTGAAAAAGGATAATATCCGCTTTCAAAGGTGTGCTTCTCTAAACATCTGCATGCGTGTCCTACAAGTATTCCTCCCTTACCATCCATTTTATTCTGAGAACAGCTGAACGATTCTAATTCCAAATTCAATCAAACCAAAGTCCGTCTTTTTTCATATACTATGCATGACGTACCACGTATATTATCAGTCGATAGCGTAGAAATAATTTGCATACTCAGAGAAGTAACACAAGAAACTTTCATTCCCAAAAGAATTCATTGAATGCGATATTACGAAGTGTCACATTGTAACCGATTCATTGCTCTTCAACACAGAACGATGATTATAGGGGACTGGTACCCCTGGATTTCATGCTACTGTACGATCGCACGCATATGCACACATTTTATTCTATCTGTAATATTTCGCGACCATTTTTGATGAGCAACCACTTTACGTAACTCAGATGATGGCATGTTAATTGCAATCAATATGCAGTTAAATCATAAACTAGCATTTGCATTCGTTTGTGATCATATGGAGTAGTTATAAATCACGACCATCCTACAAGTGTAAGATATTTAAATGTGATTTTTATTTAAATTAGTTTCAACTGTCGTTGGAAGGAAGTGATATTTTTAAACAATTCTAAAATCATGCAGTAGGTGATTTTGATACTGTGGGATGGGCGCCCTCTGATCAGTTATCTCATCTCTACTCGTCCTAAATATATGCGTACGGGCTCTATTTTTACCAGTACTTGACGGTAAGTTACCAAACGGCAACGAAGGCAAGCCATTAAAGTTAATACAAAACATCTGTAATTTTGGCCGCTCCGTGCAGGGACTGGTTAAGAATATCCCTGCAGCGATACCTCCCGCTTGTCGTAAAAGGCGACTAAAACAAAGGTAAACAAAAATCACATCTAGGCAATTTAGAAAACACCAAGGTGAGCCTAGGGACACATATACCACCATTAAACTGCCCCACAAGTGTACATGCAAATCAGTGGGTTGACACGACTGGAGATCACCGGTGTTGTAAGAGTAAGATCAAACAAAAAAAAAATCTGGAGCATGCCTGTGTCACAAAAAAAAAAGAAAAAAAAGCAGGCCGAAAAACAATTGGTGCAAACAAATGCAAAAACACCAGCATTTGATTAGCCTCAGCGATTAAGTAATCCCAAACCGGGAAGCCTGCCGCTACTTTCTGAGGTCAAACCGGCGGACCCCACAAGCGGACCAGTAGGAATGCAGTTAAGTGGGAAGGTTATGGTCCTACACTTCTGACCATAACAACGCCGGAAAAAAGGAAAAGAAGAAGAAGAAGATCTGTAATTTTGGCCCAACATTGTGGACTCTTCCGTTTTTAAATTCCACATTTCTTTTCTTTGAGTTCCATTTTGGGAAATCGGACGCATTCCAATTTCTGATCGAATTCCTGTTTTGCCTGCTTTTTAAGCTGCTCGATAAGTCTATATGCTTTGAAAGGTTCTATGGCCCAAATTATTTTCCATGCAACACTGCGGCATTTCACCTCCAACCTAGTTACTAGGGCTGTAATAACTTGCCTTATTAGTTTTGATAAAATTTGGTCAAGCTTTGACTTTCGTCAGCAGCTACATTCTGGTCGCTCAATTCATATCTTTGTCTTAATAGGCTAGAATATTTGTTTCTAGTAACATTCTGGTACCTAAATGTGTTCCTTTCTGGATCTTTATTCTATAAGCTTTTTTTTTTATTTGAATATTGCACATACCTCGTGCCAGTGTTTTATTAAAAAAAATCTGCAGTACACAAAATTCTTGTTGAAACTTACTGTGAAAAATGACATATCCTGTCGGAAATGACATTAGAGATTCGTTACGAGGCATCAAAAATAAAGATTTTGATTTTGAAGATAAAAGCGCCCTGACGAACCAAAAAAGTTCGAAAAATTTAACAGCTTCGAATCGTTTGAAAGCATTAGGAATGATTTAAAATCATGTTGATTAGGTATTGTACGAGTTGAAGGCGAAATACGTCGATCAGCGTTTTTCACGTATGAGCTGCTGTTTTGACGGAAGAAAAGGGACAAGTCTATTAATATTGGTAGATTCTACACGATAACTCTTATCGTAGAGGATCGTGGAGCATACATTAACATCGTCGGCCAATATCCATGGATCGAAAATTCTGCTCTACGTTTGTTGGCCACGCCCGCTATATGAGCAGAGATACGACATACACAACGTTCAGCCAAATGTTTCAAGATCGGTGAACTCCTACTTGAAAATGCTTAAATGGGAAGTCCTTCCGGATCCTATCCGCCGTATTCACCAGACATTATGAAAATGTGTTGATTCTTTGATAGCCCTAAAAGACGTGTTATTTTTACGATGTGGCATTCTTTGGCTGCCAGAAAGATAAGAAAATGTAGTAACTAGCGATAGGTAATACTTTTAGTGAGATGTCCTTACCGGCTTTCTTGAAATTAGGCATTAATTTTGGAAATAAAGCAAGAACCTATTCACCATTCTAATATAATATCGTGTCCCCCTGCGGGATCGTAAAAGAGGACTAAAGTCCTAGTGGAACTATGCCCCATGAAGAGCTGACTTGGCATTACTCACACTCACATCACTACAACTATACCTTATAACAACACCACAATCAAAAGAACATCAAAAATTGTTGACCCATCCGGGTGTTAAATACGGATGGTCTTCCTTGGGTAAAATATTCCGGAGGTAAACTAGTTCCCCTGTCGGATCTCCGGGTGGAAACTATCCAAGGGAAACACTATCTATGAAAACAAAACGAATACACAATAATTAAGAATCGGCTCGTCAACCGTACGCAGCTTGTTCAGACCAAACAGCATTCAATGAAATTAGTAAGTATAAAAGGACATCGCAGCGGTACAAGAAGTTCAACTTTCAAACAGATCAGCCGTTAAGGACGGTTATACTTTCGTTTATAGCAGTACGGAAACCCACAATGTTGGGACAGGATTCTTCATTAGCAACAGAATTGTGAAAAAAAAAAATTAGCAATTGTGGGGCTTCCGCTACAACTGTCCTACATTAAGACGAACAGGTTCAGGATGCGTTTTGCAACAAATGAAATATTTGACAGTTTCTCATCCTTCAACGTGAATATCGACTTTAACGTGAAAATAGGAAAAGAAGCCATATATAGATCAACAATAAGAGAAGAAAGCCTCCATGTCTCCTCAAATGATATTGGCCCTAGGACAATAAGTTTTGCTAGCTCAAAAAATATGCAAAGCTACATATCATCGGATAAAGTAACGTAACCCAATTGTTCATTTTCTGATAGATAGAAGACACCATACCAATGTACTTGACGTTAAAGCACTAAGATTCAGATTCAGACCCTATCCTAATCATTGTCAAAATTAAAAGCCGAATCCATGTTCACAGAAGCGGAACACAACAAGAAGCTTTAATATTGAAAAATTAAGGAAATTATATGCATCAATTCCAGAACGAAATTAACTAACGACGAAACAAAACAGGTAAAAGCAATATGGTCAACAATACAAAATGTTGTAAAGGAGGCAGCGACAAACAAACTAGGCTATATCAAAGTCGCAAGTACAGCCTTGGTGCGGCGAAGAATGCAAGAAAAAAAGAAAAAGGCTGTAATGTTCTAAGACTTCAAACCCTGGTAAATAGCGAAGAGATCACGCATACAAACCCCGGAGTCAGCCATCAACTTCGGGACAAAAAAGACAATGGCAAAAGTTTAATAAATTTCGGGAGCAATGTATGCAGGGCTAAATGCTGTACGAAAAGGATATCGGACTAGATCAGATTTTATTCGCAACGATAATGGGGAGCTCATTTCGGACAACGAAAGAGTTGCAGCCCAAATGGAAGAGATGTTTCAATAAATTGTTGTATATACATGGAGAGCAAGCAGCAATGGAAAACGGCGTTATCCACACAGCAAACGTTCAGATAGAACTGCCAACAATTGAGGAAGTAAAAGAAGTAATCCATCGGCTTAACAATAACAAGGCCGCAGGAATCATACCATCGGAATTAATAAAATATGCAGGAAAATGAGAAGCAAATAACCCATAATGGAATCACATCCGTTCTGGCTTACGCTGATGATCTGGACCTGCTGAGAGATTGTGAGGAAACAGTGAAAAGAAATATAGAAAGTCTTATAATGGCAGGAAAGGAATTAAGCTTAGAAGAAGGAGAGAAAACCAAATATATGCTCACCGATCGGATTTGGACCTGACGGTAATCGACAAACGCTTTGTAAAAATGTACGAACTCAAATGACTGGGTACCGTATTGACTGCCAAAATTACATAAATACAAGGCTTAACATGGGCAACGCGAGCTTCTTCGTGTTGAAGAAACTGTTTAAAACAACTCTTTTATCCCGCAAAGACACTTTACGGATATGAAACCCGGTCTCTGATTAAGAAGTAGGAAAATAAATTTCGGCTTTTTAAAAATAAGATCTTAAGGAGACTCTATGGTAGAAAACAGACAAATGGACAAAATTACATAATCAAGAACTCGAAGAACTCTGTTTACCCCTAAGCATTGTCCGGGTAATTAAATCGCGAAGACTAAGATGGGGAATATACGTAGAACAAATGGACAGTGGACGACAGTCAAACGAATAATGAGGGGAAACCATAACCACTAGAAAGGCCGCATCGTAGATGGGCGTACAATATCGAAGGGTGGTCAACGAGGCGCTGAACTTTCGAATTCCCAATGGCCGGTAATAATAATAATAATAATGGTTACTTTAAACTGAGAAACACTTCAAAACTGCCTAATATTATGTTATAGATGTCAAAAATCGTTGAGCGATAAGCGAAGCTAGCACTTATTTTCTTATCTTATATTTTATTAATGCAAATTGTTTATTTTTTTTAAGTCACACCACAAGTTTTGTTTGTAGTTAGCGGAATGAATATACTCAATTACAAAATTTATATTTTGAAGTATTATTGTAAAAGATGGTGCAATAATAAATGAAATTAAATCAATTTACACTTTACAAGTTAAATTTAATCTATGACACTTATTTTATATGATCAGGACACTTACATACATGATATAATAAATGATTTAGTCCTGGAAGACTTTCATCAAAGTCTGTAGTGTCTTAAGTTTATAGGACAAATAACATATAATAGGAGCAGATCGTTGAGACTGCATCGATTTCAACCCGAAGCCCTAGAATCTTGTAAAAGGGACTATATATTATATGTATATAGGCCCCAAGTTAGAATAGAAATAGAGTTAAATTTTGTGACACTAACTTCCATATACATATGTAATTCATAAAAAGTGTCATATCTCCGATTGATGATGATGAGTATAAAGGCCGATGATATATATAAAGGAATCGAACTAAACAGAAGATCACAACACACGGCTTGCACCATAATTTTTTTTCGAAATCAACTTGGATGTTTCCCTTTTCATTTTACTCAAGACACCTAATAAAAAAAGAAAGCTTGAATCAAAAACAATTGACAATGCCGAATAAATAAGAATAAAGTCAAACTACTGTAGGTGCTATACTCTATAGGTAAATAGTAACGCATTTGCATTGTACGTAATGGTAACATATCCGCTTTTAACTTATAAAGGCCATAAGACATGGTGATGCACCTCTGCATTCAAAGCACCTTCTGAAACCATATAAACATCGATGTAGATACTTTTGTAGATCTTTTGTATGCATTCATCAGAATTCAATAATAGACAAGAATAAGCGCAAACAAATAGCGAAAAAAAGTTCCTTTTGTCTGTGTTACTTGGCCGAGGTGTAAACTAATCCCGGTCAGATCATGCGATCGTTTCACAGTAGGTATCACAATCAACTCCTCTGCCCCGTAGCTCCGAAAGCTAAAGAAATTGTATCACATTCAGTTGGTTCGGATGCTTACAATGCAACCGTGAAACAAAATCTATCTTAGACATTTATGATTATTATTATAATTCTATAAAAGCCAACAACGAAAAATTGAGAAGTAGTTCGTTTATTTCTGCGAGCTAAATCGCGTCGTATTATATGTGAATGCAGTGGCGAGCTGCAGAAAAGATAGATAGATATCACATGCAGATATTTAATTGCAATAGATACATGCCATAATCTAAATATCTAAAGACTTTTTTTCGCATGGCTGAAAAAGGGCCGTTCTCGAAATGAGATCCATCAGAGTAGGTATTAAATTTGCATTGTGTTACGGAATATCTGTACAATGTCATTTTGTAATTATTATCAATACGAGCAATGACAATGTGAACTGTAGGCGGGTATACATATATCTGTGTCATATAAACACAACTGATTTATACGTGATGAGAAAAAAATGAATTGCGGACATGTAGGTACATGCGTTTTTAAAACGTAAATTTACGATCGAGAAATTAAACTCAACACCTTTGCGTAACCCTTACAATTTGATATATTGTTCGCGTATCATATTTCTTGCGTGGCTCAAAAAAAAAAAATAAAAAAAGGAAAAGAAACACTAGACCTTACGCATATGTATACGGATGCATGAATTTATATACACACGATTGCAAAGGACATCCGGTCTTTTCGATTAATTTAAATAATTTTCGTGTCATTGAATGCAGATTCTGGCATTACTTGGGTTCGATTCAGTTTCTATTACGATTATTTGCCCGCCCATTAAGACCGCTCGCTTCCTTTTCATTTCTCTGCATGCATACTTTTGTTTGTCATTCATTCAGTATCGTCGTCATTATCGTCATGGTCCTTATCGGCGACAAAACAACCCTTTGACAACCAAGATGTTAAAATAAAATACAAAAAATTCCGATTCAATCCCTTGGCACTTACGCATTTATAAATAGATATACAAGTTCGAGCAAAAACTGAAATTGATATTTCATGTAAATATGTGATTTTTTGTCTAAAAACGTTATTTTCCGCTGCGATCGTTGTGATTCAAAAGTCAATTAGTGCAGGAATATTACTAGTCAATAAGCATTTTAAAATTTTTTTTTTTGAAAATACCTTCATCAATGTTTAATGAATGTTTCTTTTTTTATATAAAGCGATTTGATAGTACTTGATTGAGCTGCTGGGTAGCCATATAATATAAATAGGAATTTTAGGCTTATAGCCCTACTCATCACGACTACCATGCAGGAAGAGAAAAAACCCACCTTCAATCGCAGAATTATTACAAATAACTCAAAACGAATATCTTAAGGACAACTAGTAGCCGCAAATCGCAATGACTGTCGGGAACACCACCTGCAAACAGAGAGAGGTAAGAACCGGCTTCGAAAACGTAGGCCACCAAACACCCCAACTGAAATACCACTGTGCTTATCGCGTTAACCTTAGGTGGCTATGTATGAGTGAAAAGCAATCAAAGGGGGCGTGGTATACTTACTTTCAGGAAAATTCACAAATATAACAAAATAAAGAGAATTCGAATATCGGGCCAGAAAAATTAAGTGTGAGTATCTCTTAGATGAATACAAACCCCTTCAACTCTCCGACGATTATTTGAATGAATTACCTCGTGTCAGTAGCACTCTTTGCTTTCATCGAATATATTTTCTCTTTTTCGAACATTAAACAATGGATTTCAAAATATTATTCTCTTAAATTTGTATTTTGTGGTGACCCAAAGGAAATATGGTTTTTGAGATCTGATTACAGGTACGATATGAAAACTGCCCTACTATGACTTGCAGTTCGAAAATGAACTCCATCGCAAGACGAATCAGACTTTGAAACACTACCATTCTCCCAATACCCCACACAACAATTGGCATGTCTATCAGAAGAGTATGGTGCGAAGTGCATTTTGCTACTTGAACTTAGATAGTTTATGGATAGGAAGAGAATATAGCGGTTAGAACAAATAAAGAGTAAACGTCTTATATTAGTTTTCTCTAATCTCCCCTTTGCATTCTCGTATTATGGTTTTCCGTTCTCGTCGTTCTCGAGTATGTCTGGGACTGTCGTCGACGGTCGACATCTCTTCCTCCTTGCGTTTTCGAATACAAGATCGAATGAGAAAAGAAATGAAGAATCTCAAACAAAAAAACGGGGGGAGGATTTATCCTTATCAACTACATTTGGGTGCATGTGTTAGTCTTTGACGACGGCATCATCGTCATGTATTATTATGAAAAGGAAAAAAAAAACAAAGATATTAAAAAATTCACACACATAGAAAAACGTTCTTCCCATTTTTTCTACCATCTATCGTTCCATTGTCCCAACTCCTTTTCTTTTAAGGGCCATCGGGGGGTGGGAGTGGGGGGGGGGGGATTAGCGGAAAGCTATACCCGCGCAAAAATGAGATGCAACATATGAGGAACTTGTATTAATGACAAAGATGTAACAAAGAAATGAGCCACAAAAACCAAGGAATCATACCGCTTACTACAAATACTTCTCACACTTACTGAACTTGAAATCCGCTTTATGACAACAAAAAAAAAACACAGAAGGAACAATGTTACATTTGACGCAACTCACAAGCCTCATTAATTGCATTCATATTATATGTCATTTTATTTCACACTAATCGACCTATTACTAACCATCACTAATCAATCGAACTAGAGCTTAACCTTCTGTCGACATACATTCCCGAAGGGAGGGGCCGTCGTCGACAAAGTCAAACACACCAGTAATAGGAAACCTATTAGTAACTATTCGATTGGAGGAATATCGAAGTATATTTCTTCAAGCATGCATGTGTAAAGTCTCCTGTAGCTCGGCGCCGCCGTCATTTGGATACGATTCGATTACCTTGCCACCACCTATACACATGGTGTTAGTGACAACCAAAGTATACGATTGGACACACAATCGTTCACTCACACCCACCCACTTTTTTTTAGTCTATTGTGTATGGAAAAAATGTATATAATTTTTTTTCCAGTATTTGATTCTCTCTTTCTCTCTGTCTCCACTTGATTTGATTTGATTCTGTTTTTTTTTATTTTTTTTACGGTTATTTTTCCATTTGACATAGGAGATGAGAAAAAATATCCATGACTTCTCCAACTTATTTATACCGATGGCTGAGAAATACTCACCACTTTAACTCACCATGCATGACAGAGAATCGGATACGAAGGCAGGGAAAAAAGAGAGGAAAAAACAATAACACCGAATAGACGAAATCTAGTACTAGTCATGTAACAAATAATTCGGCGGAGCGCAATTCAACAAAACGCCGAATAAGGTATAAAAGATAAGCGACAACATCTGAAACTGAACTGTGCAACAAGGAAGCGAAGAGGTGAATAAATAAATGAGAGAAAAACAAAAAAAAAAAAAGAGGAACGAGCAGAACTACAAACGCAAAAATGAATAAAAAACGGAGTACATTCATTTGAATCGAACATTCATCGAAATGTGAATGAATCCAACACAGAGCTTGATCCGGACAACGGCGGCGGAGACCATGCCAGCCGCAAGCACACACACAGCCAACCGAGGAGGTGGAGTATGAGGGAGAGACAGAGAAAGAGCATAAGAGATACAAATGTATCTGGAACTATTCAAACTCGATTTTTCGAATCGAGGGTTGTGTGTGTTTTGTGTATGTTTGAATTTTTCAGTCATCAGCTGAATTCATGACAGGCAACATCTTATTAAATTAGGGTTGCGCTGTTCGATTTCTTTACACAGTAATATCTGTCTTTGAAATATTAATTTAAAAATATCACACAATTTGATACCTGTCGCCACTTGTTCTTTTTTTCGTTTCGTTTTTTTGTATTACATTGAAAAATTTATCTCAAAAGTACCTACATTCTCGCATAATTTCAGTAAATAATATACATACATGCAAAAAGTTAAACACATTGTTTCCGTGTCTCGGGTTATTTGTCAACAATTCTGATAAACCGTTCAAAGCACATACATATACATGGACATATATACATATATATATATAGAGATATATATATTTAATTCATTATCCGATACAGAAGAAAGAAATAAAGAAGTGTACCACCTCTCTATATTAAATGTGTTTAGACACACTTTTATATTACAGTTTCCATCATACATTAGTGAGCACCCCGGTGGTGGTATCAATCAAAGAATATATTGTCATTCGATTGTGAGAAGGCGATGACAACCGATACGCGACATCGACGATCGGAACATTGTTTTTTCCGCCAACAAATAATTATTTTAAATTAAATTAAATAATAATTACAACAACAACAAAAAAAATACAAACAAACTCAAGTGGACATTTAAACCTGATCCGGCTTTAGTGTTCTTACAAATTGATTCGTTCATTTCTAGTGTGAATTATGGCGACAATTTTTCCGACAATACGAAAGAAATCAGTGAAACAAAAGAGTCGTTGATCGAATTTAACGCGAGTTATTCTAAAAGGTAAATGAAAAGGCGAAAGAAAAAGCGCATATTAATTTTTTTGAAATTTTAGTTGAAATATGTTTCAAGTGAAAAGTGGATTTGTGAGCTTAAAATTTTAAACCACATATAAAAGAATTAAACTCAAAATTATAGTGCCGTCAACGATTTATTTACTCTGCTTCGTATGTGGGAGTAGTGAACATATTTTCCATTAATACTCTTACAAAGCAAAACAACAGATAAACAAGAAAACACTTTAAAAAAAACTGGAAACTGACATCGAGTTACACAGTAAAAGGGAGGCAGACGGCGATCGTTTTGCCTCCACTTTTCAAAAATTCTCCCGAATGCAGCCAACATTGCCACAGACAGCGGGGACAGCCGATATGGATTTGACGGCTGTTCAATCGATGGATTGGTTATTTAAAAAGGAACGAATCTATCTATTGGCACAATTCTGGCAACAGGTATGCTATAACTACATATTTAAAGACACACGCGAATTACCTGTTTAATTTTTACGTACGCGTTTCAAAACCAACTTGTGACTGTGTTGTTGATTTACCGACGATACATCCACCACTCTCATATTTTATGTCCACCACTAACTACCGGATAATAATTCAAACATAATTTGAACAGAAAATAACAAAGCAATCCCAGTGAAATATATATTTAAAACAAAAATTATTTTTATTATGACATCACCATCTAACCATATAACCGCTTAGATTCCGACAGAGGTCATAAAAGGATAGCGTTTTCATGCTACCGGTTTTAGCTCATTGTTATAGAGTGATTTTATTTCCTCAAATCGGTCAAATAATCTTTAAACAAAGCACAAACATACCTATTTAATTTAACCGCAGCCGCAAGCATACGGCAATAAGCCGTGCAATCAAAATAACAATAAACAAGTCGATTTAAGATTGACTCACAAGTTCTAGCGATCGGTTCGTAAGATCGAATAGTATTGATAATTCGTCGACAGGTACGAGTTCACGAGAACATTTTGATTGCCAGACCGTACATATGGATGGACAATATACATACAAATCTACATGTGTACATGCTTAGAATAAAAACACGTTAGGTTTAGTTTTAATTCCAAGATTAAAGTTATCTGTCTGATTCGGAGGATATTTAGCATGGGTTATACGATAAAAACATTGGTAGTCAGTGGTATCGTGTAATTAATTAATAATCAAATTCTCGTTAATAAAAATATCTTCTCTGAGATGAAAAAGAATATCGCGTGAAAATAATGTTACATTTCGAAAAAAAAACGGCTGAGTGATGCTAAATGTCCTTTCAAATGTCTTATTGTTATTATAGCTAAAATATTTGAAGTCCTATAATACCTAGTATACGTATGTACGTACAGACATACATATATGAATCACATTTTACTTCATAGCAATAAGAAAGAGAAACAAAACAAAATCAGCTAATGTCGTTCAATCAGCCAATACTATCATTAGGTTCATGTTAAAGATTTTGTTAACCTCTACGAAGATCAGAATATAATTGTAATGACTTTGCGTGGTTTTATTTCCTCTCTCAAACCTCGATTTTAATAGGCACTTCCTTTTTGATACGTTAACATTTTATTGTTGAGCCGACGAAAAGAAATAGAAAATAAAAAAGTGGTTAGTCATAGCCAGAAAGACCCAATTTTTCGAGTACACAAGGAAATTGCAAGTGCATCTGCGACACAAAAGCACTCCAAAGAGAATGTGAAAAATTACACAATTAAAATATAAGCAAACCTAGAATTTGACGGAATATTATTTAATAAAAAAGCGGAACCCAGGTGCAATTACTTAATACCTACTGACATTGCGCTCAGCGCATCAAAAAAAAAAAATAATGCTTGTGCTTGTGATTTGCAATTTGCGTTTTTCATGCTATACCTTGTCTGACCAAACAACAAAATTGTATTGACGTTTGCATATTTTAATGGTTCTCATTACTTAATTATTAATCTTTTTTGTGGCTCTTTTTCGGTCTCAGTGTTACGGTAGTCTACCGGTGCACTTGGCCCATTTAATTGTGAAATAAAAATAAAGTCAAAGACGTTTTGTCGAATTAGTTTTATAGTCTAGCAAAAAATAAAAAACAAAAAAGACACCGGAAATTCGGTCGAATTAAATTACATGCAATCAATTTGACTGAGAGTAAAGACATCTTAATACGCTTAATTGCTTCTAATATTTGGTAACCGACAAGATATCAAAGTGAAGAGATGCCTTCAAGTGTATTGAAGGTAAAAGAGAAATACACGAAAAGAGAAGAACAAATTTAACCAATGCTGGTAGTAATTTGTGTGCGCGGCTCAATATATCAGTCGATATCTTATGCGTTTTTAATTTTAGGTTTTCAACTTCAAGAAACGCACAACAGAATATCTCATCAATCGTGTTTTTCCTTGACGAATAGGTTCACTGTCGTTTTGTCTGCATACCTGCGGGATCAATGTGAGTCTATAATCCCGAAAACTTAAAACCCCGACATCAGTTCGTATGGACGAATGAATGAGATCTTCAACCCAGAGTTATCAGTCAATGCAAAAGGGACAGGTGCTTTATACACTGGCCACCACCCATCATCTGCAGATTGCATAAAATGGAGAAATACACTCGTTACTTAATCCTGCCTGTTTGGTGGCCTCCGATTGTCGATATATTAGCGCATACGTTTCGAAGAAATGATCGGGGGCTCCACATTGGCCCTGAAGCGCTTGCAAAGTATTCTTTTAATGTAGGGAAAAATTAAAAAGGAATCATCATTACTATCTTGTCTTGTTCGTTTTTCTTCTAAAGTACGAGACTATTCTTAAGATGAATGGTGTAGGTACTCATGTCCATGCATGGATGTGTAGATATGTATAAAGTACATAAGTAATTATTATTTGACAAATCGAAGTGAACATATAAGTTTGGTGATGGTTATAACTAACAATAATTTAAATGGGAAAGCCGACGGAAAAAAACACATTTTTATCTTGCTACCTGTGAATGTCAAGTTGTATTTTTTGTTTTTTCGGTTTTGCACGTGCCACGTCAATGATGCTTATCATCTTAGTGCAATGCTAAAATACTAGTTAAGTAGCTATTGTTGTTCCTTCAACTTAATTGTGTTTAAAACATTATTATTCGATCGCTTATTCCTTCGTGTGGGTGGTGAGTTTTAGTCTCTAACTTTTCTCGCTTTTAGTTACAAATGCATGTGCATATATGCATCTAGAATAATTTTTATAAAATCGTTTTTAACCGACTTATGGATTGAACCTACTTATAGAATTATGCGCACACCCTTTGACTTAAAAATGAAAAAAAAATACAAAAAATTAACATTATACAATTAATTTTGCTTTTTGAATCATCCCCTAACTCAAACGCTACTATACACTATACACTATGCAATATTACTTTTTTTATGCTTCTGTCGTTAGATTCAAAATGGGAGATATTCTGGTATTCCCATGATAGATAGTTATACCAACCCACCGATTCTTATTCTTCACAAGGGATACTATAAATTTACATACAGATATAGTGACATGTCAAAAGGGAGTATTTTTTTGTTTTGCGTAAAACCGGTTCTATTTAAATTGATTGACACTATACGACTTCAAAAGGCGCATATATCAATTCAAAAAAAAAAAAAGGTTGAACAAAAAATATCAAAAGTTGCTTGTAGAATACTATTGCTAGAAAGGGTTTCAAACTCATCGCAAATATACCTCTTTTTTTTCTAGATTATTATTTCAGTAAATGTTCATATTCAAGTTAGACATACATATGTACATATAATTGCTTAAAATGTGAAAATAAAACAAAAAGGTCAAAAATATCATACGACGACGACTTACTTAACGCGACTTCTATTTTTGTCACATTTACAACACTAAAGGCACAAAAATTGTCTCGACCTATTGCATCGCAGACACAAAACGACAGACAAAATGCCACTGAAAACAAGCCGCGAAGTGAATTGACTGCTATGTCGTCATGTCATAAGTGGTGGAGCCAGCAGGAATACACATATTTCTTCTTCTCTATTCTAAAATCAACTTAATCGCTAAGTCCATTTTAATATTTCTATCTTATTTTGTGTCTCGATCTTGGACATCCTAAATTTATATATTTACATATAAATTTTATTTATTTGCATGAGAAATTAAAATGTTCATAGTTTCGACTGACTCATGATAAACAGACATCCCGACGTTGTAAAAATTAAGTAATAATAAATTTAAAATTTTAAGAATAACTATCAATCACTTAGGTATAATAGTTCAAAATTCTTATGTCGACAAGAATATTTTATTTCTTTAGTTCCGAACAGAATTTGCAACTATTCAATAGTAGGCAAGCTTTTGCTAAGAATAAACTTCTCTTCGATAGTCTTAAAATCGGTTTGGTCAAAAAAGTTTACAGAAAAAACAAATTTGCATCTCCGAACATCTAAGGCAAAATCGAACCCTTTAAACAAGTTGCTATTAGCTCAAACAAAAGGTCAATTAGCTTAAGCGTAAGATTTTTCTATTCTGATCATAGTCAAATTTCAAAGTCGACTGGGCCCTTGGCAAAGTGACTGCACTTGTACTGTATCTGTGAAATGCATCTTTGAAAATTTTATCAAATTTTAATATGCAACATAAAAATATAAGTGCGCAAATGTAGCAACATACATACATACATATGCACATATATGAAAAACAACAACACGTATTTCATTCGAAAACAAAAACCAAAGTCGTTGTGTCCAAACTTTCGGTTTTATGATCTGTCGTTTCGATTTATTTAGATATCTGACGGCTTCTGAATTTTAATGATGCCCAAGAGTTTTGTAGATCTATTTTGTGTGTCGCTTCGACACATGTATTTCACTGTCGTTATTATTTGTCTTTCTTCTATATATTATTTTTTTTTTCTTGTGTATCCACAAACGAGATCGCTTGAATTCAGATTCGATTTCATAATGATTCGATCGAATATGTCAAGCTTATGTCCATGGATCGGTTTTTTCTTTCATCCCAGCCTTCAAATTCAATTGTATCATGTCATTTGATTCTTCTTTTTGCCTTAATTCTTAATTAAATTAAGTTAAATTTTTTTTGCGTATGCTTTCCGTTCACGTACCTATGAATATTTGCCCCCCGCTTGGGCATTAAGTATTTATTTTCGTAGACATATTTATAGAAAACAAAATAAATAAATAAAAACATCAGCAGACAATTGGGCTCGGTAGGAATTTTGGCAACATTGAGTAGGTGTTAGAAAGACATAAAAAGAAAAAAACAAACAAACAAACATCAATGAATTTTGTGGTATATAATGGTATTAATGCTTTAAACTAGTTTTGTAGTATTTGCATTCTGTTCATTTCCATGCTCGTTTGCCGGTCGCGTGTTAAGGGTTGGAAAGGAAGTCAAAATCTTTAAATCGCAGTCACCCGCTGGGAAACCACGTGCTTATATTTGCCCATTTGACTTAAGAATTTACCGTGCCACAAATCATATGCCTCGCTCCCTCGTATTCTGTTTTTTTTTTTCTATAAAAAACGATCACCACATAAAGTGTGCGTGTGTGTTTGAATATACTTACGTGTTCGCTACTGGCGTCAAAGACATTTCTTAATCTATTCTAAAACATAAAATCAAATCAAAATTTCCTATAATTCTTCAGAGTCTCGGTCATAAAATCAAATGGGTATCCATTGGGCGCGATATACAGCTGCGAGGACTGGTGCATGGAGCGGTAGTAGGAAAAATCGAAAAAATCAAAAATAGAAAACTGTGACAAAGATTAAAATTGATTTCTCGAGAAACAAAAAAAAAAAAGAATAAAGATGTTTCAGTCTCTAAAAAAAGGGGGCTTCATTTGTCACATTTGAAAATTTCCCAGACTGTCATTATTACAAAGGGGAAAACAATAATAATTCACTTAATTATTAATAAAATGATGATACAATATGAAAGGATGTAGAAATGTTGGTGATCCCCTTTCTGGTAATTTTGACGTGGAGTTAAAATCATAATTAAGTATCCACAAGATATGTTTAATTTCCAATAGAAGCAACGGTTTATACACCCCCAATCCGATGACTGGTAATTGGTGAACACTGATAACCCGTGTCCCGGCCATTAGCACGTTTGAGAGCACACATAAGAGCAGACTATCCCTCAGAAAGGTAATCTTTTGTATGCCTATATTCAAAGAGTATTAAGTAGTTATTATTTTAATAGTTTTAGCAATATATAGGTACGATTTCGATCTTTATAGCTAAAGTTTTCTAATAAAGTCTGGTGCGATAGATTCTTGAGGGCCGGAAACTAATTTATAGATTTTGAACCCATGACTTCACTGACAAAAGGAGATTTGTAAATGAATAAACGCGAACGACGACTTCAAGTGGTTTTCTTTCACCCAATTCAGATCCACAGTCACTTGAGAGGGTGAAGGGATGACATGTTTGTTCTAGATATGAGATAAAATTACCAGAAGCCTATATAACGGATAGAATAAGTTTGAAAATTCCCAATAACTAGTAATAAAGAGCTGAAATGATTTCCTTTTTTTTATTTTAATGATAATGATGATGAAATTTTCGGTTGTTCTTTGAACACATTCTAATCTGTAAATTCAATCGCATTTGCTACTGTCACTACTTGAGACATACGACTTTAGTTCCTCTGTATATCTTATTTGAAATGCATTTGAATGCGATACAAGATTTCTCATCCTAAACTGAGTGTATATATGTTTGCCGTCGAACAGCATTTTTTGTAATACATCTACGCACCTACGTATTTTTATGTTTTCTAGTCTGTTTTTAAAGAAATGGCATGTTTAAAGTGCTAGCTTCCCGGTTGTCTGTG
The DNA here is from genome assembly GCA_958301585.1 of Merodon equestris. Classification (NCBI taxonomy): domain Eukaryota; kingdom Metazoa; phylum Arthropoda; class Insecta; order Diptera; family Syrphidae; genus Merodon; species Merodon equestris. The sequence goes on along the minus strand of OY284415.1, from coordinate 129,470,633 downwards.
GCCCAGTATAAAAGCACTAAAACCACACGATATTACTTGTCTTTATGAAATATTTATTAATTTATTTATACATGATAACATAAATGTGTTTGATTAGTTTGCTATTTGAACAATATTAAATAAAGAAATTGAGGAAAAAAGGACGCAACATTATTTTTATTTCCTTCTTTTTTAAATTTTGCTTTACCTCGATAATCTTCCTGTACATAGTGTCAGTAGGTACATATATAAGTGTATTGGCTGTCCTTTTATCCTTTGGTGGTTTTGAATATCTGTCTGTCAGTTTTTTTTTTTTGTTGTTAAATTTTGTTTTTGTTTTGGTTTTTCCTTTTATATTTACCTATAAGTAGATATATTATATCTATTAAATCGACTGAAAAAAAAATTATTCGCATTCCTAACGGCAGTTAAAGCGGCATTTATTTTGTGGATTCATTCCTGAATTATACACTAAATGATAGCTGGGATTTTTAATTTTTGCCGCCGCAACAATGTCCTCCCTCTTTGCACCTATCTCATCACTCACCCTTTACGTCTACTGGCTTAAAGTCGTCTCTTAATTTAAGTTATTCCCATCCACTCCTTAAAGAAGACGCAAGCTATTTACAGATCCAACTAACAAACAAGTGGGCGCACAGAGTGGGAGCGACGACAGAAAACCAGAGATGAGAAGAAAGGGTGTGCTCTGGTAAATCTGAATCACGAGACGACACAACGCACTTTCACTTAACAGCAGCATAATAGTATCCTGCAAATATACCATATGTATATACACCATAAGCACTGTGTATTTATCCGATATGTTTCCATCTATGTATGCATGTACATATCCACTATATATTTGCATTATCATTTAACTGTTAGTTTGTGGCATAATTACGCACGTTGTGCAGAGTGAATGTCCTTGAAACTTTTTGGCATAGTTTAATTCGCATACCAACCCATACCACCCAGCAGCAACAGCGACAGTATTAAGCACATGGTATTAAAACAGTTGAATGACACTTTCTTATGTTTCCTGTCTGTAAGCCGCCTACTCTCTACGTAGTATGTAAAAGCTTCCTAGGTGTACATGATAACAATATCATAACAAATGTGAAAATATTTATGTAACTAGATATGTACATCGATTGTAACTGAAACCATTTTTTACGGAAGTTTAAATTGATGTAATTAAATTAACACCCAAAGATAAGTACTTGAGCTAAACGCAAGACACAGAATCTTCCGCAGCACATTACGATACCGATGAAGTGGATCTTCTTCAAAATTAGCATTCTTACATGTAGATATCATACATGGGGCCACACAGACATGCTTACTTGTATGCATGTTCAATTAAATCCACTTCCTGTCAATTGAATGATCACCAATAATCAAATTCAATTTGAATACGCTAACTGTGCGTGCGCCGCGATAACTATCATCATTGAATCATCGCAATCATCAACAGCTGCTGCATGTGGGTGAAGTTTTTTGTGGATATTCGTTTCGGGATCAACAGTCGATGGTAAAAAATGACAAGACATTTTTTTTTTGTTCTCATCCTCTTTAAACTGACAAACGAAAACGGAAATATAAAACGGGGAAAAAATAAACTGAAAAAAAGTGAATCTCAAAATGTGTGATGTTTTTAGGGCATCATTTTTATATGTGAAGATCCCTTTCTCCGCAACATCTCATTTGCATCGAAAAGGGAATGTTTTTGTCACCCATAAAGATCACCGAGCTATAGGATTTTTTTTTCCTGTTCCCACTGGAGCTCCTCGCATACATTGCTCTTCGCTCGCCTTTTCGCTCGTTGTTTCCTTCGAACTTTATTGCGAACGCGCTCTCAATTTCCATTCTCGATACATATTTCAAAAAGTGGGAGAGTTGAACGTTGACTTGATGGTAAAATGCAACGACATCCTTTACTACAAACATACGCACGCCGAGTTTGTGTGATGAGAAGAGGAATAAAATTAAAAGAAACTGTTTTGTAGAAAAAAAAAAAAACAACTAAGGAAAGAATGCCGCAGCAAAGACGAGGGCGAACTCTCATAAATCAAAATTAAGGCGCATTAACATGCGCACTTCATTCTTGACACTGCTACTTCTTGGGGCCCGTTTTTTCCCTGTTTTCATTTGTTGTATTTAAAGATAAGTATAAGAATACTGGATGTTTCATTACTTTGTTTGCATAGATTCTGCATCAATATATTCAAATCAATTAAAGCTCAAATTGCAATTTTAGATCAAAAGTGGATGTAACGGAGTCATATATATACATTTGATCTAGGTGCACATTTATATATTTAGGCCATAGTGCAATTTACTAACACTTCCCCAAGAGAACGAAAGCATCATCAATTTCAGGACTCTTCTTATTACACCCATACATATGTACATACATACATAGGTACATATGCACATACTCCTTATGCACCATTTCTAACACCTTTTTTCTTCTTCCTGCAGTTTGCCTGCTTCTAACTATACACTTTCAATAATAAATTTTCCATTTTCTCTCTCATTTCTTTCATTTCCACTTTCATCTCCTATCCTTGCATCCTTGCTTCTGTTACGTACCTATCCATGTACATACATAATTCCAGCCACCGCAGTTGGAGTAAGTGAATTGAAATCGAAAAAGCGCGAGCTATGTATTGTATGTGCACGGTTAGAAGATTTTGCAACAACAAAAAAAAACCAGTCAAGGACCCACCTACTCGAAGTCATCGAATTCAAGATTTTTTGTATTTTCTTATTATTTTCTTCTTACACTTATGCTTGTACATATGTACTTACATCCATCAGAAGATATTTCTTGTCCATACATATACGGAATATGTTTAATATTGTAAATATCCTTATTCCAATACATATGTCGGTGCCTACATTGACATTTGATTATTATTGTTCGTAGTTTGATTATTATCCTGCAATATAAAGTGTTATCGTAGCTTTTTTAATTTCTTCAATATAACTAAATAAATATATGTTTGTATGTTCGTACGTATATGTATGTACATAGAGCTATATCTTCTTTTGGTTGTCCTTTTTAAACAAATCAATATTGTCAACGTTAGAACAGGGCAGCCACCAATAAAAACATACCATATCACACCTCCTCGCAGAAATTAACACCTCCTGAAGTATATACAATCTATATACATATGTATGAGTTCAATTCCAGAAAATAAATAAACAAGTGCTGGAATTAAATACTGTAGCAGCATATTGCTCCTGAATCAGTATGTGCGCACTGACACATTATCAATATCTTCACATACAAACCTCGATAGATACCGAACTCAAATGGACCAATTGGTGATATTGTGTGCACAACAGAAGTAGCAGTAGCAGGAGCAGTAGCAGTAGCAATAGCAATAGCCCTAGGCAGCTTCCCAGAATTGCTCCTGCCACTAGTTGTGTCCCAGAATACACTTAGTGGCAACATCCATGTTTATTATTTATGTGTGCATCGGCTCTCTATCTCCTTAGCCCCGAATGCAAAATCCAAAAAAAAAAAAAAATCTTAAAAAACTTATCGGAAGCACACACCTACAGCTCAGAAAGCACAAGAAAAATGAAAAGCTATCGGGGAAACAGCAAAAAGAATAACAAAAAAAAAAACAAGGAAAAATCAAGAGTCCCATGGATGATGGAGTCTGGAATACACACTTGCATACTTCAGTCAGGTCACTGCCTGTCTAGAGGCGCCGCGCACATTCAAATTCAAGGATATAGGAGCCTTGTAAAAAAAAGGAAGAAAAATACAAGAAGCAATGTAGAGAAGTACTCATCCATTCAATCTATCTATCTCATTCTAAAGGACATCTAGATGGCAAAAAAATATACATATATTGCAAATAGAAAAAAAAAACATGCGATAGCAATTTAAATGGTGGGTCGGAAAAGCATGTAGGGGCAAAATGCCACTCGAAATTATAGATCCCTGTCAAAACTCAATTTCCGTTAGTCAGATATAGGGAAACGATACGAATTTCCTAAATAAATTGTTGTTAATAATTATAAAAGTTGACATCTGGCGTACATATACATGTGGGTAAATAAGCGATATAAAACATATGTATAAAATCAAATCTTATTGACAAATATTCCCGCGTAAATGCATTAGACATCAATTCAAGAGAATGAAGAGAAAATTTGCAATATTAAGAGAAAGGGAAAAGAGTGCAAAATACGAGAACGATAACGAGAGACGCAGACGACATCCGACAAGGGACAATAGTCTGAGTGGTGAATTCTTCTCAATCCAATCTGAGTGGTGAACTTGGTTATATTTTTTTATGTCTCCACATTAATTTTTATTGCCTCTTTTTTTCCTATATGCTATCAGCACTACTACTACTAAGCCAATGGGTAGAGAGAGTGTGTACTCAATGTATGCGGGTGTGTGCGATGACGGTTCTTGCTTACGAGCGAGAGTGAGTCCAATGAATTGAACGAGTGTGTGAAACGAAACGAACGAAAGACGTTCGATCTCCACCGACAGTGAGCACCATCAGAAGCAGCAGCAGCAGCAAACTCCCAAATACGAAAGACGGAATATAGATAGATTTTTAACAAACCTGATTGGATGGCTATTGACTGGGAATATGGTACAGTAGGAGGGGATGTTGATGATTGTCGTGGATGTTTTTTTTCTTTTCTGTGTTTTTTTTATTCTTGTTTTCTTCCTTCTTTATTTCCATCTTCTCGTGTTTCGTCGTTTTCTTTTTCTTATTTTTATTTTTTCCTTTGATTTGTGTAAAAGAGAGCATTGTCATTGCCGTTGTAGCCATCGTAGGGACAATGTATGTATGTACATGCATGCATGTAACTTATATATGTTCATATCTAGTACTTAAATAAAATATTAAATAGATAAGGATAGGGGTTGAGATTTTTCTTTCTTTCACGTCGAATCTTCCTTTGGGCTACATGGGTAGATATGGATGATAATAAAAGCCAAGAGATTTAAGCTTATTCTATATATGTACATACATATCTATTTGCATTTTCTAATAAGCAACATTGCTGTGAATTACAAGTGTCCCTTTATGATTTGATTGAATATGGGCGGAGCACCCTGATGATGTCGAATTGCTTAACAATCATGCATGGGAATTTCCCCGCTTTTCGCATTTCAGAAGCAGGTTTAATAAAATGTTATATTAATAGTAAAGCTTTGTATAGTCGTGTTGCATTGCAGACCGGCAGTGAATTAGCAAGTGAACATTACATTTTAAGAGCATATGTACAAGACGGTTAAGTATATGGAATATTCTCTTTCTTCGAGTGGGTGGCAGGGCAGTTGGCCGAGGCAATAGTGTAAGATTCTCTTTTATTTTGGGAGCCACACAACGGACGGCCATACGACGAAACTGATGAAAAAAGTGTCCTTCATTCAATTGTATTGTGTGATGCTTTTCAAGAGAGTGGAGTGAAGAGAGCACCTCCACCTGATTCAAACGTTATTAGATTGGGTTAGATGGATTGAGAATGGGGTGGTTTCGGTAGTACTACTACTAAGTCTCCATTTAGGGCTGAGGTATGTAAGGATATTTCAAGCGCGCTTAGTTGTATGGATGGATTCCCAATCAAAATCGATGGGGGTGTAAAAAAAATCTAGAGGAAAAATGAAAAGAAAAATGCTCTGAGCTTTTATATGAACCTATACATGAACGGAAGAGTGAAGGGGACGGAGCTTATATAGTATGTCGCATTTTTTCCTTGCTTCCTGGATCAGTGAGGGGTGATTATATTTTTTTATTTCTTCTTTCGTTTTTTTTTTCGCTGTGAGGCAGGATGGGTGGATTGGTGCTGGGAGCGTTTACAACGCCACCCCGATGCGAAAGTCGATATTCGATTGGACGAGACAGATTTACAGGACCTATGTATACATGTGAAGAAAATGGAATAAATAAATTACGAAATCAATATGTTGTTGGGAGAGAGTGTATCCACTGCTGCTGTTGCTGCTTCTAGTTATATATTGGATGTGGGTACATAAGAAAAAAAAAATTAAATAAAATACTCCATCAATTACTATTGGAAACGCCTTTATTGCGCGCGCGATGAAGCGCATCCCCTACATCTATACAATGGACCAATATCGATATTGCTTTTTTCAGTAGGTACATACCTTTACTGCGTGTGTACGAGTACATATGAAAATAAAGACGTATCTTTGGGAAATGGAATGATTACAATGTAGATACTAAAGCGTGCGTCCATATATGTACATACATCCATATGTATGTACAAATTGTAGCTGTGTGCAGATATTCTTCGAGAAAAAATCAAAATTTGTCATTTTTATTGATAAGACAAGCTAAGATGGCCGTAATACTGGAAGTATTTATCAATTCTTTACCGATATCTTATCTTGGCTCGCAAGTAGATTCCGTAAATAATTCCCTTGTCACCAGCAAAAACACATGTGTAATGAGTTTATGTATACATATGCATTAAAGCGTACCTTAATATCTACTATAAATAAATATGATATCTTATCTGATAATTTTTAAATCTAAAAAATGCTGATGAGTGACTATATACTATTTGTTTAGCATCAATTGAGCTTCTTTACGGCTTAAACATTTTAATCATTTTCACTTGCACGAGTTAGTTTTGGATTTGCGATCGAGACGTGAGAAAAGTTGGTCAATATTTTTCTGTTATAATTCAATAAAAGATATTTTTTTCATAAAGTTTTCAAACGAAAGTTAATGGTAAGTCTGAAATTCTATGAGTCCGTTAATTTTAAGCAAAAAAAATGTATTTCAAACATGCTTTGACATCTATACAAAACATGTGCAACACGAATTGAAAACAGTGATTGAAATCTGTTCCCAGCCCGAAGCAAAAAAGCCTTGATTGGTTTGCTTGCTTTTCCCTATTGTCTCGTAAATAAATCTATTCAAATTCAGACCTTTTTTCCAACCAAGTCGTTGTTTTCTTTTTTGTATTGTGAATAACCCTTAAACAAAGTTAGCGATCAGTTGTCGCATAGCAATTTGCTGTGCTCTTTAAAGAGTCTCACAATGAGAACATATGAAAAATGAAAAAATCGCAAAAAATCGCCCCCGCGCGATATGCAAATTTGAAAAACATATTTCCAATTCAATTATATTCGATGATCGTGTCAGTGAGTGACTGGATTAGAGCGGCCCTATGGTATTATCAGAGCACAATGAGGCTGTGACTGCTGTTCTTGCTTTGATCTCACATTGAAGTCTTTGAATTTTGTCTGTGGTTTCTCGGTTATTTGCGTTTCTTTTTATTTCCTGTCTTTTATTTCTCAGTCGCCTTTATTGAGAACGTGCAAGATTTTGCTTAACTCACTTAACATACCGTCTGTACTTACGTATATCGGGGGATACATGTAGGTACGTACGATCTTGAATACAGAAGTTGGTTTAAGTGATTGAGTTTTGATTATTGAAATTCGTTTCCTCAACACAAAGCTCTTAGTTTCATGCGATTACAGTAGTTTTTGTATGTACATACATACATAGATATGTATGTATGTATATACATGAACCAAGAAACAACGGAAATGAATGTCTGCTGTATGCATAACGTTTTGTTTGATAGATGAAAACAGTGAAAAGAGTAAACATTTAATTATATTTAAGCTTGATGCATACACAAATTTTCAAAATTAAATCTATTATACCTACAGGATGTAGCAAAAAAAGCAATAAAATCAGTTTGAATTCCAATATTAGGAAGATTCGAAGAAAAAAAAAAACCGCAAAGGAACGAGATAAAAAAACGGTATCCTTTTTGTAATGACCTTGAAATCGTCTGATTCATTCACATGCTTCTTTTCTTCCTATTAATTCACACACGCACTTGATGCTCTCATTTGGCATAAAGCTTTTCTTTCCGCAGGATGCAGTGTGTTAAGCGCAATTTTCGCCAGATGATTTGTCGCATTTGCCAGAAATCAACACACAAACAATAACAGTATATCAGATGAGTAATGGAATACGTGCAAATAACCACCTGTCATGTACAGGATAATTGGTGGTTGTGTGTGTGGGCAGGGGGTTAACCTTTGCAACTGAATATGAAACAACGCACCACAAATGCGATGTGCATGAGTTGGTCGTGAATGGCGATTGCGAATCGGCAAAATTGGGGCTAACACGCGTTGTAAAGGGTTGTTTGTTTGTCTATTCCATGCCGCCGGATGGACAACTGGTGGCTACTGTATCACAGGCCGCGACGCTTGTTGGCAATATCAATTGCAACCCATTTATGGATTCACAGAATCCTTGACTTATTGAAACAAGCACCAACGAGGGTGCCAACGAGCGTCGGAATTTGTAATTTTCACGCGAAAATTGTTATGGGATAGGATTGGTGTGGACGAAGTGTGTATTTTTGTCGTAATTTTGTGGAAAGTCACTTTGCAAGGTCAGTTGTCAATGAACTACATGTTTAGAGACACCTTTGTTATATCAAACATATGTATACATATATCTATGTAAATGTAAGCATGCATGGAAATATGAAGGGAAATAAGGCGAATTTGTTTTTGTGCCAGGATTCTTTAGCACTTACATCTCTTCATACATATGTACATACTTACATGCATATTACATAAGATAAAAATCAAAATAATAAGAGCAAAGAGCTGCAATGGATTACACGACACGACGGCTATAACAATGCTGGTTGAGGCTTAAAAGAACACTTTTGATGAGAGTGTGAGAGTGAAAGAATGATTTACGGGCGTGCAATGTGATTGAAAAAGTGCTTTTTGACATGCACCTCTACCTAGCTTTCCACTTGCATTGCTTAAGTTTGCTGCTCCAGCTATGCAACTTGGAAACACCCAGTAATGTGTAAGTCCTTTCCACTTTGAAGAAACTCACTCTTTTAAGAGTGCAACACTGCTGAGATGCAGTAGAATATGAAATAATTGTCATTATGTTGATGACACCCGTCTTGCATGGCATATGTAGTACTTGTGTGTGGTGCTTTAAAGTCTGACAATGAGGCTCCTTCAAAGCATCAGAAGCATTTTTTGTATCTGCAAGTGATATGCAATACAATGAGATCAAGACTTGAAATAATAAAACAAAAAAAGAAAAAACAACAGAATTTAGAATGGCAACGATATTTTTAAGCTACGTTGACGATGTATCTAGATACCGTTATTGCATATACAGTGCATTTGTGCATAAAAGCAAGGTACTGTATGTTTGAAGAAGATAAAGATCAATATATGTATGCATATTTATATAAATATGTTTGTCTCGATGGCATTATTATAATAATTGGCATTACAGTCCGTGAAGGACCGGAGCTGAAGCTACACTCAATCAGCTATGTTATATGGGATTCATTTGTTCTCACAGGTGAAAGGTACTTCCTGTTTATTGCTGACTCCGAACGGAGAATTTCGAAATTTCGAGAAATTTTGCACGGGCAAATACACTACCTATGGGTTTTTGTCAGCAACCCGCTGAGGAGAAGCAACGCGAAATACCATTTCGATGACTTGGCTGTGAGTGATTCGAGCCCCATGTCACCTGCGTCAGAAGCACATGCACTTATGTACCTCTGATTGTCCATGGCAAAGCAGAGTTTTTTGTGATGCAAAGAAAGGTCCAAAGGCAGGAATCACTTACTATGCCGATGTCATAATAAAAAGAAACCTATCTAGTTGCTAAATATTAGGTTTCTACATTGCTAATCTACTGATCTTAAATTTTTTTTTGTTTTGAAAATATTGTTTTTTAAAGAGTGCAGTTTAACCTTACTGATGGTAAAAATAAAATATATCCACATTCGCTAGGTTAACCTTTTGCCTTATATAAAAAATGCTGCATCAATACATTTAAGGGCAATTTTCCTTTTTTAGTTAAAAATAATCTATTCTTTTGGTTTGGGTGCGTGCAGCGAGGGATATCCTTGGAAATGGCTCACAGCCGAGTGAGATTTTTACTTCAAAATAAACCAAAGGGTAGACCATATCGGGTTATTATTAGTGATGATAGCAGCATATGTGAAGAAAATCCGTCTACAATTCTTAGCCTTGCTGGGGGTTCAAAGACATAAACGAAACCAAAAGTCATCACCATTAAGTCATTGGAAAGTTAAAAAAAAACTTACTTTTTTTTCTTTCCAACGTATTTTTAATTATTTCAAATTACACTTATAGCTAGACAAAATCGCTTAAAACCGAACTTACCTCATGCATTTTAACTATCATTCTAAGCTACACTTAACAGCTAAAAAATTTAGATGTCTCACTGCTAGTGGTTTATGCGGTATTTACATAATTAACTTACGGTTATTTTATACAATACATAATAAGGAAAAATTGTTACATATGTACGTGACAGTTTTCAATTTAAGAAGTAAACTAAATTTAAAATATTAATACATATTTTAAAATTAAAAATAAAATAATTTAAAATTTTGGATCTACCTTAAGACAAGTCGACCACGAGTCACCCCGGGTCCAAAGATACGCCGACGGAGTCGCGTTCGCTAACCACAAAAAGATCTGACACTGACTCCCGAGGTCCTTTTTCTTTTTTTTTTTTTTTTCTTTCTAATCGCATTTTATTCCATTATTCATAATCTTACTTACTAGACAAAATGCTTAAATCTAATTTAACATTATACTTCATTTTCTTACTGGCTCTTAACGAGCACTCTAAGCTTATCTGAATCTTAATTTTAAACTCCCGAGGTCCAAAATATAGCGAGTGCCGTATTTAACCGAAGGAGGTCCGCGATGGCGCGAGCTTGTGCGATGTCTCGATGGTAATTTAATCACCTATCACTAGCAGAGCAGTCGACGTGGTAGCGGAACTGCACACCAATATACTTTGGACCCATTGACGCGATCGAGATGTAATAGTGCCTCCGGAGGGATCAAGCCAATAAGGCGTGCCATCTCAAGATATTAAGAAATGAGGTTGTCCGAACATGTTTTCCCAAACAAAGTTAAAAAGATGGGTACCTTACTAGCAAATAAGCATATTACTATGCAAGGCCACAGATGAAATTTAAAGTTTTGCCTCATCCTACCTTACCATCACCGGCCGAATACCGCCTTTTCTGAAATTTGCACAATCATCTCTCTAGCTCGTAAAGCAGGACTTTAAGAACTTCTTGGCCAAAAGGAAGAGGCATTTTCGAAAATAAACGTTCGTGAATACCATTATTAGGTACTATTTCGGGCTATTTAGAACTCGGAAGATCAGGGCCTCGTTGACAATTTTTCGCTAAGTCAAGGAGTGTATTCCTTCCATGTTTCGCTGTTCTGTCCCATCTAGGTCCATCCTTATATTGACCTGCCATCTGGCCATCTCGGCGGTCTTTTTCGTACAAGTTTTACACTCATTATTCATTTGATATTCGTACATTGTCCATTCGTTCTACGTGTCCATATCATCTTAATCTTCCCGATTTTATTACCCCGACATGCAGAAAATTATTTTTTGGAATAAATTTTGCTAATTTGAGAATTAACGTTATTCAACATAATATACATACATATAGTGTAAGTTGAAACTGGCCGTTTTTTTCGTTAAAGAAAACACGTCATTTTCAGGGAAATTTCAGAATTTTTCTAATCAAACGCTGCAAAGTGAGTGTCTGGAGAGTGCAGCGGGTGCGATAATATTTTCCAATTAATGTGTCCTTCACCCGTTTAGTGCTATGAGCCGCAGGTCCATTCCGCCCGTTTTTGATCAAAGCATGATTCAAATTGATAATTTGCTGTCAATAGCGATCTGTAGTTAGCGTTTCACCATGTTATAATAGCTCATGGGTCACCACACCACTCTGATCCCACCAAACGCAGAGCATTGTCTTACAGCTAAAGCGATTTGGCCAGGTGAAAACCATGATTTTTTTCGCTTCGGATTCTCAAAATAAATCCATTTCTCGTCGCCCGTGACAATCCGATGCAACCGTTGGAGCAGCATTACCCAAACGGTTTTTCGATATTCCATTTGCCTATCGTTCAATTTATTTTGCACCCATTTCCCATACTTCTGTATCTTTCCCATGGCTTTAAAGGGTTGACGAATTGCTACTCAGGTCACATTTAGTTTTTTTTTACCAATTTCTCTTGCGATTGGGTCTTCATGCAATAACACATGCAATTCTTCGTCTCTAAACCTTTTCGCTGCATCACTGTCTGTTCACTGTCTTTCAAATAGAAATCACCACTTTTAAATTGACGAAACCATATCTCTCATGTTTTTAATCACTGGAGCATGTTCACCATAAGTTTCTATCAGCAAACGACGCTATTATTTTGACGGGATGAGACTTTTGTATTTTTGAAGCTTAATGTCAATAGAAAAAAATTACATATGTATATGTCAAATCATAGAAATGTATACATATTGCTAGCGACATCTACCAGAAAAACAAAAAACAAACACTGCTTACAAATGGCACAAGCTCTTCACAGAAGGCTGAAATGATGTTAATTATGATGCATTTTGTGATGAAAATTGTGATCCAATCAACATCAGAGAAGTTGTGAAGTTTGTTCTGAAATTACTAAATTTTAACTAAAAGAAACGTGGCATAAGCATCGCTTAGTACTGCGAATTAACATGAATGATCCATGTTTGCTGAAAAGAAACATGGGTATATGGCTATCATCCCAATGGAAGCGACCGGAAGAGCCAAAACCGAAAAATGTAGATATGCCAAATTCTATCAAATGGAAAAGTTTTGCTCTTACCGGAAGGTCGTACGGTCAATACGAAATAGTATGGAGTATGTATATTATCTTGAAGTTATGAGGCGTTTACGTAAAGCAATACGAAGAAAGCGTCGCAATTCGTGGGAATAAAGTACATAGTTGCTACATTACGATAATGTACCTGCTTACTCATCATTACTTGTGTGTAATTTTTGGGATACTAACAATACCGCAATCATATATCAGCCACCATATTTAATGGACTTGGAAGCCTGCGACTTTTTCTCTACCCAAAACTGAAAAGACCAATGAAAAGAGTGTGATTCTAAAAGAGCTCAGGCTTATTCCAAAAAGCTCATATCAGCAAGCGATTGTGCAATTTTATTATACCTGAGGTGGATTTCTTCAAAGGGGCTTACTAATAATTAGATAAATAAATCAATATTGTTCGCAAAAAAAGTCACCTTATATTTTAAACAAACATCGTATGTCGGCAATTTCATACGTAACGACATAATAATTGCGCCTAGCTACCGAGGAAAGGTGTCCGTAATTATTAACATCTTTGCTTTATTATTATCTATTATCCTGATTAAGCTAATGTTCAGTCTAATTTTTTTATGGAGTATAATTAAAATTGCTTTAACTTCAGCTATGCTAGATACGAGATAAAAGCAACTTCCTTGTTATCTCCAATGCGCATACATAATATCTTTGCATAGTTACCTTCAATAAGAATGTACTGCATATACATATGTACATCAGTAGGTATTTACAAACTTACATATATCCATGAATGTATATAGTTAGAATGTGTGTGCAAGCATTCATATATTCTTTTTCAACAACTTTTCAAACCGATATTTATCTCTCTGTCGTCGTGGATCATACAAGCTTTTGTATTCATTGTCTCTTTATTCTTTTACCCACTCCTTTAATGCATATTTAATTAGGACTAATTAACCCAATGGATCACGGGTACACATCTAGCATAGAATCGGTTTAGTTATCCCCGTATCAATAGGTGGATATGAGCTACCGACCGTTCCAAAGTTCAAACATATACCTACGAGTAATTTCAGGAATACATTTTAAAATATTAAAACAAATAGCATCGTTTTTTCGCTTTATAGCTAAAATAGAAAATTGTTTACATCCTTTCAGCCCTAGGCTCAAGTGTAGGACGTGTATCGCGGCTACCTATGCACAAGTAATATGACCATTTATAACCAACATTTTGGTAATGTGCTCTTTTTTACCTTCTTTAGCTTTCCATCCCTGGATTTAATCGTCAAAATTTTCTAAATAAATAATCATTCACAATTAATGAGTAAGTAGAAGGGATACAAGCTGTGTTCCTTTTTTCCTTTTTTTTTTTTGGTTTGGAGGAATGGACGAAATGGTTGGGGCGAACGGCGGACATGATTATGTTTTTGAAAGAGCCTTGAATGAGGATATTTCTAATGTATCCACAGTAAGGGCTAAAAGGTATAAGGCTGTTTCACAGATTTGAACCCCCCCCTACCTCATTCTAATGCACGAAGCGTGTACCCCTTTTGCGGTTGACAAAAGTTTCAATGTGGGTGTGTGGATATGTGAAATAATAATAATAATAATTTTGGGTCCAGTGTCCAAAGTATATGTGTGTGATGGACAATATATCGTAGTCAGATCAAAAATTAACAATTCAGAATTTTTATAGACATGTCCCTGTATGTTTTCATCTACATGTGTATGCGTCAACATATCTACAATTCACTAAAAATGTTTCGCAAAAAGGTCGTCTCAGTAAAAGAATATTCGATATTGTGGGTTTGTTTTCTTTTTTCTTTATATATGTACGTACATATGTATGGTACATATTTACCAAGAAATTAATATTTCACTCAGTGTGTCGTGGTTGATTCTTTGATTGTGGATATTGCTAATATTAATTCATGTAGTACTTATATCCAGTATTTACAGTATTTCTGCATCCTTTTTTTACTTTTTTTTTTTTGGGATAAGGTTTATATCAATTAAACCTTAATTAGTTTTTTCTATGGCGACTTTTCAAAATATTCAATTCTGAGTCCCTTCGTTGTTCAAATGTACATTTATAGTATATACTCGCATCTACATATGTACATATGTGTCAAGTAAATTGTTGAACATATGCATTTGTAGTACAGTTGCCTACCGCCCACCCATGAAATTAATCAATGGAATTACCATACTTTGTATTTGTGACTGAACATTTTCTTATCTTTAAAAAGGATGCTACGAGCATCGCTGTTTGTAACCTTTCTCGGGGTTCTTATTCTCGCAGATGACGCGCGTCCTTCCGATGTCGATGTTTGCTTTTGATAACTAATTAGCAATTCATACACATGCACACGTATGGTTGCTTATGTGTGCTGCGCCAGTATCTTTCAAAGCCCATGTGCGAGTTTTTCGATGAATCCTTTTCCTCTTCACCATCAAAAAGGGTACGTCTTCTTGTCACCGTCTGTGCTTCGTACGCGTATATCCTTTATTGTCATCGTGTTTTTTGTGTTGTTTTTTTTTTTGCACGACTGCTTGATTGGAGGACTCTTTTGTATCTGTACGTATAAGCAATTAATACAGAATGTCGTTATTCTTTCTTCAGCACCCTTTTTTGAACGCCCTGTGCATACATATACAGACATACATTCATACGAAATGTACGTGTATTCAAACAAAATAAATAAGCAAACAAATAGAAGAACGAACAAACGATTAAAAATTCTTTCTCTGTCCCTTTCATTCGTTTTTTTTCCTAATTATTTATTTAAATATTACACACATGTATATGGGCTCTTCGTTACACACCATCAGAAAAACACCACCCTCCCCAATTCTTCCTCACACCACCAATACACCATCCTAGAACAAAAATCATCATTTGTATATCAGTTCGACCATTATTTCTTCTTCTTTGCCTCCTCATCTCAATCCATCCAGTTACTCATTAGAAAAAGAAGCAGCTTTAGCCATAGAGCAGCAGCAGCAAAGCCAGGATACTTTGCTTTGCCCTAGCTTGTCGTGCTATGAAAGGATAAAGTATTAGTACACTGAGTTGTTATTTCGAGGAGTACGTTTGTGTGCACATTTATGATTGTGTTATTTTAGTTAAAAATATACATTAGCTATCTGTCATGGTAGAATTGAAAATTACATTAAAGGGGTGAGTTGAATATGCCAATGGCAGATACGAGGGTAACCCGCTTCGATATTTCCAAATACCTACATACATATCTTGCCGTTTTGGGTTTAAGTTTGACGTATTTAATCGATACAAATCTTAGGCTTATGTTTTTCTTATTTATAATAAAATGAGAGCAAAATAAAATAATAAATACACATGCTCAAGGTACTCGTACCTAGTTGAACCATATTGGAATCAAGTGATCGACAGGCACCAGTGTTGTCTCGTTATCCCGCGCCAAACACGATTTGGTATTGTGAAAATCAAAAACAGTTTTATCTGCAGGCAGTAATATGCGGCCTATTACAATAGGAATTTTCTGGCTTAGCATTTGCCATAGGCAAAGAAAGAGTAGACCTCTCCTCTCTACTTCGTATGCGTTTTTATTTATACATACATATGTACATTTTACGTATTTCTAGACTGGTAAGTGCAGACGAGGTATAGAAGAAGAGAGCAATCGGAATACGTGTGAATAAATAATTAAAATAAAATAATTAAAACAATGGTCACCAGTGCAAACATTTAAGAGCGAACAATAGATATTTTGAATAAATTCTGATATAATTTTAGAATTCCGTGCGCTGCATTGCTCGTTTCGAATTTATAGCCAACAGTCGCCACCGTTTATATTTGTATGATGTTCTTCCACTCGACGCTTCTATAAAGTTTTATACATGATTCGATCTATTTTAAATGAACATTAATTAATCTTCTATTATTGGTATTAGTAGTTCGCTTGCCATCACAAACCGCAGTCATCGCCACGCTTTGCACATTGCCTCAAGTTTTAGATACCACTACCACAGACTCTTATTCGAAGATTTCTGATTAATTGGCATTGTTCGGCGTGTTAGTATTGTTTTACAAAATATTTGACAGTTTTACATTGGCAAATGGTTGAGAAAATTTCTGAAGTGTGTCGCAGCTACAGAACGGAATTTCAGCCTACTTAATAGAATTTATTGGATACGACAGCATCTTAAGTTGGATGTCAATCGCACTCTCTACTTGTTACCCGTATTGATTTGATTTTCGAAAATTAAGATTCAACAACACTCTCGTAGTTTCCAATACATCTGCTTCAATATATCACCGAAAGCAAGCACCCTTTTTACTTGTCAAATCTTGACATGCCAAATTAATGTGACAAGCTTTTACATTCGATTGCTGATCTCCAAGCTCCGCGGCTGTACTTTTAAGAACAATTAAACAGACAGGGAACGTTTTCCTTATAAGGGATGATATTTCGGAAATAAGTAATAGGACTCAATAGAAATTCGGCAAATATAAATGAGTTGGTTACGTTCCATTTTGAGTGACGGATTCGATGAGTCCTACCTTCTCGTCGAAACAAGAATCAGGACACGAAGTTATTTTATGTGCTTAGTTGAGGAATGTTATCTAATAAGACAAGATTGTAATTAATTAAATTGGTTTATTCTGGTTTCCCGCCCATTACTTGAGGGTATTTTGGATGTCAGGAAATCGGTATGACATTGCCTTGGCTTGTGTTTCTTTTTATTTCCACCCACCTTACATTGTTTTATGCGTTTCCAAATACATATTTATTTATAGAAAAAATACAAAGCCATATAGGAAAGCAAATCAAAATAGGTATGCAAATATACTTACAATCGAAATAATTATACAACTCAACACTCGTATGAAATGTAGACGAGACGCTGTTAAGCCGCTACATGGATATGACAGAATGACAGAGTGACATTGCAGCATTGATTTTGTTTTGTTTTATAATATTTCATTTTTTCCAATGAAACGAGCTTTGAAATATTCTCGATTGAGCACTCTATTCTATAGATTCAGCAGGAACGAAATAGCCGCAAGGGTTTTATTATTTCATCCGTCTTGCCTTTCTCCCGATTCCTGTTTATTATTATTATTATTTTTTTTTCTAATTAATTTTTCTTGTCGTCAGGCTCTTTATGCCTTATGGTTTTTCTTTCAGCAACCTCGCGCAACATTATTTAGAGCAAAAACATAGAGAAAAAAAATGAATTACTGTTGTAAGACAGATATTAATTAAATTTTACACTCTGATTTCAAATAATTTCTTTGTGATCCCTAGTATTTTATCGAAAATATGGCAAGCACCTTTTTTTCTTGTCTTTATAATAGACCCCCTGAGGTTTGACGCCTTCCTAAAGAAACTTGTTTTGGCACGACAAATCCCCCAATAACAGAAAGTATGAAAAGCAAACGATGAAAAAAAAATTATAGAAAACTCATCTGCTTTGTATCCCCTCCACCGCCAATTATCTTTGTTTGTTTGGCCTTTTTTTATTTCTCGCTCTCTATCTTCTTAATTAATGGAAAATATTTGACTTGCCGTTCATATTTCTGGATCGAGTGAATGATAGAGCCAATAAAGATTAATAGCATCCTTTTTAAATTGCACCATTTAGGGAAGAGAGTATTCATTTCAACCTTAACTTGGGGTATCGTATCGTACTGTATCCTGCTTAAATCAAACACAAACCACCCTTTGCTACCAAAAATCAACGTTTTGCAAACGCAAGTTCCAGAAGAATATTATTCCATAATCCTCAGTCCAAAGACCATTCAAAAGCAAAAATACAAAGAAAAAAAACATATTTTTTCGAGGATCCAAAACGATATGAAAGCAGATGAACTTCGGTCTATCCAAATATAGCATGTAAACTTCTCTTCAAAGACTACTTTACTCATTCCTTGGACTCACTCGAGGAAGTCAATAATGATAGCGATACTTTTCATACTAAATTCTACATGTATAAAAGTACCGAAGGAATAAATACTAAAACCTAAAAAACAAAAATCCCGAAATAACCATCATCCCGGTCGAGTGGAAGGGTATACCCTGTCTACAAGCTGTGCTTGGGAGAAAATGATGAATTTGCGCCCGACTTCGTTTAAAAAAGAAAATAAGTAACAAGAATGCCAGGATATAACCGGTAAGAGCGGAGCTAAAACATCTTTATAAGCAGTGCTAATGGTTTATGTGCATACATATTCACATGTGTGCCATGTCCTCGCATATGTACGTATAAGCATGTGAGCTACAAATCGCCAAATGGGATATAAGCATTTTGCCCAAAAATGTATTTAAATTCGGGAGTTTTGAATAGTAGATATTTAAAAAAATAAATGAAAGTAATGTGTGCATATAAAAGGATTTTACGTCGTCGGTAGTCGTTGGTAGTCGAGCAACTTTTGTGTTTGAAGTGGAACCCGCATTTTAGTTAATTAACCCTTTTCCTTTTTCGCTAATTGATATCTTCATTGATGGGGAGGATTAACAATTGGCAAAAATTCCCTTTTTAAAGTATCTATCTGTTCAACAAGACCTTGTATACTACTTGTATGTATGTATAGACACATGCTAGCAGCAGAAAAAAAGTATCTTTTAAACCACGGTTAGTATCTTCCCGCATTTTCGCCTTCGAGTCTTTTATAAAATCAATTGAAATACTAAAGAGTTCAACCATCAGTATCAGACATCAGAAATGTTATTCCCTAACCGCGATACCAATAGACCTTGTGCTTAAAAATCATTAAAATCGTTGCTGTGGAATCGGGTTCGGATACTCTACGAGTGGGTTCAGGGAAGGCGGTGGTTTGCAGATGTAATCTGTAATTAAACATTATCGACTTTGGGAATGACAACAAAAGTTGTGGAAGTTCGCCCACCCCTTTCGACTCTTTGGCGCAACTTGTCATCGGGTGCTTCCTTTCCACAGAAAAGCGAGTTATGGCATAGGAGAATGGGGTTTTGAAATTTTCAATTCGCCGAAAGTTTTTCGATTGCGATAAATCTACTTCTAATAGCTACTTGCCTTCGGCTGATGAAGAAGGGTTGGTTGGCTGGTTGGTTGCTACACCAGAATCGAATAGTAGATATGTATATTTATGCGGGTTCCTTCATAACTCCTTGAATCGATTTTAGATCGTAAGAGGCTTAATTTTCGTCTTAGCTTTTTTTTGTTTCATTTTATCTTAGTCAAAATTGTTTCTCGGTAAATATTTAATTTTTCTAGTCCATCCGTCGACATCGATACCGTCGCAAACGGTGTGTCATGGTATGTTGAAATTCAATCCTCGTGAGAATCTATGCATCTGCGTCTATGAAACCGTTGTCCATTCATTTCTTACTCTGTACGTTGATATTGTTTTGGGAAAAAAGTAAAGAATCGACTGAAAAAGCTCCAAGGTAACATTGGAAGAAAAACAATTTAATATCACAATTTTGGTGGATATTGAAGTTGTTGAAACAGATATGCCTTCATGCAAAATATACAAGTATGTTCCTCAATAACGCTAGTTCTAGCTAATATGGATAAAACAAAAAGTGAAGGGAAATACATATGTACATACATACATATGTATGTACATACGTACATATGCACATACAGTGATGGACAAAAAAATAAATACAGCATACTCTTGCTGGCAATGCTGTAATTTTTTCCTCTTATACCCTCTACCGAATATCCTAACATCTTCTGGGAAGTAGGTAGGTAGTAGATAGAAAAATCACTTAACAAAAACATGCAAGATCGTTTACCGTTATTGAGGAAATCTTTTTAATGTCATTTGTTGGTTGGACAAAAAAATAAATACGCGTATCGAAATTGAAGTGTTTTTCATAGAAAATAGGAAAAGAGTTGATTTTATTGAAGTTAAAAGGCGAAAATGTGTGTTTTATTGTTTGAAAAAATAGTTAGATTGGAATATTACAATAGATCAGTAATGTTTTATAGAAAGAAATGGGCCGTAGCAAGCACTGTTCGGATGAGATGAGGGAGTTAATAAAAAAAATGAAACACGACGGAAATTCTTATCGCAATATAGCAAAAACTCTGGGCTGCTCTTTAGGAATGGTGCAAAATACATTTAAAACAAAACCAGCGCAGGAATTGAGGGGGCGTCCACGAAAAACGAGCAAGAAAACCGACCGTTTAATAGTGTTAGAGGCGAAAAAGGACCCTTTCATCTCTTCCAGCAAAATTTTAAAAGCCACTAATCTTACAGTCAGTGCGAGAACGATTAGACGAAGGCTTGTGGAATCCAATCTTCCATCCAGATCGCCAAGGAAAGT
This sequence comes from Merodon equestris, assembly GCA_958301585.1. NCBI lineage: Eukaryota > Metazoa > Arthropoda > Insecta > Diptera > Syrphidae > Merodon > Merodon equestris. The sequence continues at coordinate 129,449,645 of OY284415.1, read as the reverse complement.
CCCAATGCTTAGTTAGCAAAATGTAAAGCGTAGAATGAGGTTCGCTTCTGAGCATAAAATGTGGTCCGGCGATCAGGGTATAAAAAAGTGGCGAAACATTCTTTGGAGCGATGAGTGCAAATTTAAAATGTTTGGATCTGACAGCAGACACAATGTCAGACGTCCACCCAACACGGCAATTGACCCAAAATACACAAAAAAAACCGTCAAACATGGGGGTGGCAGCATTATGGTATGGGCATGCTTCTCTTGGTATGGAGTTGGTCCGATACATCTTATAGAAGGGATTATGACCAAAGAAGTGTATATGAACATACTCCAGAGCGTAATGTTGCCACATGCCGAGGATAATATGCCGTTGTTGTGGACGTTCCAACAGGACAATGATCCGAAGCACACCGCTAAAGCAACAAAAGAATGGTTTACCAACAATGGTGTTGCTCTTTTGGAGTGGCCTGCTCAGTCGCCGGATCTAAATCCAATAGAGAATCTTTGGAAGCAAGTTAAAGATGTTGTTGGCACTACAAATCCTCGAAATAAAAAAGAATTGTGGCAATCCGTGCGAATGGCGTGGGAGTCTATATCTTTGGAGGCATGCCAGCGACTTGTCCATTCCATGCCCAAAAGAATGAACGATATTATTAAAAATAAAGGCTATGCAATAAAGTATTAAGTATTGATATATAATAGTTGATTTTCTTTAAATTTTTAGCAACACTAATAAATTTACTGACGGAACATTGAACTGTATTTATTTTTTTGTCCACATTATAATCCGACCTGTTTACAATTTCGAACAATAATCCCAAAAGAAACACATTTATGTGTAAATTGTATATAACAGAACAATACCTACTATTTGTAGTAGTACTTTGGTAAAAAAGATTCTTTAATACATTATTTAAGATAGCTGATATACTGCAGATCTTTAAGTGGATACAGGTGTATTTATTTTTTTGTCCATCACTGTACGTACATATATGTATATGAATTTGAACAAAAAAACACTTCTCCCTTTTTGCTAGCCTATTAACCACTTTGCCATAACTTATGATGTTGGTGTCCTTCGATTCCGACTGACTAATTTGCCAAACTTATTTCGGACTCAACCCCAAATTGGCTTATCGATAAATCCACTACTTGCATCCACTGGTACTTCCATTCTAGACAAGTCGTACACAACGAACTGACTGTTTTAGCAGTGTAACGTATTAATTTGGGTAAATTTAGCCAGTAATGACTTTAAAAGTAAAATTAATGAGGGTGTGTCTAAGGAAGAATGGCTTTATGTTGCAGAAAAGGGGTTCGTGCAGGGCCTTTTCGTTCGTTTGCTCTTTGTGTGTTTTTTTTTTATTTTATTTTATTCTTCAACCCAAACAAGGAAAACTTTTTCCAACTATTTTAATTCAGGCGGTAAATTTACTCGTATTTTGTCTTCGCTGAGACAAGGGGGGCCGGTGCCTGACCACCCTCACCAGCCTTTAATTCAAATTGAACGGAAGCACATTTATGCTAAATTTTTGCTCGTTTCAAAAGAGGAAATAAAATATACCAAAATTTCGGTCGGTTTTTCAATGCATACTATGGGCAAAATGTCTGCTTAGTAAACCCGTTACCTAACTATATAACCGGAACCTATCAAATATGTGTATGTGTAAGATAATATTGAATTGACGTTAATTGGTTGGTATTTGTAATATAAGTAGATATTTTCTGTTAGTTTTAGATCCTGTAAAGATTATCTACCCATATAAAAATTTAATTTTTATTTGTTTACAGAGGGCTACTTTGGCTGAAAAGGAAGTAAACACATTGAAGGAACAATTGTCAACAATTTCCATCGTTACAACGTCAACATCGTCAACAATAACCACAACTTCATCTTCGGTACATTCGTCCCCACCATCTCCGTCGTCAGTGCGCACCACACCAACACCTACTCCTATACCAAATATTAAGTTGTCTTCAATCGAAAACAATAATAGTAATTTTAACAATAATTATAAATTAAATAGTGCTGCGATCTCACAGCATCTGCATCAGAACGGAAATTTGTTAGCGGCGACACCGTCACCATCGCCACCGCTCTCGGAAAACGGTAATACACTTAACGGCTGCCTAAGTAATTCGACAAAATTACTTTTCAATCATAATCAAATAATGGATACAAATACATCAAGTTCGGCAGCCGATCTACCTGTGTTAGCCAATACAACTATCTCTCACAGTAGTATTGCAGCCGACGCTAGCAAACTTATAACGGCTATGACAGCAGAAATGAATCTCCACCAAGACTCGAGCGAGTCGACAGAGCAACCAACCAATCAAATATCAAATCGCCCTCATAGCCCTCTCCATCCACCTGAAGGTGGAAGTGGAAGCGAAGCAACACAAAACAATAATAACAATAATAGTAGTTGTAACAATAATAAGAATACAAATAGTAGTAACAGTAGTAGTTGTAACAATAATTTAGCTGATGAATTGGCTGCCAAAGAGAAAGAGGTAAGTCACAAGTCTTGCATGTAAATATATTTTCAATACTGTGAACAGAAAAAAAAAAAAATACGAGTACCCTTATTATGACCCAAAACACTTGAACTTGTTATTTTTTTATTTTGTAACTCTATCTATCCAATAATGCGTAAAGCATCACTTATCTGTCTATTTACCCTTTACAAAATGAATAACTCCAAACGTCAACAAGGTATTAGTTCCAAAACAAAAACAAAAACCGAGAAGATAAAAAAGGAATACCACGTCCAGAATATGACATGCGGGTCGGGCTCCCTAACCTTTTACTCCCCCACACAGTAAAAGAATGTAAACAATATTCCAAGGCGCAAAAATTGAGATGTCAATACTGAAAATTATACCGCCAGTTTTATACTTTTAACCAACGGGTGGGTCGATTGGTGTTTCTGAGGCGAGAAACAACATCTTTAAATCCTCTAAATAGGACAAACAATGCCAACAAGAAAAAATGAAAAGAGAAAAGAGAAAAAAGGAGAGGCGGGGAAAAATCACAGCACAAGGAGTTAGCAAGAAGATAGGCGAAAGAGATTGTTCAAGCAACTTTCCCAAGACAGTGAAATTGTTTAGGGGAAAAACCCATTTAAAGAGTTTGGCTAGACAACGATTGTTTTTTTTTTCTTCCTCTTCTTTGTTTTTTTTTTGTGTGTATTCTCAGGAAGCGAATTTCATTACATTTCAATGAGCTTTGAGAATAACTGGGTTCACCGGTATTTTCCTCCGAAGCAGGAAACTAAGTTGGGCACTTAAAAGATGTGTTTCGTTTTAAAGTAACCTGACTTATTTACATATATCAATAAAATAGTCTTTAAATAGAAGATTCTATTTCATAACAAAAATTATGTGTATGACAAGTAAAGGTATGTAAATACCTATATAATTAGAAAATCAACCAAGAAAGACTGTGAAATCCCAGAAATAAATGACCTTCTGATTTGTAAAATGTCAAAAATGCCATTGATCTTGAGACATACTATATAAAGTGTGTGTAAAGAAGAAAATAAACAAACTATCGCTACTCCAAGTGAAGTACTCTTCCATCCTTAATTATATGTTTGATAGTATGGTTGTCTTTTTGTTTTTGTTTCGAGTATATCGCGCCTATCGTCTGCACACAGCTAATATTGTATGCAACTTTTCATCTCAATAACGCATCAGCAGTTGTACGACTTTTTGGCCCTCATTTAGTATTAAAACATTAATCCGAAGAACATGCGCGCTCATTTATTATTTGCAATGCGCCTTCTCTCAGGATCTCCGGTTGCGTCTCGCATGGCTCATTGTATAAATATAAAGTATCTGCAGAGCACATGTGTTCCATATCTTATCCCTGGGATCTACGAATTATTTTGTAGATCGTCAAGCGGGGTTTGGTGATGCTTCGACTATAATGATCATTACCATCGAAAGATGTTGATGATGATGATGCGATAGACTTGATCAGCATAAAATTTCGCCGACCGCGACGTTCCGATTAATATAGAAAATAAAATAAATTCCTCTTCACCCTTTGGTTCAGAGTTCATTCTTACATAGTACCGCGAAGATGCGTGATAATGGGACCCTCATATGTATGTGCATGTGTGTATGTCTAATTCATATAGTCAGCGTTTTGGAATAAAAGGAATAACGCACTCTCTCTAATTAGAATAGAACATCTTCCTTGTGTTTTATGAAAAATTCCATTTCGTTTCGGGGATATCGTGGCACCGATTTTTCCCTGCACTTATTTACGTCCTACGAGGTATCGTTCCGATACATTGCAAACGAGACAAATATTTTCTTCATGCCAGATAGAGATGTTCTGCAAAATTTAATTTGATAATTCTTTTTTTCGCTTTCTCTCTCATTCTGATAGAAGGGGGGAGGTGACAAAAAAAAGAAGAAGAGCAAACCAGGTACGGCTGTTAGTAACACATCATTTATGCTTTCATACTTCAAAATCTATATGTATTATCAAATACAAGAGTATATTGATAAAATTAAAATGTTCAAATCGAGTTATTAAACCAACAACAGTGGAGCAGCGCAATGCGACATCCGGTCTAATTTGAATGGTTTTCCGGTTTTTCACAGATACTATTCCCATAAACATGTAATATACATGAATGGATTGCCTGCGAACACCCTCTTCACAGTAGCTTTATCATTCTTTTCATTTGATATTATTATAATTATAACTTGTTCGTCTTTTATTTCATTTTGTTTTAGTCATACTTTTCTCGATCGCTTTTTCGTCGTTGTTGTTATTGTTGTTACATACAGTGTCGGTCAAAACAAAGGGAACCATGCCTTCAATGTACATTTTTCTCACATATATTTATAAAAACATAACAAATATATGTAAAAAATTATAAATGTCAATAATTGAAACAGAAGTAATAAATGTGCGAACATATTTTATTGTTTATGTGAACAGGAAATAAATAAAGACCGAAAAACTCCATATACTCAGTATTTCTTGCGGTCAAAACAAAGGGAACTTCAAAACTAATAAATATAATTTTAAGAAAAAATAATATTTGGTGGAAAACCCGTTGTTTTCTATGACTTCAGCGCATCGTTTAGGCATAGAGGAAATTAGATTTTCCACAGTTTCCATGGAAATGTTTTCCCACTCATTACTGATAACGCTAAATAATTCCTCAACGTTTCTCAATATCTCGTGTCTCCTCACCTTTTGATTTACAATTTCCCAAAGATTTTCTATTGGGTTCAGGTCAGGAGACTGGGCAGGTCATTTCAAAACTTCAATTCCTTTCTCGTGTAACCAATGTGTTATGAGTTTTGAGGTGTGCTTGGGATCGTTATCGTATTGAAATCTCCATAGTAAGCGCATATTTTCATCTGCATATGGATACATGATATTTTCTAATATGTTTTTATATTCAAAACGATCCATAATGCCGTTGATCCTATGAAGTGGGCCCACACCATGTCCTGATACACATCCCTAAACCATCACACTCTTTCCTCCCCATGTTTCCACGTTGGTACACAATATTTGGGACACAATTTTTTTTCCAGCTGGTCGTCGAACACGTCGCATGCCGTCAGAATCTTTTAAATTATACTTGCTTTCATCCGAAAACAAAACGGCTTTCCAACGCTGAATTGACCAGTTCAAATGAGTCTTAGCGAATTCCAAACTCGAACGTCTATTCTTTTCTGAAATGAATGGCTTTCGTACTGCCCTGTAACTTTTCAAGCTCGCCTCTCTCGCCCTTCTTCTAATGGTAGATTCGCTGACATCTAATTGAAGTTCGCTTAAAATAGCATTCGAACTTATAAATGGATCATTTTTAATCTTTAGTTTAGTTAAATTATCCGTTCGAATTGTCGTCTTCCTTGGCCTACCACCTTTATGAACTGTGTCGACGGACCCAGTCTCATTGAATTTCTTCACAAGTCTGCTTATAACGGCTTTACTAAGTGAATATTTCTCCCAGAGTTGCTTTTGCGTCAATCCATTTTGAAAATCCTCAATTATTTTGCTTTTAAATGCCAAATTATACTTGTTTCTAGCCATTTTTCTTTAAACGTTAATTTAACAATTATTTTACAATAAGCAGAAAATTTGCAAACACAATTCAATTGAAAATGAATGTGTTTTCGTTAAAACAATGAAAAAAAAAATTCTAAATCATTAAATACAAATTGAGAAGGGGAAAAAATGCAGGCAGGCACCGAGTTCCTTTTGTTTTGACCGCAATAAATACTGAGTATATGGAGTTTTTCGGTCTTTATTTATTTCCTGTTCACATAAACAATAAAATATGTTCGCACATTTATTACTTCTGTTTCAATTATAGACATTTATAATTTTTTACATATATTTGTTATGTTTTTATAAATATATGTGAGAAAAATGTACATTGAAGGCATGGTTCCCTTTGTTTTGACCGACACTGTATGTATATGTGCACAGTTTGGAAAGAAATGTGGCCGCTCGATAACAATATATTGAGAACACTGAACGTGATAAACAATTACTGATATATTTTGTTTAAGCGAGAATTTGTTTATCCAAGTCGATTCGTGTGGTGCGGTTGGTGGTTTCCAACATTTTATCGGACTTTATTCAAAAATAACAATATTTTTACCAGAGAAAGATTATTTCGTAAGAACGAGAATACGTATGGGGTTTTGCCAAAACGGATGCTAATGAAAAATAGATTCGATAACGCATTCCAACATTTTTCTTTTATCGGTTCAAATAACCCCTTGTATGTTAGTAATGCCATATTTAGTATTATAAATAGGGATTACGTATTCAACGTGAACATAGAATTAATTGATTGATTTCCGCTTTAGAATATTGAAATATTTGTTCATATCTCCTACACAAAAGCACGCGATCAAATGCTGTAGATTTATTATTATCCTAAGTGGTTTGTTGCTGTTCATGAATCTGTTGTATCCCAATATGCTCATTGAAGTGTGCAAAAAATAACGAAAAATATGTAAAATATATCAGCAAATACTTGAAATTGCAAAATATTTTATCCTGCTTGTTATCCCCTCAAGGGTTGGTGGGCTGTTAAGCAGAGTTGTTTCAAAATATTGTCATTTTGATATTTGTACACTTTGCTTCCACCCCTGATTACAAATGATGACAATAATGGGTAAGATGATGATTACACAATGCATTAGGTGGGAGTACTCAGTCTATTGTGATGTAAAGAAGACGTGTATGTAGTATGCCGAATATGAAGTTGGGGGCTGCCACCCTTTACATTTTTTCCTGTTCTTTTGTGAAAACCATAATACGAAAATAGCTTTTAATGGGTTTTGATGCATTTTTGTAATATGCACACTCGTATCTCTCTCCGGTATAGATATATCTGCTTAGGTTTTTTGTCGTACATGTGTATATTTGTCTACATGTACGGATTTATCATTTTATGATAAAACATATGCAAAATAATGAGCCAATACTATTCAGCTGCACTTTAAATGTCTAGATGTCGTCATTCTTCAATGCTACAAAAGATGCATTAGGGAAGTATTTACTATTCCTAAAAGCATTGACATTTAAACTTACACAGATATAAGCACACATATGATGTATGTATCTATGGGTTTCGATTCGTACTACTTCCTTTCATTAGTTAAAAACTAAACAAGCCTTTGTGTAGCAGCTACTGGACATGGTCTTACTGTTTTCGCTTTTCGTTTCTACCTGCATCAATATTCGCTTATCCGGTGTGAGATTTCTGACACTCTACCGAAATTAGAGTTCCTCTTTCCAGTACCAAAAAGCAGTGCATTATATGTATTTAATCTCAGCAGTATAATAAGCAATCATCCACATAAAAGGGATCTCATTTATAGTCTGACACTCAGTATATACACTTTATCGTCATAGTCGTCGTCTTTTTCATTCATAGAAATGCAAAAGTGGATGCCACTTACTACTTGTATCTATGCATATTTCTTTTTTTGCATTTTCTCTTTTTTCTTTCATGAGTACACACCACCTTTCTCCTTAAGCCATAAATGCTATGTGGTTCTTTTAAAATTTCAACTGACTTGCATTAAATATGCACTTGCTTTTATAAGAGAGAAAGATGAAGAAAAAAGGATTTACTTAGGTGCAATACTAATCAAGATAAATCCCGGAATTGAAATATGAACGTTTGTACATACAAATGTATGCACAAGTAATTATACATATGTAGATATGTAGGTACTTTGGCAATCTATTTTTTTCCCCAAAATCAATTCGTAGAAAATGTTACGTGATCGGAAGCAATCAAAATTCAAACAGCTATAATTATTTCTTCTATACCCGTCATATCTGGCCACGAAATGATTATTTGAACTCCTATTTCACCCCGCAATACATTGAACCAAGACCTACAATAATGACACAAAAAAAACAAATAAATAAATAAATCGAACTAATCGAAAAACTCTATGAACCGTGTTAAAAGTTTTAAAATTATCATCGCATGCTACGAACATTTGGAATTCGTTCACATGTAACAGGAACAAAAAGCAAAACAAAATTATAAACACGTTTGCATATCGGTCCATGCCTTTCGGTTGAATTCTAATCAGTCATTTTCCGAAATATCTGACCAATACTTTGTGACAGGCAGTTTAGCATCTATCCATCCATCAATTCTTAGCATGTTGAAATAACGCCTTCGAGGTAAAAGAGAAGAACTTTTGCTTTCGACAGATGATCGACAACTGCATGTACATATATGCTCATATACATCAATGCCTTATATAACCTATAATCGAATAGTCGTATTTTAAAAAGTCGAAACCATTCAATATTCAAACGGACAGATACAGTCGTATACCTATATTTATATATTTAATCTTATGGATTTCGTGGCTACCACACCAAAGATGGTTATTATTCCGCTATAATTCGGGCTATTTTATGTGCTTACACACTACTGTCTGTCTTGTCTTAATTAGACCTGACGTGACGTGAGATGATGTAGAAAAAAAAAAAAAAAAAAACTTTCCTCTAGTGACAGACTTTTTAAGTTGATGTGGCGGACCTATCTATCTATCAATTATTTTTGTACACTTTCCTATTTTTGGATTCCGTCGAATCGATTGATATGCGTGAAATATTTTGATTATGAAAAATGTTTCGATTTCTGTCGTGTGTTTGATGATAATAAATGAAATTTAACGAGCTTGCTTGAAAATAGAAAGAAAAAAAGTTGAGATTAAAAATTAAGAACTAATCTATTGAGAAACTAATAGCTAGCCGCATCTTTTAGTAGTCATTTAGTATTTGTTTTGGATTGAATCGAAAAACAATGGAATTCTCGAATGGAAAGCAATTGGTAAGAACATTTATATTTTCATCTTACTCTAGTTGATACATATAAAAATGCCATATGTACATATATAGACGACGTTGTGGCGTCATCATTCATTACACCTTTTGCGATAAACCAGAAATCGAATTAAACAATTTCATTCCAATCAAATTATCCAATCATTTGCTACATTTAATTTTCTCCTTCATTGTTGCTGTTCGAAATGGAAAAGATGGGGAAAAAGTTTTTAAACTTAATTATTTTACATTGTCGTCTAACCCCCACGACTCACGTAGCATTGTCACAGTCGCTTAAGTTCTGTTCGTTGTTCTCATCGTCTGATTGTAACCCCTTTCGACAAGAGAAACGTACGTACATATTTTGGATTTTGACGACAGGATCTACGCAAGAATTTGGTTCCCCTTTATTATGCTTTATGTTAATTACTCATGTTCATCTGCAACTGTCTCGTCGTTAATGCCAAGCAATTGATTTATGTATATCAATCGATTCTCAAAAGTGTCGGGCACATGGGATAAATTATAAGTACATACAATATGGATACATAATCCTCTAGTATGTACTTAGTTGTCGCTCGTCAATCGTATGCACTTACTCACAGTTGACATACCAATGATCGTTTGTTTAGTCTTTTTCTCTTTCAACAATTTGATTGTCTCCTCTTAAATATGAGTATACGTATATAGAGCAACATATGTATGTAGCTTAAAAAAACATTTGTTTATATGAATAGAAAAAAATATGGTTCCCATGCATTTAGCCAAGCTATGCGTGCAGTAGTCGTTTATGCGGGAGGCACTCCATTCTTCTATCACACTCTGCCGTTCATGAGTACAACATTCGCAATGACTATAAGTATTGAAAAGTTTGTTCGTCATGCGCCAGACTTATTCAAAGGGTCACAACAGCATGGTGCTTCGCGACTTACTGTAATCATTCAACTATAACACACTGTACTGGCACACAACTCTATTCATTACACAATATAATAATTTAATAATGATTATAATGATGACGATGAAAATCTGCTATGATGGTTCATATATGACACACACTACTCATCAGTGGTTAGGGGCTCATGCTGTCCAATGCAAAAAAATCCATCGATATTTCAAACTATTCATAATAAAAAAAAGATTGTGCTTACTAGTCCCTCATACGAGTATACATTCGTATTCATTTCTATAGGCATATGAACGAAAATTAACGAATTTACCAAAATAAGGAAGCAATCAATTTAAAAAAATCAAACTCGAATGGAATGACAAGCTTTCGACTAACCGCGTCGTTCTCGGTAAGCCGTTGTGCATGCAACAATCTATCAGCGTGTATACTAAAAAAATTAAACTAGTATTATAGTCGATCATCGAAGTGGATGATGTTTCGTAGTCGCCGTCGGTCCTACACACTTGCATAGTGTACGAGTAGTATAACAGGCATTCTGCGGGCCCCTACACTATATTTTTGTTAGTTCGTATACCATGCATATATATAGTTAAGAGAAATTGGTTCAAAAGCGTAGGTAGGAGATTGATTCACCAGAAAGCAGCGACAAACAACTGATTTGAATTGAAATTGAAAGGAAATGGATTGTCGGTCATAAATAAGTTGAATATTTTTTTATTTTGTTGAATTGAATAATTGGCCTTTTGATTTGCGCACTGGACATGATAAAAACTTTATGCAGCGCTCATAGTAAGATATGTACATATACATATACAAATGCCGTTGTATACATTCCATTAAAATTCAATTTACCGTAATTGATTGAGTATTAAGGGCGGATAAGATTAACGGGCCACCAATCATAAATCAGCCGACGTACTATGAGTATATACGTAACGAACAAATATTGTATTAAATGTCTTGAATTTAGTTTTCTCTGACATTTTCAGCCGGAAAGCTTGAATTTTCCAACCTTCTTGCTCCAATTTATCGCAAATTTCCGTTCAGCCTTGTAATTGAGTTTCCATTTCGTGTGCGATGATGTTCAATCCGATTAAGATTCTCCTATGGCAAATGGTGCCTCAAGATTATGCTGACGGTGATGATTGAATGCACACAGTTCATGCAGAATAGTTGTACCAACGAGTATATTTGGCTGGCATGACTGAAGTGTACGAAATGACTCCTTGATGTTTGAACTAATTGGCTTGTAAATTAGAAGGGAATCGATTGATAAATCAATCCACTCGGTTACATTTTACTTCATGTGTTAAAGATGTCATATGGCATGTTAAGGAGTTGGCGGCGTAAAGTAATTTCATAACACAACTCTGCAGATACAAATTCGATTTAAATTTTCTCATCGACGCTTGGCTGTTAGAATGTACATATCTATAGACATATGTATGTATGTATCTGTTTGACTTTTTGAATTTATTCTCCTATAACGAGGGCATTAATACGACTATATCTTAAAGTAACAATGAAATAGTAGATAATGATGTTCGTTCAAATTGAAGGAAATTTTTTAGTCAAACATTTGTTAATTTTTTTTACATTCTTAAGGTTTCGCAATAAAGACATTCTGTAGTTTTCAATGATCAACAAGATCAAAAGACTGCCTCATGAAAGAATGCCAAAAGGTAAATTTAATAAATATGACACGTATCTAAAGCTCTGAACGCAATATTTAAACAAAACGTTTCGAAAGAATTAAACAAGTCAATAAATTTTATCAGCTCGCGATACAGAGGTCTATGTTTATCTTGACTGTAAATTTGGGTTATGACTATAAATCAATGAAATCTCTTCTCATTCTCGTTCTCTGTCACCTAGCACTTATGCCAACATCACCGCATCTCTGCCCATCTATGTACATACGTATTTAGGTACAGACGAATAGCTTTTACATATATCATCAAAAATTATTATTAAGAAGAAAATAAAAAAATAAATATTCGTCATGTTCGTATGACATGTTTATCGTTGTTCGGGAAGTCATCATCGTCATCTCATAATCAAGATGAATTAAGAATTATCAAACATTTCTAAATATGGATTACTTGATAGTCAACGACATAAGCGTTTGTTCTGTCGTGAAACGACGTAAAAGAGTCAGATTTAGTGCTTGCGTCTTGGATACAATGCACGCAAATGCCCAATTAATTTACGAGGTAGGCTTATGATGCTCAAAATACAGAAAGATACTTTTATGAATTTATTGTATACCACATTAACGTAGGTACTATTGGATTCTGCTTTTCTTTTTAAATCATTTTTTCAAGTTACTAACAAACAAGATAATTTTGAAAATTTAATATCTTTACGACTCGTGATCTTTATTTGAACATAAAGTCAGAAATTGAAGATCTTCAGAATATTCCATAATGTTCGAAAATGAAATTTACTTGAAAGATGATAACTTTTGAATTTCAATAAATCACCTTATTTCGATGGCATTAAACGGTGTCATTATCTACATATATTTTTACTCCCAAGCTATGTACATATATTTGCTACAGGTATTCACTTTTTAGTAATTTTTCGCTAGCCATCGGCATTCATAGTAGTGTCTACTTACCCGCCAAGTCATCATCATTAGGATTATTGAAAAATCATGTATTTTTGTTTGCTTATGCCATTATCCTTGTTCTTCCTGTTTTCGATTTTCTTTTTTTTTCGCAAAAACATGGCACATCATCATCATCATCAGTATCATCATCATCATCCGATTCATAGTCCTGGGGTAGCCGTGGTCGACATCGTTGTCAGTCGTCACCGCTCGAAACAAATTATCTACTGAAGATGAAGCATTTCCTCATGGTTCTCGCTTGATGGATTTATTTGCTTTTCCTTAAACCGGCATGTAGAATTGTAGAATCCTACATTGATACAGATTTAACTTCTTCAAAAACGAATGGAACCCATTCAAAATGAAAATGGATTTTTATTTTTATATTATTTTCATTTCACGTGTTTGCTTCAATTTACCTTGCCCAAGTGGCTCGTAGTCGTCAAATGACTGTATTTATGTATGTATGTATATGTATGCACGTAACAAGGATATTACGGTCAGAGATGAATATTATAATACAATACGATATGAAACGATACAAATAACAAGTAATATGGATCTTGTCTTTTTGGCGACCGTCACAGTTGTTTGTAGCAATCAAAAATGCTGGTATTGTATACATATTATATATTTATTCTATGAAAAATGGTATGATGTGATATATGTACGTGAGGAATGTCAGTTGAAAATTTTGTATAACGGTTGGACAACCACAGAATCCTGCATATCCACCTAATATTCAGTACATATAAATTCGTCCAATTTAGATATTAGTGTTCCAAGTGATACATCTAAATATATTAAAAATGAATATCATTTTGACAATACAACTTCGTCTCCTATAAGAAACAAGAGGATATGTACTTGTATCACAATACTATCTATCATATCGCCTTGGCATATAGTAGATACTTCTTACATACATATGTATGTATATGTTATGTACATATACGTTTTTTTTTTCAAGTTCTCCTTTTGTATGTAAAAATATGAATAACGTGGCCTGGAAATCATAAATTCACATTCGATTCCGGTTTCACTCAACATTTTTGCAAAGATACTAACAAACGGATTACAATCCTTTTGCTTCCTTACCTACGTGGGTTTCATTTTTTGTGGTCCAATAAACTCAGCCAATTGCTAACGAGAAAATTACTTTGATGCCTTTGTTTTGGGTTAGTATTAAGTGGGGATGGGAATAGGTTGTATGCTTTCTTTTTTTCGCTAGAGTGGAGAATACAACCCAAATATACAGAATTTTGATTTCTTACTTTTTATCTGTATTGTTGAGCTATATAGTCATGGATATAAGGATTCTAGAGAATATCGTATTTAGCAAAATACTAAAAAAGACTTATCGTTTCGCCATTTGAAGATACGAGCTTTGAGTTTGTATCAGTGTTAAAATAAATTACTGTCTAGACTTTGATAAAAAAGGATATTTGTATGCAGGCGCATGAAAGAAGCTTAGTCCGGGTAAAGCACCCCCGACGAAAATCAACTACGATTTTTGTAATTTAATTATTATTCTATTTTGCCGTGCCAAATCAATGCCCTTGGAAATCTGCTAGTGCTGATGGACAAAATAAAAATGAGAGAACAGGATAATTGATTTTTTTGCACCCTATTTCTGTTTTTTTTTTTCGAATTACTAACAGTTCTAAATTGTAATTTAAGCGGCGCATCTAATTAATTGGCGGCAACACAATTTCGATTTGAGGGGAATATAAGAAAATAAATGAGGATTGTCGAAAATGATAAGAGAGAGAAAAAGATTGACCCCTCGGAATCTTTATAGGACATTAAATTAATTTGTCATTATTGCGGATATTCTCGTGTTTGCTGTATATTTTTTCTTGTATTTTTCTTACCGTACTGGAAATCCCATAGGGAATAGCAAATTTCATCCGCACTTCATGGACATTACCAATGCCGTCATCATCGTCCTATTATCATTTTTAACTATGGTCTATTAAACTTGATAATGATGATGAGAATGTCAATGCGCAGTCAGTGCGACTACTCTTGCTGTCACTTCATCCTTGTCCTTTTTCAATCAATATCCCATTTAAGGACAACTAGCGAAATCGACGACTTTATGACATATTAAGATAAAACCAGCTGAACACTCAGACCATTAAATCTCCCCAAATATATAAAACTCTAATTTCCCCATTCATTCCAAATCATGTATTTTAAGGGTTTTGATTAATTTCGAACTTTTTAATTTCTTGTACATACATACATACCAAGCAAAGATAAGTTTCTATGCATTTATTTATATTTTTAAACTTATAAAATTTATCACACTCAAATATTTGAAATGCTCAAAGGTCTTTAATCAAAGACCAATAACATGCCTTCTGAGCAGAACTCATCACAATCAAATAAGTTTTTCTTTGCTTGGAGACCAACAAACTTTTCAACCGCTGCTGTGCTGGTTGCTTGATATACAAGTTATTCAATGAAAAATTATAAATGAAAAAGATGAGGAAGGAGCAGTGTGTACCCAGTCCCATATCTATGTAATATCCTAGCACTGGTACATAGTATCCTGTTTCTTATTTAGAATCATTATACATGCAGAAACAATATATGGAAATTTATGAATTTTATAAATATTTTTGATCTGTGACGATGTTATAAACGTGAAAAAACCGGGGTAGTTGCAGTATAGCAAAAAAGAGAAGGATGAAAAGTTTTGCTTGAACTATTAAGCGTTTCGAATAAGTCTGCCCTGCTCTGCTTCACGTTTGCCGACTCTTTCTTTTTAGTAAGATGTGTATTTTTGTACAGCAAATATTATTGTATTGTATAGTTCTCTCTCCGACATGAATAAATTGAGACTCTTGCTCCGGGGTAAAGCTTCTTTCATTGTTTACTTAAATGTACATACACACTTGCATTGGAAAACGATGAGTAGCAGGATGATGATGATGCGCTCGTTCTAGGTACGGGGATAATAATACAATTGAAGTTCAAACAAAACAGCATAGATATGTCAAGCATCCTGAGCTAGAACAGACTGCAGCACACTGTAGCTTTAGAAACACTGTTTTCGTTAAGTGTAGTGACATATGCAAGTGCATGCAGAAAGAGAATTGATTTTTCTTTCGTTTCGTCCTATTCCAAAATTCTTTAATTGAGGTGAAAAACAATCATTTTACAAATAAAATAATAAGTTGTTATAAAGAATCAAATATGCATGTACATATGCAGCACCTGTATACGGGAGCGATGAGTTCTTACTGCAACAATGTACACATAGTACAGATGTGATTGCTCTCAAGGGATAAAACACAGTCATCAACCGTCATTGCACAGTCAGTGTTTGGATAGGAATCCTGATCCTGCACGTAATCCCTAAGGTACCCTTGAAACAAACAAAAGGATCGACTTAAAAAGAAACAATAGAGGACAACAAAAAATAAAAAAAAGAAGATATAAACATGTACAGAAATTTAAGACAACTATACAAAAAAATGTTCATATATACAAATTATTGCATTGATATTATTGGAATTAAAAAGATAAGGTATGGGTAAAAGAAATTGCCTCCACCCATTTACATGAATGTTCCTACAATCAAACCCACTCGTCTTGTAATTAACAAAATTGCCAAGCATCGGCAACCGATATAGTATAAAAATCAACCCCAAAATATAATATAAACACCCATACAAATTCGCTGAAAAGACGTTTACATAGATATGATTTTTTTTTTCATTTAATCAAATGCACGGAACATTACCATCGAAGTCGTCCTCGCCTTTGTCGTTGTCGTCATCATCGTCGTCACCGTCATCGTCATTATTCTCATCATCATCATTATCATCATCATCGTCGTCATCATCCACCCACTGAAGCCGTTGCTGTGTAGACTACTTCTCGTGTGCCCGTACGCACCCGGACCAACAATCAAAAGACCGAAAGGGGTCTTCTGATGTTACACTCGTTTCCTTCTGCCAGAATTTTCTCCAGTCTATACTCACATACAATAAGTAGTAATCAGCTAAAGGCGCAATGAAACAAATATCTTTTTTCTCCATTACCAAACTCTTACTGTTAAACCACCTCAAGCTCCAGCTCATTGCCGGCAGTGAGCAATAGGTAAAATAAAGAATTAAAACCCATTGTAGCGAATATTTTTAGATGTATACAACATCGTGGTAAGAGTCGAAGATATTACGGTTTGGTAGCAGTAGCAATATCATTGATTTTTGATTCCATATCTGTTTATTAGCAAAAAGAGGATATCTACGAGTGCTGTGTACTCGTACACAATCCCGAATATGTAAAATTCCACACGGATATAGTATAATATTTTACTTTTCGCCTGTCTGAATGTATCTTCTATGAAATATTTTTGAGGCATATATATTTTTTACGGTTGTTAGCTTTTATCCTTTTTAAGGTAGAATTCAGCAACAAAAAGATATATTTGCTGTCAGAATCATCCTTAACAATTAATTTAAAATCAGTAACAATGGGATATATAGTGAGAAGAAAACTAGAGCGCTGAATATCTACGTCATTCATTTGACCATCAAAAGATACATATCTTCGGGAAATACAAGAACACCTTTTCACTTTCTGTGTGTAGAAGTTCATAATTAAAAGGGAAACACAACGGCATGAATGAAGTTTTTACTCACTATACAATACAGATTGAATTCTACCCCCAGTGCCCCTTTGTCGCATCTACAACCCTTTTTGGATTTCTTTCTTCACTTCACACTCCATCTCTGTATCATCATCCTCTTCAGCGCTAGAACAACTGCCGACATCGCCCAAGAGGACAATGATTTATAGCAACAAACGAAGTTGTATCTGCGAGATATGTACAAACAATGGAAATCAATGAATTACCTTTTACTGAAATCCGTGTATTTGCTCAATAATTCAAAATTCTGCGCTACATTTCTACGATTTGCATGTGAAGGGGTTGATTTCGTTGTAAATGTGTGTCTTCGATTATAATATGACAACCATCACCACCACCGTCACTACCGCCGTTCACCCACCACCCACCACCCACCACCCACCTCAAATGTACAAATGAAAATGAAAGGATTCATTGTGCAGACTTACAAACACACACAGTGCTCATAAACACTCGTATACGCGCTGAATATTTTTGTTTATCTATACGACAGCGACGAGTATTGAAGAAAACCCGCTGAGGTATGGTGAGCCACGGTGAGGACCATCGCCACCGCCACCGTCGCCGCCGGCCATACTGAGACGAATGATAAAGAAATAAGGGAAAATCTGCCAACGTTTTGAAATTTTGATTCGATTCATTAATTAATACGAGCTAAGGTGTGAGGAAACGGAAGGGGTGGTTTAGGTGGTTAAATAAAACAGAGAGCAGAAGCCGGTTGATTTTCTGCTAAAACCGGGTTTAGAGATACCAATTGGTTCGAAGCTATTAATTGGAAGATACTTTTTTTTTTTTTTTTTTTTTGTTTCCATTCAAATCAAATGGTGAAGTGTTGGCAGTCGAATATTCAAGTAATAATTCGAATGGAATCTAAAACAGAATTTATGCATACGTGTAGATATACGAACAATGTAAAATATATCCTATATAAAATGCTTTGTAGATAGATGTATGTGGTTTTCTCATTGGGAAGACTGAATAACGATTTTATAATTGCCATTCCTCATGTTATTGGTAAAATATCTCACCAATCAAAATTTTACAGACATGTTCTCTTAGGCAATTTGAAATTTATTATTTGCCTTTAGAAGAAATAATAACAAGCTAAGACCACATACGTAGTACACGTACATATGATACATACAAACAAGTCATATTACCCATTGTTGTCTGACATCAAAATAACATAACATATTTTTTTAATAAAATTACGCACCCCCACGGTGTAGTAAAGTACTTGTAAGAATGCCATCCCGCATCGAGCAGAGGATAGATAAACCTCAGTTATAGGTATTGTTTGAAGGGAAAATATGATAATTGGAAGATTCGCAAATTCGACAGGGATTGTTATGTGGTACGCGGCAGCACATACATGTAAAAATACTGAAAGGTCTCCCTTAAGATGAAGACAAGACAAAGTTTTAGCAGCCTGCTCCCACACCACATTCATTACCCACTGACAGTCGATTGTGATTAAGTCCATATACTTTCATTTTATAACTCACGGGCGCAAGCAGGGAGGCTTCTTTCATTATTGACATTGCCTTTACCATCTTGACTTCGAATTTCAGAGAGTAGGCAGATCATATTCGCTCTTTAATCGTTGCTGGCTCCATGGAGAGACTGTGCGGGTTAGCTACGATGTTTTCAAACACCCGCTAAAATTATAAACAAATTCCCCGGTCATGAATATTTCCTTCGTTTATATGCCTTCCTTCCATCATATTACTGATCCGATTTGAAAAGAGTGGATTGAGTATGTACTTTTATTTAACCAGCTATAATAAAATCCCAACTTGCAACCCTTCCTCCAGTGTATCCCGCTCTTCGTTTGCTTGTTGTTTCCACGTTGTTGTCGTCGAAGATAAATTCTGAAAATTTATTCAATTAATTAAAGTCGATAGAAATTCTGCACATCAAGGAGGGGATGATTGCCTCCTACTGCTTGTGAGACGTCCTTACGTGACAGAGTGCCACACACATGAAGGAATTCTGTAAAACAAAACACGAAAGCTTCATATTCTTTATGTGTAGTCAGTCCTGTATCGCTCGTCGCTAATGAAATAATGATGAATCCTTTTCGTTCTAGAGCGTTCAACAGTGGGGGGGTAGTTCATTTGTTAAGTATCTAAACAACTTCGGTACCAAACGACGAGAAATGCTCCCACAACGATATAAATACACTTAGATGTATGTACGCACATATGCATATCTGTATTGCAGGTACATATATATGTATGTGGAGTTTTTTTTTTCCATCTATCATTGTGATTGGAAATTATTGCCATATGTCGTTGAGCATTGAGTTATGCACACGCAGGATCGAATCATAAACATATTTATGCACGCACATTCAGAACTCATTACATATATTTTTATCACGTTCTTGTGGGTTTGGTTGCAATATAAATTAGCAAATATCGTGTATATCACAATTCGATGGCATGTGTCTCATGCAAATTCGAACGTCGTATTTCGTCTTTGATTAAACAATAAAATCATTATCTCGGTGACATGACAAGTTCTAATTATCTATATCTATTTTCCTATTAGTTCGATAATAAAATTGATTGATTTATTCATTATTTTTGTGTTTTTCAGATTAAAGCACTTATCGACGAGGTAAATAGACTGCAAGCCCTCCAAGAATCCCACATTGTACAAATACAAAGACTCGAAAGTAATCTAGAAGCAAAACGTCAGCATATTTTAAGACTAGAGGCTCGTCTGGAAAAACAACAAGCTCGGAGTAGTGATGCTGCTTTAACACAAAGTCCAGAAGTGTATAGAGACAACGAAGAAATTGGACACCCTATCGCTTCTGAACAATCAACAGTATCGGATGATGTACATATTAAGAAGGAAAATCAGTGAGTAAAATAATCGCTCTTAAGCAATTTAATAAACGTTCAATCCAATAAATACCTAAATATATGTTTTTGTTTTGTTTCGTTTAATATAGAGCACCAGCAACTTCGATCGCCACTGATGTACCGAGCCAATCAGTAGTCGCGGCAGCAGTTGCGGCCAATGATCCCAAGCAATTCCAAGAACTTTTATTTGAAAGAACAAAAGCATTGGCGGCTGTTTCACAAGCCTCGAATGAGGTACTAAAAGCTGAAGGTGAGCAAAATAAAGCAAAAAAGAAAAAAACCTCCTCTCCATAAAACCCCTTTACAAACATCATACGTACACAAAATATGAACAAGAATTTACTTTTCTTTTATTGCACGTGGCGCGGCATTTTCTAAAGTGGCGCCTGCATTTATTACACTCTCATATAAATCAAAGTCGGTTATCAGAGCCCATCGATGAATGTATATGAGAATGTTATTAAGTGTCGCGTAATGCTTTTGTAGTTATCATTTCTATGGCTTATTTGTCTGCAAAATTGAAACTGAAAAAAAAATTACCAAAATTAGCAAATGCAATCTATTCATTTGGCGTTTTAGAAATCGGTGTTGTAGTAGTATCATTTTCATAAAAAAAAATAAACAGTTATTCCACACAAAAATCCATTTTCCCAGTCCTTTTCTAAAATGATGCATAAGAAAAATCGAAACGAGAAAAAAATTCGTGCGTTTCACAGGATCCGCCAGTGATACAACCTCAAGGGACATCTCGAAGGCTGCTGGCAATGAACATGCAACACATGAAGTTCTAAGCAGTGATCCACCAACCGATTCAAGTCTACAACATACGCAGCAACTGGAGTTAAGACCCCCATCACAGTTAGCTGCCACTTCTACATCTGTAGAACAGATGCCATCATCAAATTTTCAAAGTGTTGACCAGTTCGGTTCATTACTCGGCGGTGAATTAGTTAATTCATACTGGCGTCGGGGCTTTGATTTATCCGCGGACCTCAAATTACCGCTGCCGCATCATTTGCCCTTAGCTCCACCGGTACCGCTACCCGCACAACAGCAGACAGCATCAACAAATATCAGCGCTTCAATAACACATCCGCAACCACCGTCGTCGTCGTTATCAACGGCCACAACAAATCCAACCTCTAAAACGCCA
This sequence comes from Merodon equestris, assembly GCA_958301585.1. Classification (NCBI taxonomy): domain Eukaryota; kingdom Metazoa; phylum Arthropoda; class Insecta; order Diptera; family Syrphidae; genus Merodon; species Merodon equestris. The sequence goes on along the minus strand of OY284415.1, from coordinate 129,428,092 downwards.
ACATCGATATTTCAAAACTTTTCATCGATTCTTTCGGGCCGATCTCCTCCGCCACTTTCGATGCCGGCATCGGGACCATCAACTACTACTTTATTGAGTCAACTAGTCAATACAACTTTTTCATCCAATTCAACTCCTTCTCTTCGAACAGATCCCCATTCTTCCCTTTCATCGTCTTCTACAACGACTTCTAGTGCCCATTTTCAACAATCTACGCACCATCACCATCATCATCTCCCTGCTCTGCAACAGCATCATCCGCAACAACAACAACAGCAACAACATCAAGAATATGAAAAGGCTAGTAGTCATCACGATTCTTCGTCAACCGCGAGTACACCTAATCTCCAAGACCAGCGTTCCAGTGACGAGCACATTAATGGGCCCAAGACCAGCAAGGCTCAAGAAGATAATAATAATTCGCTTGGATCTCTGGCTCATTTACCACCTGCATTCCTACCTGGACTGCCATTCCAATTTCAAGACCGTGGTCATTTTCGTTTTGCCGAAGATATTCAACTTCCGCCTGGTGCTTCCATGGCCGGTCGTCTCGGCGAATCCCTCATACCAAAGGGAGATCCGATGGAGGCCAAGCTTCAGGAAATGTTACGTTATAATATGGACAAATATGCTAATCAAAGTTTAGATACCTTAAGCATATCACGACGAGTACGCGAACTACTTTCCGTGCATAATATCGGGCAGAGACTTTTTGCTAAATACATACTCGGCTTGTCACAAGGTACTGTTTCTGAGTTGCTTTCAAAACCGAAACCCTGGGATAAACTGACTGAAAAAGGCCGTGACAGTTACCGCAAAATGCATGCCTGGGGATGTGATGATAACGCTGTGATGTTACTAAAGTCTTTAATACCCAAAAAAGGTGAGTGATTACTTCTGTATTTACGTATGTATAGTATATATAGATTATCTCAAGCAATGTTGTTTTTTACTGCCTTCAATCTACATATAGTATAGCCATTATCCTGTAATCCTCTAGAATAAAGTTCAAAAAGTTTCACAATTGCATGTAGCAAACAGGAAATCAACAAACACACGCACGCACATATTAACCTTTCCATAAATCTTACATGCA